>JAMZEH010000075.1:9360000-9960000 GCA_024699665.1 Ostrea denselamellosa
GAATGTGAGTGTTTAGTTTTTTGTGCTTGTTGTTATTATTATTATTTCGAGCCAAGTGGTTAGATAATTGCGCTCAAAATCACAAGGCCTCTCAGCTCTAATCGGCGCGGATTCGATTCTCGCTAGCACCGATATATGTGAGAAAGTTTGCCAGTTTACATTCGAAAGGTCAGTGGTCTCTTCCCGGGTATATTTTATCTGGGCTCTCTCTTCCACCCACAGAAACTGGACGCCACCAGATAACTGAAAAATTGTTTCGCGTGGCGAAAGACGACAATCAATCAATTATATATATATATATATATATATATATATATATATATATATATATATATTATGGACATGGAGATTACATTGGATACACTCTGTATATATATATATATATATATATATATATATATATATATATATATCATACACCTTGATCCTGAAATCCCGTATAGATAAAGACGATAATCGACATCACGATGTTGGTATTCCCCTTCTATGTGAACATTACAAAGGAAATATTTGAATTACGAAATGTATCATCTGTTTATAAAGAAACAAGAAATCGATTGAATAAGACAATATAATATCGGATCAGAAGTTGATAGCAAAGTGGATGTGAGCTAAACTAGCTATTGACATAAGAGTTGGGGTTGTAAGTCCTTCAATCCCATTATATATCCACGTAGTCTATGCAGATCATGATAATATCAAATTGATTGTCTTGTAGAGAGTTTTGTGTATATTACATCGTATTTTCTGTTACAGAGCTGACAGGTCAATATTCCAACAGAAAAAAAAAACATGAAACAATCCAGAAGACTCGAGAGACTTGCGATACAATAAAGAGCAGTATCCGCGATTTCCACGTTTTTCCACGATTATGAACCCCGTGGGGATCCGGGTTGTTAAAATAGATCCTCAGTACCCCTTGCTTGTCGTAAGAGGCGACTAAATGGGGCGGTCCTTCGGATGAGACCGCAAAAACCGAGGCCCCGTGTCACAGCAGGCATAGGCCTAAATTTTGAAGCCCTTCACCGGCAATGGCGACGTCTCCATATGATTGAAATATTCACGAGCGGGACATTAAACAATATTTAACCAATCAATCCACAACTATGATGATATTTTTATACCGCATGCCCCTTTATATCATTACAGAAGCAGATCTAGCATACTAGGCAGAGAAAATAGTCACCAGAGATAATGAAAGTTTATTGAAGTATAAAATCATTCCTTCTGTAACTGATGTATAATCTTTACAAAAAGAAGCCTTAGTTTTAATTTAACCTATATAATACCATGTGTATATTTGTTTTTTTTACGATTGAATTATTATATCCTTTTTTGCACTTGATACCACGTCTGGTGTTTCCAGGGGTCCACACTTTGCTATACGTTAAACATTACGTCCTGCATAGGATATATGAGATTGAAAAATGTTATTTATCTTCATTTTGTCAGAGGAATTAAAGTTAATAAACTCATGTTCAGTTATGCTACTTATCAGCTTTGTGTCTAAACTATCAATTTATGCATAATGAAGTTTTGTAAGTTTTGTTATTCCTAGAGTTGATCACAGTTAAATATAGCAAACAAAGACAAATGGCCAAACAACTGGGTTATGGATATCACAGGAAGATGACTTCAAGCAACCCCATGCTATTTTTTTCTTTAAAACCCAGGAGGGCAGGAACGTTTATGTCGGCATACTTCATATTCAAACTTCACCTTTGCTAAAACTTCAGCATTGCAGGAAAATACACGTACCACGTTTTACTCTTCAAGATTCATGACATACGAAAACGAATCGTATTGATATAATGTGTGTTTAAAATTGTCTTCATGACACTGAAAAGGAGGATGACGACTGTACTTTTTTATCTCACCTGATCACCTTTTGTCTGTCATTTACCCGTCTATCCGTCTGTCTGTAAGCGTTTTACATATTCATCCTCAACCTCGATGGTAAAACAAAATCACGAGTAAAATATATGTTTTCATCTCACCACATATCTATGTCAGTGACTATATCATAATTCCAAGCCCTTTAACGCATATACCTTTGCCCCAGAATCGCGCATTTTAAGGCATTTTCAATGAGCAATTTTTACAGCGAAATCTGAACATTCCCGGCAAGTGAATTTGGAAACGTTTCCCTATTTATTAGCATGCTATATTTTATCCCTTATTGTGAATCCACCTTACACCCGAAGTCATGATTGTAAGAAACTTGAATCCACACTGTTATGGGTTACACCTCCTGGTATACTTCTAAGTACTTTTTATTTTATGATAAACAATCCCTGTTTACTTAGCAATGTTCTATAATCACGTGGAATGTTGTTTATGTCAAAAGTCGTTTGTTGTTTTATATACCATTTGATTATTTTTTCAACCATACACACACATCGCTGGCTTCAGTTGGTGTTTAACCTTTAATAATTAATTTTGTTTGAGATATAGTATTTGATTTCCTTAAAATACTTTTAATACTGCTTTCCTCGTAACCGCATTATAACATATTGAAATTGTGACTGTATGCTTAAAAACCAACCAGAAATTACAATCAATTCGAAAAATGTGCTCACATTGAAGTACGACATACAAGTTATAACTAAGTAGGAATCCGTGCTAGCGTGATGTAAAGGTTACTAAACAAGTGAAATGCTTTATATTCCATTTGATTGATTGATTGATTGCTGGTTTGTTTTCCGCCACACTCAACATTTTTTTCAGTTATCTGGTGGCTCCAATTTTTGTAGGTGGAGGATAGAACCCAGATACAATGAATCCGGGAAGAGACCGCCGACCTTCCGAAAGTAAACTGGCAAACTTCCTCACATATATCGGCGCGAGCGACTAGAGGTGAGAGGCCTTGTTATTTTGAGCGCAATGCTTTAACACCACTCGGCCACGGAATTTCTCATATATATATATATACGTATTTGGATGAATCGTTGAATTCTCAATAGATACATACACTTGTTTGGTTCTATGAATACCAAGCATTTGTTAAGGTAGCTCAGTGCACCAAAATTGTATGTAATGGTTCGTTAAAACACCTAGTATACAGTATTGTTTCAGCATGGTAATATTGATACAAGCTCCCAAATATGTTATATGAAATTATTTTATTGTTTTCGAGAGTAAAGAAAAATTAAAACAAAAGACTTTAAAGTACATATTCTCTGCGATTTGATGCATGACATGAATATTCAAGGACATTTAGTATGCCTAGAGGTCACCGTGTACCCTTCTCTCTGATTTGCATTTTCTATAGGAATGGCGAGATTGAGTACTCACCGTTACGTTAGCCTTTTCATCTGTCTAAAAGACAGATTGGCGTTCTATTTTTTAATATCTTGAAAATGAATACGTTATTGGTTAATATCATAAACTCTACATTAAAAATCTTTAAGAAATATATATTTTATGAATTACGAAATTTAGGAATGCTATTTCTAATTTTTAAAAAATATTATGACATCATTTGCATTAATTTTGTGTTCTCGCTGTATTAGATATTCATTCAATGCATCAAAACACTGTTTGGGGTTAAAATATCTTATTTGCAAACAAAACACCTAAAATATCATTTTGGGAAAAAATCCCAAAACTTTATATAAAATATTAAATTTTGTATCACTCTTTCGATGGTGAAAAATGAAACATAAACGGTACCAATTTTTATGCGACAGATGCGCATTGTGATAAATAATGTCTCTTCCGTGATGCGCAAGTAAAAAATGTTGGAAATCCGAAATAAGAACAAACCTGGAAGAGGTGATAAAAACCAAAAATACCAAATAGTGGAGCCAAATTGTGCTTCATGCGTGTAGCTTAGATAAGCCAGAGGATGTTTTTTTTTAGTATACTATGCCAATCTAAATACCCTATGCAATAAAACCGCATTTATGAGGAGAAAAAAATCAGACTCGAATAATACGTTGTGGAATGTTTATATACATCTTTCATCTTTCACATCACCCAGTTTTCAATACCTTTTTGGGCAGACTCGAATAATACGTTGTGGAATGTTTATATACATCTTTCACACGTCTTACTTTTCAGTATGAAGCATCTTTGAGACAAGGTGGGGGATAAGTTGGAGCCTTAGGGGCGGGACGAAAACTAACAAACATTGACCAATTGTTAAATATATTCCCCTTTACAACCGCATTGTGTAAGAAAAGCTAAATGCATGGTAATGTGCATCAGGAAGACCTCTAACAAAGTTGTAAATTTCATGATTCCCGGGGTAAAGGAATTGACACCATAGCGTAACACTTTCAATTTATGCTCTAATTAGTAAGATGTATTCTACCAGTCGGCTTAAAACATACTCTACCCTTGCATTTCAAAATTCACAATCTGATATCTGTGGACTTATTTTTCATACCCTCACAATTCAGGTCTCTGTTCGTTTCCGATATAATAAAAAATAACTCGTACATCACAAATCATTTACTATTTTTAACGTGTGTACGCGATTTACAGTTTCTAACTAGAGGTCTTGTCAAAGGTCACTCTTCTTTCCAACCTTAATGATCCAAACTGGATTTGTTTTAGTCATTGAATGAAAAGGCTAAGGTAAAGAACGGATTTCAATTTCGCAATTCGTATAAAAAATACAATTCAGAGAGATGGACGAGCACGGATCTCTGGTCAAACCAGATGTGTGATCAGGTGCCGAGAAGGAATAAACATCCCCTGAAGATCGGTCACATCCGACGTGAGCGCCTTATCTTGATCGGGTAAACATATTAATCCAGAGTCAGAGTCAGTGTGCCAAGAACGGTCTAACAATTGGTAAAACACGTCAGATAGTATTTGACCAAATGGAAGGTTGTAATGGCAAACTAGATCGTTATAACGACCGTAAAATCTGCGAAATGCTGACTTTAGACGAGATTGTGCAAACCCTTCTAACATTATTTGTTTGACAGTAGCCTGCCTCGATTAAAACATATCTACAACAAGTTCCTGCGTATCGAATCAGTTCAGAGATATAAACACCATGTATAGCTACGAATGGAAAATTGCTACAAAGAGAAATCGAAATCATCCCATTTGTCATAAAGTTGAGTTGTTACTTTGCCGCCAGCATCTATTTTCAATAAATTTTCTAAGTACGAAGCAGATGTGGAAGAATCTGTGGTGTCTTTTATTTCGAGTTCACTGGGATATATCGAATCGACTTATGAATGAAAATGATCATTGGTCACCGTTCATGCCAATCCTTCGGCCGTTGTTCTCATACTTACGGACGAATGCATTTATCAGATCAGGTTAGAAGGCTCACGTCGGATATGTCCGGTGTGCAGTGGATACTTACTCCTCGTTGGCACCTGATCCTATACCTGGTGTATCTGGGAGTCCGTTGATATTAAGCATTGTTTATAAAATTCACGAGATTGGTCAGATTTTCTCTATCCTTACCTTTTTTATCATAGTAGATATAGATGTATACACTGTTATTCAAAAGCCATTTACAAAACAATCGAGTCTATATTCATAGTACAGATAGTTCATGGAAGTTGTCTTTCCAGATATTATTTCACGTTGGCTTAGCAAAGGTCACTAATCACCATGTAGGTTCTGGACCAGATTTTGATCTATACTTGGACAGAGTAGGTATTTCTAGTAAACTTAATTAATGATCATTCGTTCATTTCTCCTACTTTAAATACAGATGTGTTTAGCTGTAACTGTCATTCTCACCTCTTTGCATGTCTCCTGTTTGATCACGTAAATATTTTAACACCAAATGAACGATTTCTGGTGGATGTGGTTTTGTGCTTTGTATATGACTTAAGATGATGATGATGGACATTCAATCACTTACAGAAGTGGTGGACCCTTGTGATAACCGTACATGGGTAGCAGCAGCTGGAGAAGTTGAGGACAATTTTAAACCGACTGTTGCACATCTTTTGTTTGATCACGTCAAGACTTTAAAACACTAAACGAACGATTTCTGGTGGATCCAATTTTGTACTTTGTATATGGCTTAGGATAATGATGAAAATTTAATCATTGATAAAAGTAGTGAACCCTTCTGATAACCGTACTTGGATAGGAGCAAGACATAGAAAAGTTGAGGGCACTTTTAAGTGGATCGTTGGTTATAGTGGCAACACATATCTCAGTATTGCACCAGGACAACCTGACAATGCCTATGGCGGACAGGACTGTCCCACTGTCATGCGCAGTGAACATTTTGATGATGGTGATGATATGCGTGAGATGCAATAACAGATTGCAGATTTGAAATCTCGATGAGTATTTTGAGAAGTGGCCTGATTTTTATCACTCTATATTGAAGTAGAATGTTTTGTCCTCTCTACTGCTTGTCGTAAGAGGCGACTAAATGGGGCGGCCCTTCGGATATGGCCACTAAAACCGAGGTCCCGTGTCACAGCAGGTGTGGCACGATAAAGGTCCCTCCCTGCTCAATGACCCAGAGAGCCGAGCATCGGCCTAAATTTACAGCCCTTCACCGGAAATGGTTACGTCTCCATATGAGTGAAAAATTCTCGAGCGGGACGTTAAACAGTATAAAACCAATCAATCATCTCTACCTGAAATATTTTAACCCCTGCCATAACTTTTGAATGACATCAGGTGTGACTCATATATAATGACATTGTGGTCTTCGCTTTAGAACACTGACGTAATAAAAGTCAAGAAAGGTAGTATTTCTTGGATTATTTAGGGTATGGATTGTATAATTAGTAGGTATTGTATATAAATTTCTTAGGTATCATGGCATTTCATTTCATACAATGACCATTACTTTGGAGTTGGATCCAAATTTATCACTCAACGGTACTGTTTCCGCCTTCATAACACACATCGTAAAAACGATATGAACTCGTAGCACAGGTTGATAACAATGCAAATTATTTAGAGTCATGTGAGGTCAGCGCTTGCTGACATAGATACAAAACTTTTACTACAAACGGTCGTCAATCATAATTATTCCTGTTTCATTTGCTGTTGTTATATAATGACATAGCTAAAATTAAAATCCTAAGATTGAATTTCAATCTAGCTATCATGTTACGTGTTTATCTTGGGATCTTATTTCTTCCGCTCAAGGACATTTTTTGAACATCACTTCCTTATAGAGAAACCTGAAATGGAAAGTAACTAAAATATGCGTTTATTGATAGTTGTGCGATAAATAGAATCTTACACTCGTGCTTATGACATATGGAATTTATGAAATTCGTCACAAGATTTAAATATTTCCCCCGCCAAGGCTCGGGAAATATTCTGCATTGAACAAAAAAAAAAAAAAACTCTTCCCGTGAAGGACCAGTCATTGTTTCGGCCCTGGATCAATAATTACTTAGTGTACGTACATCTGATTACAGGTCAATTTCACAATGTCGAACGTATTCAAATTGCAAACTATCTACGGAAACGGTATATGCTGTAATGTATTTGAAATACAGAAGAAAAAGTAAAGAGACATGTGGCTTAACGATCGGATTTAGTCTTTCACATCTCTCGCTAAAAAGTCTGAATCTAAGAAAATATTATTTGAAGTAATGATTGAAATGAAAGCACCCGGAAGACTTTTTCTATACATTCAGAGGTTAATGGAAAACGTATTTTAGGACATACATTAAAACGATATTCTATCTACAGAAACTGTTTGGAGTAGGGTAATTTAAGCAGTAGATGTCAGAGGAGTACAGAGATTTTCAGTAGGAATTCATCAAAATCTCAACTTCACTCCGCAAATTCTAGAAGGCTTACAATTTTAATATCTCATATATTGTAGGTAGCGCTCAATACCACAATATGAGAGGACGTGTTAAAAAGTTGGGGGACACTTCAAAACAGACACTGTAGTTAAAATATCTCATTTGGTTCCTACAAATTATACGTACACCTGTCATTGATGTGCGACGCAAAACGTAACTGAACTTGAAAGGTAAATGGCCTGTACAATTAGCTGCTACAATCAATACTCAACATTTAAATTTAAATCAAAAGTCATTTATAGCAAGCAGATGTGTATAATATTATGAAAATACAATATCATATGCTATGTTGGTCATTAACATTAATACGTTCATAGGAATATTGTGTTTAGCCTACATTGTACACAGTATGATATTACATTAGGTACTTATATATAAAATCCTTATATATATATATATATATATATATATATATATATATATATATCAACAATAAAATCCTGATACCATAAAGCCTATAAAACATTAAACAGATCTTGTCTAATGCACCTTACCTAACCTGTATAGAAAGATATTCTAATAATTTTGAATATATCCATCAAGCTTTCATTAAATAGCATAACAAATAAAAAATAACAAAGAAAAAACACTTTAATCCTCCCCACCTAAAATTGCCTAGGTGCTTGCCAAACTATTCTCTAATGAGATGGTCTGATCAATGGCGTTGGGATGTTAACGAGTACTCGAGTATTCAACTATCGCTTGGTTCATACCGATCATCGACTAAATTTTGCATAGTCGAGCACTCAATAAATATAACTTTCTTGGTAATGTGCAATTAATTTCAAACATTTCAGTATTTTTTGTGTTTTGTTAGCAAGAAGGTAAAGTTAAATCTGATGTTGTTAAATTATATCATTTGCGTTTAGATGTCGGTCTGAAACATGCTTCCGAAATCCAGCGTTTGGACACGGTAAAGGATCTTATGTTAGAAGAATGGTAAAATGTATATTATGTTTGTTTTTGTGTTTGTTTGTTTTATGTCCCGTCGAGAATTTTGCATTCATAATAAGACGTCACCATCTGTAGGTGAAGTACCACAGATTTAGTCTTGTGTTTATTGCTCAGGGCCGTATGTTGCATATAACATCGGGTCTCTCCAGTTTCCATGTCGAAGCTTTGGTTGTTTAGTCTTGTAATACAGACACCAATTATTGAAATTTAATTAATTATATTTACACTTTAATTAGTCCCTTACCGGTTTGTAAAATGGAATGAGGCTATTGATTTTTTTACAGTCTGTCCGGCCGTCTGTCTGACAGTCTGCCTAATTGGTTCCCCAGACTTTGTTTCCGTTATGTATATAAAGACTATTTGGAAACTTGCAGTATATTTCAGAATGGCAAACTACAGATCAAGTTTGCATTTCGGAGCATTTGATCGACAGGCGAGGGTCATTTGTAAATACTGATTAAAAGTGAAACACTGGATTGAAAGATAAAATGATTTGGTATACATCCAAACGTCTGAAAGTTGTGCTTTTATTGGAATGTCACAAAAATGTTTTTTCGACAAATATGAGGTAATACATATAAGTCATATCTAAGATATCTAAATAGAGTGATGTAAACAATTAGTGAACAAGAGAATGACTTTTTAGATGAACAAAGCGATTATTGCAAAGTTCGCGCGTTATTACGGTTTATGCCAATGGACATAAGAGCTTATTTGGATCAAGTATATGGAAACCAAACACTCTCATGTACATCAATACTAGGATGGAAACGTGATTTTAAATCGGTCAGAAAATTACTTGACAATAATCCACTTTCTGGTCTGCCGTTGTCAGAGCATATGGTAAAAACATCGTTGCTGTTAAAATTGCAATTTCTAAAGATGCAATACACGCCATGAAAAAACTGTACCGATGTGTTCAACATTCTAAGAGAACGGTTAAATCTTCGGAAAGTTTGTTTTCGGTGGGTCCCCCATCTCTTTACGGAAAAGCAAACCACGGCCGTGTAGGAATAGCTACGCAGTTGCTTAACAGGTACGGAAGTCGTAATCAACGGCGATTAAATGAGATCATTACTGGTGACAAAACTTGGTTTTCTTACTTTGAATCTGACACTAAACGCAGTAAGAAGGTTTGGACAGGAGAAATTACCAATAGCTTTAGATAGCGCACAGAAGCAGGTATGTTCGCAATGCGAGACGTTATTTGTCGACACTTAATGTCCGGTAGTCTACGTTCCGGTGTCAAAACATATGCATGTTATCAGTCAGTTCATCTATTGAAAATGCCCTGTTTAAGGTCTTTAAACTTTATAAAACTACCCATCTAGACACTGTTACTAGAAGCGACTAAGTGGGCGTTCCTTCAAAAGTATCCTTTACAATGCACTGGCACAAAAATCGTCCGTCATAACAGACTATTTGAAGGAAAATGAAGTGGTGTTTTGCCAAATTCACCCTACAGTCCTAAATTAGCTCGATCTGATTTTTGCTTCGTGATCAGTTTTGCTCAGTGATCAAAGAAGCCATATGCGGTAGGTGAAAGAAAGTCGTCGATTTCCGTGTATCATTTGTTGGTTGTAACTTGTTTTACGTCACTCTTGAGAACTTTTCACCGGTCGCGGTAGCTCAGTGGTTAGAGCGTTCGCTTCGTAACCTGGAGGTCGTGAGTTCGAGCCCCGCTCGTGCCATGGCCGCATCAAACCTAAGACGAAAAATAGGTAGTGATTGCCCCTTCGCCAAACGCGAAGTGAGAATCACGGGTCTTTCGGATATGACCTTAAAAACAGAGGTTCCGTGTCACGGTGGCCGTTGGCACATTGAAGAACCCTCACTGCTACGGCCATGAGCGCTACGCATAGGTCTAAATTTGTGGTACTTTACCTACAACTAGTGACGTCTCAATATGAGTGATACATTATCGACGGGACGTTAAACAATCAATCAAACAAAAAAACCAAACTAATAAGGAGACGTCACAATTCCTGGTGAAGGGCTGCAAAATTTAGGCCTATGCTTGGCGCTTACGGCTTTTGAGCAGTAAGGGATCTTTGTCCGAAGAACCGCCCACTTAGTCGCTTCTCAGAACAAGCAAGTGACACTGAGGACCTATTTGTAGCCGGATCCCCGCGGAATCCAGTGTATAAAGGGTATACCTAAGAGACATACAGATGAGCAATTTCCAGATGGAAAAAATAGTCAGAAAGTGTATTCAAGTTAATAAAAGTATTTTGAAGGATTGATGTAATCATTTTTTAAGGTAAAGCTGTTACAATTTTAATAGCGAATAAATATTCAAAAGTTCTCAGTTGCCTCTCTTATATCGCTACGTTTTGATATTCATCGCGATCGGGATAGTGGTGCGATATAAAGGCTGTAAAAGTAGGACATCCGAATAGAGACAGATAAAGAAACTCAATTGATTGTGTAAATAATCACTTCATAAATTTAACATTTCAAACTAATCAATCGCAAGAGGAACATATCAATGAAATTATGTCAGACCTCTTAATTATTTACACGAGCATTTTTCTCTATATTCGGTAGGCGAAAGCTGATCAGTGAGCAATATTTGATCTACCACATTCCTGCAATCCGACTGAAATCGCGGGTATATGAAGTGGCATTCGAATAGTTGATGGTAAGTAGCATTACGATCAGGGTTCAGAAGTCCTTCATAAATAATTAAAATGGATATATGGATTTTATATAGGTGTGTGGTTTTGTGTTGCATATTCGCGATTTTCCCCTTACGTTTCTGCAATAATCGGTCTCGGTAGCTCTATGGTTATAGTATTTGTATCGCAGCTGGAAGGTAACGAGTTCGAGCCGCGCTCATACCATGGCCATATCAAGCCTAAGACGTTAACATAGGTAGTGTTTCCTCCTTCGCCGGACGTTAGGCATTTAAAAGTGAGAATAACCCTTTGGGATGTGATATTTCACCTACAACTGATGACGTCAAAATAAACAATCAATCAATATTTCCTGCAAAAACGGTGATTCAGATTATTTTATATATATATATATATATATATATATATATATATATATATATATATCTGTGTGTGTGTTTATAAATTGATTGCATAAATATTGTTTAATGTCCCGCTCGAGAATCTTTCACTCATATGGAGGCGCCACCATTGCCGGTGAAGGGCTGCAAATTTATGCCTTTGCTCGGCGCTTATGGCCTTTGAGGAGGAAAGGATGGTTTACGTGCCACACCTGCTATGACACGGGACCTCGGTGTTTGCGGTCTCATCCGAAGGACCGCCCCATTTAGTCGCCTCGTACGACAAGCAAGGGGTACTGAGGATCTATTTTAACAACCCGGATCCCCACGTGATGTTTGTAAATTGAAGAATATATATATATATATATATATATATATATATATATATATATATATATATATAAACAAACACTCTAAATACTTTTCTGAAATATTTCGACCGTGTTACCGATCTTCATCAGTCGTGTTTATTGATCATAGCAACTACTATGACGTCACAAAACGTATTAGAAATGAAATGTAACGACATAGTTGATGTTGCGGGTAAAGCATATGGAAAAAGGCAAGAACCCTCAAAATGGATATGTGTACAATTTCAAAAATATACGTTAAATAAGGTACCAAGACTGTACACAAAGAAGTTAATTTTTAGCCAAAGTGAGACAATCATCAGATACATTCAATTATTTATCAGTAATGTTATATACTTATAAAGGTTAAAGCAGCACATATATGTGTAAAGGTAATACTACCAGGTTAAGAGTATATATACTCTGCAAAAAAAGAAACGCATAGCCCTTTTGAAATTTTAAAAATGCAAATTATGTATTTTACCAGGTAAACTGAAATGGTCAATTGAGTAATTGATTTTTTACAGGTAAGTATGAAACTTTAAAGGTCTCTTCATTTGATTTGGCTCTCTGCCAAATTAGCTCGGCGACTCTCTAAAATTGCACATCACCTCTATCGCCATGGAATTTGGCTTACGTTTTTCACGAGAACTTTGTGCTTAATTCAACCACTACATTAAAGCGTATAAAAGGACGAAGTTTGAAGCTTGAATTCATCATAACGTTAAAATGCTGCCATGCCAAGGTTGGACCCTGCTACTCGAAATATCGTCATTGGCCGTCTCCAGGCCGGAGTATCCCAAAGTGAGATTGCACGAACTGAAAACGTAAATCAGAGCACAATTTCTCGGCTGTGGAACAGATTCCAGCAGACTGGCTCTACTAATGACCGACCGAGGAGTGGGCGACCTCGCATTACGACTCCTGGACAAGATCGCTACATCCGGGTCTTTCATCTACGGAATCGAACCGTTGCTGCAACAGCTACTGCAGTCGGAATACCTCGATTGAGAAGAATCAGCTCGCAGACAGTCCGCAACCGACTTCGACAATATGGCATTAGACCCAGAAGACCGTATTTTGGAGCAGTTTTGACACCGTTACACAGACGAGAAAGAGTCCGATGGTGCAACAGATTGAGGGGCTGGACATTCCGCAACTGGCGTAGAATCTGGTTCAGCGATGAGTCCCGTTTTCTGCTACAGAAACGTGATGGAAGAATCCGTGTATACCGGCGCAGGAATGAACGTTTCTCTTCCTCGTGTGTCCAAGAAGTGGATAGCTTCGGTGGAGGTAGCGTCATGATGTGGGCGGCGATCTCTAATGACCATTTCAGTTTACCTGGTAAAATACATAATTTGCATTTTTAAAATTTCAAAAGGGCTATGCGTTTCTTTTTTTGCAGAGTATATATATATATATCAGTTCTGATAAAGACACATGTCAAATGTATGAACAACAAATCGTCAAACTAATTCAATACTAAACATAATTCCATTTTTTCTTGGTTGTTTTTATTACTAGAGCTAGTTATTAAACTCACTATTCACATTGAGGATGCATGGTAAGAATGAATGAGTGGTTCCCTTCGTAACAATGATGTCATGAGTTATCGCCCCACTTATGCCGTGGTCGCGTCAAAAATAAGACGAATTCACGACTTTTTCTGATATGACCTTAGAAATCGGAGGTCTAATGTCGTGTCAGGCGCTGGAACGTTCAAAAGCCCTCACTGCTACTGCCCTAAACGCTAGGCATAGGTCTAAATTTCTGCTATTTCACCTGATGACGTGTCAATATCAGTGAAAAATTCTCGACAGGACGTAAAACAAACAGTCAAAGAATGAATGGTGATCTGGTACCTATATATAAGGTCACAGTTCATAGTGAAACTCAGTCGTCGGATAGCTGAAAAATTGCTCAGGCGACTATAAATCAAACAAACAAACAAACATAGTGAAACAGCATCAAATGTGTATTGTCTTGAATAACATTTGTAATTTAATGCGGCGCTAGTATTGTTTATGCAATACTCTCAGAATGCTTGTTTCATTAACATCCTAAGATTACGATGGCCATATTCTACCCTTAATGTCTCATTTTCTATATCGTATATTGCCACGTTGATAAATACTTACGGTTTTCTACAAGATTTGACCAACACTCCAACGATGATGAGTAAAATTAGCAAACCGAAGATAAACACAGATACAAAGTACATATTCGTAAATGGAGACTGTGATGGTACTTCTGTGTCTTTTGTTTTTCTTTCAGTAGTACTCGCCACACCTGTGCTTGATATGTCTTCTGTTGTCGTAACTCCGGTTGTAGTAGTTATACTCTCGGATAATTGTCTGTCTGTATCTGTAGTTGTAGAACGACTGTCAGGTTCTCTCGTTGTTGATGCAATGATCGTTGAAGGATCAGTTGTCGACTTTGTTGTAGTAGTAATGCTTGGTGTAGACTCGGACATAGTTGTTTTTTTCAAACGTAGTGTTGCTTAACAGCGCTGTCGAACTCGTTAATTAAAGGGCTGTTGTAGACTGGGATTCTGTTGTAGTCTGTCCACAATCTGTATAATAGGATGATTATAATATTGTTTATAAACTCTCTGTGAAAAGACTTCTTGAAAGAAAGAACTACGCCAATAGCAATTTCAGCTCTCTAAATCAAATACAAACCGTACGTGCATCACCATACTCAACAAAGGACATTTATTGCATCATTAAAGCGCAAAAATTAAATGAAATATATACAAGGTACACATTTTGTAAGACACTACACCGATAGCCCGCACAAGTACTCTGAAGCAGACATTAAAAGTATGCTTGGCTTTGTTGTAGATAACATACACGTAGTGTTTGGAGACCAAGTCTTCCAACAATCCATTGGCATCCCCATGGGCACTAATTGTGTTCCCTTATTGGCAGACTTATTTTTATATTCTTATGAAGCGGAATTTGTTCAGAAACTGTTACAGGATAAAAACAAACAACTTCCCGTCTTCTTCAACCATACATATAGATATATCGATGACGTTTTATCAATCAACAATCACAATTTTCATTATTATGTCCATTTGATATATCCCGATGAACTCGAAATAAAGGACACTACAGAATCTGAACTTTATGCTTTATATTTGGATATTTCACTTAATATTGACTCTAATGGCAGACTGACAACTACATTATATGACAAGCGTGATGACTTCAACTTTGCAATCATCAACTTTCCATATCTATGTAGTAATATACCGCTTTCGCCTGCTTATGGTGTGTATATCTCCCAGTTGATTCGATACGCGAGATGAGAAGTTTTCAAAGCGAGGTCAGCTACTGACAAAAAAGTTGATGTTGCAGGGTTATAACGAATATCGTTTGTAGTCATCATTTCGCAAATTTTACGGTCGCTATAATGACCTTGTTTGCGATTACAAAGTGTCTCTGGAACATATGTTGAATGATTTGTTTCATACCCCTTGTTATTTTTCATGCTAACTTTTACTAAGGATAATCCCGTATACCTAATTTCGATTAAGGGCTCACGGCGGGTGTGTGCGGTCAGCAGAAGATGCTTACTCCTCCATGGCACCTGATTCTACTTTCACTTCGTCGGAGGTCCGTGTTGTCCTACACTCGAACTTGTATATGTCTTTGGGATTTATGATTACAATTAACTCACTGTTTACTTCAACATTCAATATTCTAACTATTAATATTCCTTGAACATAATAACCCCTAACTTGGCGCCACTGCATCGTGTAGGGTATTGCATGACTAGGATGAAATTGAGATAATCGTCTAAGCTCGTAAGCTCGTAATACGAAATCAATTTAATGATGCAACTTTCCTTCATCTTGATGAAGGATTTTTTGGGATTGCTGACAAAACATTCTGGAGGAATATACAACTCCCGCATGGACTGTATTGCGCGCACCTGTCATTAGAACTCGCCGTACGAGAAGCGCTGACGCGTTTCTCTAGCTAATATATGCAAACAATGCAATATATTAATTTTTCAGAAGGGAATTCTATGAAATTTCAGGAAGAATTACTAAGCAACATAAATTTCATTCATCTTTTGATAAACGACGTATCACTATACATCAGCACAACACCTGCCAGCAAAATAGCTATTACACTTTTAATCGATATACATTACGTTAACATATTATATACAGGATGTTAAATATAGCACTTGAACGCTAGTCTATATGTGAACAAATAAGTATTATATTTCAATTACATTTCTGTATTTTACTTACCCCTGTTTAACGTCCATTTGTATTTATCTCATATGTGTGGTGTATATTGCTAGCTTGATAAACCATAGGTTTATCACACCCGCGTTTGATAAAGCACTTCCGGTCCGAACTACTTTTGTCACAAATCTAAACATCTTTACTTACCAAAGTGCATCGCAAGACTTCTTCTCGCCATCAGATCCAAAAAAACCACGGGAATAAAAATCCTAATCGAAAGACCACTTGTACATTTCAATGTAAACTGTTCAACTTTCTATTAACTGCTCATTTCAAAAACACGCCGAAATCCAACTTCTATGCTCAGTAGGTCAGTGCTACGTCGATAAACAAAATACTCCGCTCTATTCGTTATTTTGGTTTTATATATATATATATATATATAGCAAATCATTATTAATTATACAATAAAAAGGCTTATAAAACAATTTTAATCTATGGTTTCTTTTATGAAAATACTCTTTATTACATGTGTGAATCAATCATAAGCGCACTATTTTTTCCCGCGCAAGAAAATCAATCAGCACGACGTCAGAGTCGCGAATCGAAAACAAAGTCAATCAGCTGTTTTTATTATACTGGGGATCATTTCAAAGTAATAAAATATGAGATAAATAGAATATCTATTATTGCGTGTTTTGATATATGCTTTATCCGACTCGTTGATATGGTGTATTTATTCGCTCGACAAGCCTCGCGAATAAATACACCATATCAACTCGTCGGATAAAGCATATATCAAAACACGCAATATAGATATCCTCTATTTATTATTCGTAGCATTACAGACGAAACATTCGTTTTTGGAGCTATTTTCCATCGGACGAACGCATGCGCTGTCAATGTAGCAAAAGTCATTCTGTAAGTAAAATTGACACAAAGATTAATTTTTAATGAAACAATTTTTTTGATATTGTGAATTATAAGATAAGGAAATAGAGAGAGAGGGGGAGAGAGAGGGGGGGATTAAGTGAAATTCGAAGGCCCCAACTGTCGTCATGGCCCATATTCAATTCTGCTTAGAATGAATTTCAAAGAAGTCATTTCCTTATTGATTAGGAGTTGTACATGTCTTGGAGAATGTTATTTATCAGTTTTTGAAATCGACGAAGATCACTGACTTGACGTTTCAACAGTGTCCCAAGTTTCAAAAGTTCTCTTTAACATTCGCATTTAACAAACTATGGTCGTTATAACCCAAGAAGTGTACTTTTAAAACCCCTTTTTAGTATTCAAGGCAGTGTCCGAAGCTGATTGATCTATTTGATATGGTAGTATTTGAAGTCAGTAGAATCTGTTATCCAACGTGATGTAAATTTTGAGAATCTTTATTAAGCAATCCAGTTACCAAATTATTTTCCTCCCTCGGAGTATCTAAAGCCCTAGGATGAAGAGGCATGAAACGTGAAAGGAAAATGACAAATAATGAATCAGTTTTGATAAGAAAATCCCACTTTACTCATGGTACAGGTGAGGTTGATACTAGTTAAGAATACAAAATTAAGAATGGATTCATGGACATACCAAAGGTGAGATCAGGTGCGTAAAAGGAGTAAGCATTCCTGTTGTATAATTTACACGTACCTTTCAAAATGGTGTAGTTGAATCAGAAACTAATCTTTTTTAATATCAAATCACAATAGCTTTAGATTACTGTTCGTTATCTTAACTTAGTTAAATGAATAAATGAAAATAACGACAAATGATTAATCTCTTTTCACCCATAAAGAATACAAAATTAAGCAAACGGCAAACGCTGAGTTCTGTACATACTAGGGGACCAGGTGGTTAAAAGGAGTAAGCATCCCCTGTGGTAAATCACTTGTATTATAATTTATATGTAGCTTTAAAAATAAAACAATACTTGCAATCGTTTACGCCAAGTTGCTTTATGTAACTGAGGCTTATAATTTACCTTTAAGGTGAAAAACACCTTTCCAGACTCATTGCGATACTCTTGACATTGGGGCAGATAGATAAGGACGCTGTACGTGTCTGTAAAACGAACTCCATCGTTAGAGATGTTGAATTTGATCTCAGTGGTCCAGACACCAGATCTGTTGACAGGAAGAGGACAATAGCCCTCAAACAACGTCCTCTCCTCCAGATGAAGTTGCATTTGTTCTTCTTGTATTGTCGACTGGTTGACATCAACCTAACGATAGTGCATACAAGAACGATTTTAGAAACTACCGTCAATTTCTAAATATATGCGAGGAATTCATTATCGCGTAATTTCGCGATAAGCATCACTCGCAAAATGAAATTATTATCTATTATTTTTTGTTGCTAAAATACATGCAAAAAGTCTTAATCAACAGAGCATCGCGGATTTATGTTCTTGAAACTTAACGTGTAATAGTATTTTTGCGATATTAAGTACTCGCATAAAATAAGGAATCTATATAATCTTTGATCAAGACGCATGATGACGTGAACTTTCTCCATAGATGGGGTGCCTTTCTACAATCTATCCGACGTATTTTTCCAGGTAAACATCTGCATCATTAATCTAATTGTAGTAATAACCAAGTGTTGATTGGATTTAACTGTAACAGACAACTAGGTTTGTTATGCATAATATAATTTCCCTCTTATAGATTTTTGCGTCTAATTCCAAATATCCCTCATATTAACTTAACAACAATAAAAATTTGTATCTACAATGATTTGGTAATCATATAGTAAACCCAGAGATAGAAAATGGGGGCGTGTTGTTAATATTATGTCATTTCCAAAACATAAACTGAATTGATAACCTTTAAATGGTCAATGATAGAGATCTTATTTTTCTTATGGATATTGTGACAAGACCTTTCATTTACTAGCAAAGTAAACACTGCATGTTTGCCCCACTCTGGAGTTAAAACCGAAATTACCAAATAGTGGTGCTAAATCCTGCAAAGGATCAGAGCTACGCATGGGTGACATGTATTCCACCATAATTTAGTTAACAGTACGTCAATCCTGACAAAACTCAGTCGTGATCTTTAACTATCCAAGTCAAATCCACATATCAAATTTCAATTGAATATTTTCATCATATGCGGAGAAAATTCCGGAAAATTGATTTTTGCAATTTATTGAGGGATATAATTCAGTTAAAAGTATGTCAAGCGTAACGAAACTCAAACTTTATCTGTAACTACCCAATACAAAGGAATGTATAAAATTTCAGTTGAATATTTCCATCTAGTGCGGAGAAAAGTCTGAAAAACATCAAGCGGAATTGCAGACGGACGGCCAGACAGACATACCGAGAGTAAACTAATAGTCCTCTCCCGCAAAGCTAACTAAGTGGACTAATAAAACTTAGTTAGAAACAGACCCTGGGCAAGTGTTGACCAACAGCTAAAATTTAACTTTTATAGGTGAATACATTTGTTGAGTTCCATCCATACCTGATGTACACTAATGTAACAATAGGAGTTCATGTTCTCAAAGAAGTATTTCCCCAGGACAGTGGCCTCGTTACAAGATGTAGTGGACACATCACACAGACCAGCGCTGGGTACGTCTGTTATTGAGGGTGGCCCCAGTAAGTCAAAAGAACAGTCGCTCCCTCCATATCCGCCGTAACACGTGCAGTTTCCTTGAACAATGAAATGGTTGATATCGGTACATTCAGATCTTTTTTACATGTAGAAACTTCTAGTTCTACGCATTGCATATGTTTTACATCAGCATCAAGGTGTAAAAATGGGTTCGAGCGTAGGAACATAATGAAGATGAACTTAAGAAATAAGAATTCTTTTTTTTCAACGAGTTTCAATGAATTTTATTTCTGATTTTTTTTTTTTTTTTGGTGTGTGTTAAAGTTAAAACTGAATATACCATGAAATAATTGATCATAAACTGAATATACCATGGGATCATTTAATTTCATGGAGACCAAATTTCGTACTTTGTTGAGGTTTTATTTTCGGTAGGATGTAATTTCGTAGATATGGTTCTTTTACATTGAAAAAGTACATAAATTTAATTATGCATTTCGTTGGGGTTTGAATCTCATGCGATTTCTACCAAGTAAAGTCGAGTCTCACAAAATCTAGTTTTCCATATTGATACTATACCAGCTTCGACAATGAGAAGCCGTTATTTACCGCCTTCACAAGTTCCGTGACTGCTGCAGTTGCTAGGACAGATGCTTTCTATTGTGTAGGTCACCTCGGGTTCTGCCTCCTGAAGTGTCGCATTAAGAAGAACGAACACTGAACACTGTTGAAGAGCGGCCTCCACATGAATCTGGGTTAGGTTATCATCGCCTGTCATCTGACATAAATTTGTTTGTCATATAACTATCTTAAGGTATCTTAAGGTATGTACTTGTACGCGTGGCGATTTTGAAAAGGATCAACTTTAAATTTGGAATGTCTGTAATGATAGTTAAAAATATGGGTTATCTACTAAGTTTGATTTCTCACAAAAAAAAACCCTGCAGACATTTCAAATTAAACATTCATTTTTATTCTAAACCTTTTATCGTTTGACTTGAAAACCAATGGAAGTAATATACATTTAAGCAGGGGGGCGGGTATTGTAAACAGTTAATGCCTGTCAAGCAAAGGGTTCACAAAGTCATCAAAAGGTTACCAAAGTCAACAAACGATTCTCAAGATCATCAAAGGTCCTTTAAGTCATCATAGTGGTCTCAAAGTCATCAAATTGTTTATGAATTATGTAGCGACCAATATAACTTAATCAAATGTATCTCCCTTGGCATACAAGTAACATAAAACATAAACGGTACCAATTTTGATGCACCAGATGCGCAATTCAACAAATAATGTCTCTTCAGTGATGCTCAAGTCAAAAATGATTGAAATCCGAAATAAGAACAAACTTGGAAGAGCTGAAAGTATTTTAAGTCTTTCACTGTTTGATCATTCATTTTACATAATACTTTTCCATAGATCTTACATATATTTTGTTGGGACATTATCTTTATTAGCCCAAACACTAAAAGAAACTATATGTAATTTTGCGCTTTATAATTGAATGAAATAATAATAATACTTGATTTCTGTCTAGAGTAGTTTGAGGTCATCTATTCCTTAGGATTTACCAGTGTACCAAGACTGGTGTATGTGTTCAGCAAACGGATCTTTAGACGTTAAGTAGACAGTATCTTACTATTCTTAATATGTCCAGTTTGACCTTCACAGAATTTGCGGAAACCAATCTATCAAGTTTGGTGTCTACCAAGCAAACATTTCTAATTTACTGAGAACAAAATACCAAAGTAACTTGACACTTAACCCTCAACCATGTTACCTCAAACCCAAGAAGGATAATCTATTTTTAGATAAAATCAGTGTACCAAGTTTGATGTATGTCAAGAAGTTCTTTTAATATTCAGGGACAACACCCACTGACCAACAGGTGTACACCAATACCCCCCCCCCCCCCGGCTTCTTCAAGAGGGAAGGCTTTAATGATGAATTTAATCGGAAATACATGTGCCTTAATATCTTCAATACAATTAGACACGGTAACATTACTAAGGTCTGTCACGTGCTCCTGACATAAACTTGTACTCTGAAGATTCCTGGAAAGCTTGCAGACAAACCGATTCTGCGTATTCCGTCGTCTTTACGAAGGTAATAGTCCTAAAAAACAACAAATATAAATATATGTTACAACATGATAACGGAAATATATATACAATGGGTATTATTTTCTTGTTGATATGAATATGGATGAAGGAAATGTACTTCTAAAGGATCCGCCCCAGATACGTCCCTTTTACGCCTCCTGTTTTTCACGAGGTGAACGTTACAGGTATACTGTTTTCCTCGGTTTGAGCTGCAGGGTGTAAAGGTGCTATAAGAACATTCTGTTTTACCATCTTCGGTACACGTGCACTGAGGGACCAGAATGGTAGATATGAATTTCAAGCTGCTAAAGACCGAACTGTCTCCAGTGAAGAGGTTCTCACTGTCCTGTTTTCTTTTGAAATAATTTACAAGTAAGATAGAGTTATGATCACTTATGTTCAATAAAGCAGAAATGCTACCTGGCATGTATATAAACAATTGTTTCGAGGCTGAGATAAGACTACCCGAGAAAAATCAGAGCTGTATATACGTACGTATGTAGAGCTGTATATAAATGTACGTATGTAGAGCTGTATATAAATGTACGTATGTGCAATTTGTATCCTAGGAAATCTCAGTGGAAACGTACGCCACAACGTGGAGATTCTCATACTTGTTTCTCGGGGTAAATTTCATAATATTACAGAGTTATTTACTGCATGTGATATGTTTTATACATGAAACATTTAATTTATATATATATATATATATATATATGTGTGTGTGTGTGTGTGTGTGTGTGTGTGCCTTGAAATTACCCCTTATCTGAATGATTGAAGCATTTTTAATTGAACTCATCTCCATAAATAATCTCATCCTGCATAGATAAAGCTAAAGTCCAAATGGATCTGCTAAAACCAGCAATAGCAATTTTAAATATATGCTCTAGATATAGTTACGATAGGAGCAATTTCTGTAATTACGAGCAATATATGGTGGAAAATATGTTGTTAAAGTATGGCATTTTTAGTTTGAGTATGGATTTGCTTGAAGCTCTTATTTAATCATTTAATGAATTTTAATTTGTTTTTGAGCATATTAATAATTAGCTGGTAACGCGCATAGACCCAAACTCTTCCTTATAAGTAGGACCTCTTGGTGCTTTCCGAAAATAGAATTTGTATGTGATATTCAACTGACGTCACAGGGAATTACCTTGAGTGGAATTTATGGTAGCTCGATCGCAATCAACGTAGTATTGTTTCGGTGTTTAATCGTAACAACAGTTTCATGCAAAAATTATGCTACATCTTACTATGGAAATTCTTAACCTAGTTGCGTAGCACTGATTGTGAGCACTGATTACCTTTACAAGATCCAGATTTAGGGGCTATGGTGGATGAGACTGGGCAATAGATGATGTTTACTCATTTAAAACACCTGATTCAACCTTTGGTGTTTCTAGAGGACCGTATTTGTCCTGTTTACAGTTTTGTAAACTTCGAAGGACTCTATGTTATCATCACCTTTTCATAGTAAAACATTATTAAACATGGTTAGCTCCAAGGAATACTGACCTCCAGGAATTTGAGAAATTGTTGGGATACACTAACTGTATGCCGTCAGTGATGTTACCGTCTCTTCTTCTGAAGTCATTGTTCATTAACCCGTCAAAATATCCACACAAATCATTGGAATTTCCAAAATCCGGGGCAGACGGGAGAATTTCTAGGTCAATATTGTAATATCCATTCCATTCCCTGATATATATTGAAAGGGTGGTACCAGTGGGGAAATATACCTAAGAATGGTGTGATTAAGAATATGAATTTTTAACAATTGATTGTTAAATAAATGGCCTTACAACATAGAGATCTATTAATAACACAGGTATATGTGTCTCACATTAATTAGTTAAATAGTCATTTTACAGCGGTTGATGTTTCGATATATTGGAACTATTCTCGAAGGGACGTTTAAGAAACTACTTCACAGAACTGGACAGCTCACGTGTGTACTATTTTCGCACATTATCACCAGTGTAAAACCGACATTGTCCATATGATTCAGTCATGCGAGATTTTTGTCTTACACTACTACGCCATTGTTTATGACGTTATGTATATTCTATAATTTACATTTCATGAACAGCCGCCGGATAGCTGAAAAATTGCTCAGGCGGCTATAAACAAACAAACAAACAAACAAACATTTCATGAAGAATATTTGGTTTTTGATTCTTCAAATATCATTTTGATATAGCTTTCTGAAGGACTGCTTTGGGTGTCCTAGTTTACACGATAACTGTAAACTATTTTCGGGCTTCCTAGTTCTAAGTGTCTAATTAGGTTTTGCATTTTATTTCAAATGAGGAATTTGATGGTTCCTGAATTAATACACAAAACCATAGATTAAATGTGAGAAAAAAATAATTGCAGGGGCCAGATTAGCTATACAGGATTTGATAGTACCTGGTCGTAAATGCGAATGTTGTGCCCTCGGTGTTATTTCCCAGTCCCACATTCGTACTAATGAAGACTTCTAGAGAACCGAGAAAACCCTGAGCTCCGGCCTGGATAACACTTCATATACAACGATTTTGTTTGTATTTTGGAATGAAACGTGACGTATGAAACATTAGATGCATCATGTAAGACAATATATCCTAATTAACGACCACCTCCCACTGTGTTGTGTGAACAAACATGAACTTTTACTTCATTGTGCCCTGCTACATAATTCTATACGTTACTTCTTAGGCATACAAAGACCCAATACACAACATATACAGGTATATCAATTTCCGGCGCCATACAGCCAACTTTCTTTTGTTCAATGGCTAGATCTTTCGATTCATTTCGGTGCGGTTATGAGTTCAACCTTGGCTCGTTTAGTTAAGACTTTCGGTAAAAAACGCAATGCTTCAAACTCACATTTGGTCTGTAACTAATCTAGACAAAGCCATAGAGAAACTTTCAATTGAATATCTTCATCCAATGCAGAGAAAAGTTCGGAAAATGATTAGGCATGACAGACAGACAGACGGATTGATTGATTTATTATATATTGTTTAACGTACCGCTTGAGAATTTTTCAGTCATATGTAGACGTCACCATTGCCGGTGAAGGGCTGAAAATTATAGGCATAAGCTCGGCGCTTATGGCCCTTGAGTAGGGAGGGATCGTTATCGTGTCACACCTGCTGTGACACGAGACCCGGTATTTGCGGTCTTATCCGAAGGAACGCCCCATTTAGTCGCCTCTCACGACAAGCAAGGGGTAGTGAAGATCTATTTTAACAACCCGGACTCCCAAACAAACGGACAGATCATGGTTAAACTAACAGTCCTCAGTAGGAGACTAAAAATGATAATTATTTTTCATAACATCAATCTTTGAACGACTTTCTATTAAAATACCCATTAAAATCATTTGCAAGTATTACCTTGTAGTATATGTCTTGGACTTTTGTCACTCGAAAAACCTTGTCTTCACACAACTCAAAATTGATGACTCCGCTTTGTCCACAGAGATCGATGACAAAAACGTATCTTCCGGCTCTGGCTGCGACTGCACAGACGCACCAGGGACCGTCGATGGACGGAAAACACAAGTGATGTTTGGATTGAATCTATGGAGAAAGTACAATGAATGATTTCTAGAATGTTTATTCAAAGTGTCTTAGAAATTCCATACATTAAAGTTGTATCATAAGATACTCAATAACATAAAAAATGCACCATAAAACAGAAAATGAACAATGTTTTACTTATTCATTCTATCTCATAATTTTATATCATACAATTTTTATTTGTTTACTGACTTTAAAATTACAAAGCCACAAAAAGCATCTGATTAAGAATTACGTCATATACGGTGTTGAGACGTCAACAACGTAAAGTCACTAAGTCAATACCTGGTATGACCGCCTCTTGCTTTGAAGCAGGTTGTGTAACGACGTGGCATTGAACTAATGATGTTTTGAATTTTGACTTTTGGCATGTTAGTCCACTCTTCCGTCAAAGTGCGTCGAAGTTCCCGTATTGTCGCCGGGTTAGCAGGCCTGTTATTGACCGCCAAATATGCTCTAATGGTGCCATGTCATTACTGGAATGTTTGAATTGTTTAAGAAATCCGTCGAGAGTCTAGCTGTGTGGGGACAGCCATTGTTCTATTGAAAAAGTGTCCAGTTCTGGTGGTTTTGTTTGTTTTGTTTGTTTTTTTGTTTATAGCCGCCTGAGCAATTTTTCAGCTATCCGGCGGCTGTCACCATTACCGGTGACATGGCTGCAAATTTAGGCCTATGCTCGGCACTCAGGGCCTTTGGGCAGGGAGGGATCTTTATCGTGCCACACCTACTGCGACACGGGACCTCGGTTTATACGGTCTCATCCGAAAGACCGGCACCCACGTCCCACAGTGCCGGTGGTTTTGAAACATGGGCTGCCAAAATGTCATCCCTGTATCTATGAGTATTAAGATTATTGTCACAAAAATTGGAAATCAGAGCAATAACGGAAAGATACAGATGCACAGATCATGACACTACCACCACACCAACGGTCAATGTCCTGTATTCTACATGATGCGAGCCTTTCATTGCGTCTTCTCCATACGCGCGTAGGACCATCAACTCTACACTGATGAAAACGTGATTCATCTGAAAACAGGACTTCATCCCATCGCTGACGTGTCCAATAAAGATGGCGTCGTGCCCATTCCAGCCGTTGACGTTAATGACGCTGCGTAAGTACAGGACCCTTATACGGGTGACGAGCATTAAGGCCATTTTCACGGAGCCTTCTGCGAACAGTCTGGCTACTGATTATTTGTCTGTTGCGTCCAGGGGTTACATTAGCAGTCTGTGATTGATTGATTGTTTGTTTTACGTCCCTTCAAGAATTTTGCACTCATACTGAGACGTCACCAGCTGTAGGTGAAGTACCACAAATTTAGACCTATGCTTAGCGCTCAGGGCTGTAACAGTGAGGGTTCTTTAACGTGCCGACGGCTACCTTGACACGGGACCTCCGTTTTTAAGGTAATATACGAAAGGCTTGTGATTCTCACTTCTAAATGCCGAGCGTTTGGCGAAGGAGCAGTCACTACCTATTTTTCGTCTTAGGTTTGACGCTGCCATGACACCAGCGGTGCTCGAACTCACGACCCCCGGTTACAAAGCGAACGCACAAACCACTGAGCTAATGCGACCGGTTCCCGGTTACGAAGCGCACGCTCTAACCACTGCGGTTGTCTGTGAAGCTGTAAGGAAACGTTTCCGAAGATGCTGAAGTCTAATAAAGCGGTCCTGCTGCGGGGTGGTAACTTTTGGTGCACCTGGTCTCTGCCTGTCAGATACGGTATTTGTGGCAAGAAAACGTTGATTAAGACGGACAGTGGTACTTTGATGGCAATTGAAATGATTTGCAACACTCCGAGTGGAAAGGCTTGCACGAAGCATACCTCCAGCTTGGTTACTCTCATCAGTGCTAAAGCGTTGCATCAAAACACATTGATTTGTCAACAAAAATAAAATTTCAGACTTTCCTCCTGAAGATGGAATTAGAAGACACAGGAAACAAGTTTTAATTTTCATTCAGCATCTTTGCATGTTTGCGCGTGCAAAACGGTGTTTTAAAACATTTTTTTGAGTTTGTAAGTGCTTCATTACGTCATAATATATGTGCTGTCAGAATATGGGTCAAGGTCGAGGTCACGGAATCACAGCTCAGCGTTACATTGACCAAGTCTTTAGACCTCATGTTCCATTTTTCGCCCAACAGCAAAATCAGATTTTCCAGCAGGATAACGTTCGTCCACATGTTGCAAAAGCCACCATGGGCTTTCTTCAACAACATAAGATCCATGCCTTACAATGGCCAGGTCTCAGCCCTGACCTTAACCTCATCCTGTGGGAATGAAGTCCGACCAGCGCCTACTACTGCCGATAAACGTCGTACAGCTGTTCTGGGTGTGTGCAGGAGGATCCCCAGGACCTTTACAAATCGTCTGATCCACTTCATGTACAAGAGATGTCTTGCAGTGATCAATGCTAATGGTGGTCACACCAGGTATTGAAATGACATTCTGAGAATCTGTGCTACACTTGTGCTGCCATGAAACTAATGATGTGATCTGTATTTACTGCCCATAAACTGTCCTTGCTCAAATTTCTGTATATCTGATGCTGTTGGTATTTGTATTTTTTAACGTTAAAAATTAAATAGCTATATACTTGATACTAGACTTGCGTTTCGTTTGCGTGTGAGTATATATATATATATATATATATATATATATATATATATATATTAGCGTCCCTCTCCAGAATTTTGCACTCATATGGAGTATGATGACAGCACAACTTACCCATTGTAATTGCCGTTGATTCCTGTAGTTGATAAACTGTCCTGGAATCTGACATTCATAAGATCTGCAAATATATCAAATGTGTTAAAAATACTGTGCTGTTATTATTTATAATTTTCAATTCATTGGCAATATATTTACTGGTAATATTCATCTCAGAACATTGATGCTTCTGCCACCGCCACTGTTGCCCCTTTGAGAAAAAGGGGAAATATTTTTTTGTACCTGTCAGTTAAAATCTTAAGAACTCTGCTTGACAGGCATCAATTTTGGTACAAAAGGAACTCTAGATCTATTTCATTTTAATTGTATATCTATGGATAATTTCAACATTCTGATCACAATGTCGATTCTGCCATCATATACTTTTCCACAGTCTCTGAATCATTTTGAAATCTCATTCAACGTAATGTCAGGGATCCCACATTGAAACGAAACAAATGTATCTCTGATTCCACACACAAGTACTCTGATGTTTGATACTAAAATGAAGCTGGAGTTCCTCATCAACACTATCATCATGGTCTTTGGTGATAAGGTCTTTCACAGTCTGTCAGAATTTCCGTCAGAACGAAATATCCTCCATTATAAGATGACCTGTTTTATATATTCTTATTAGGCAGAATCGATTAAAATGTTTTTTAACTGAGAAGAAAAAATCCATTGTTGTGACCTTCAACTCGACATTTACATCTATGGAGTTTTTTATCTAATACTATCTATCAACAATATTCATTTTCATTCAGATATTTGCTTGTTTGTTTGTTTGTTTTACGTCCCGTCGAGATTTGTTCACTCATATTGAAACTTCAACAACTGTAGGTGAAGTACCACAAATTCAGACCTATGCTTAGCTCTCAGGGCCGTAGCAGTGAGGGCTCGTTAACATGACAACGCCTACCGTGACACGGGACCTCCGTGTTTAAGGTCATATCCGAAAGATCCGTGATTCTCACTTCTAAATGCCGAGCGTTTGGCAAAGGAACAATCACTACCTATTTTTCGTCTTAGGTTTGACGCGCCACGAACGGGGCTTGAACTCACGACCTCCCGGTTACGAAGCGAACGCTCTAATCACTGAGCTACCGCGACCGGTTTCATTCAGATGTCGATTCGATATATCCCAGTGAACATGAAATAAAAGACACTACAGAATCTTCCAAATTTGCTTCGTACTTATTTTATTAAACATGGATGTTAACGACAAACTACAAATCAGCATTATGTCAAATGGGATGACTTCATTTTCACATCAACTTCTCATGTTTATGCAGTAATATTCTATTTGCTTTGTTTTTGTTTTTGTCTTTCAACTGATTCACTATTTTACGTATTTAAATCAAGGCACGCTACATACAGACAAACTGATGTTACAGGGATTTCAACTGTCGTAATTAAAGTCAGCATTTCACAATTTTTAAGGTCGTTATACCGATCTAATTTACCATTACAACGATCATTGGGTCAAATACCAGCTGAAGTGTTCCATACCAATTGTTACGTCATTCTTCACACAATGAATTTTACTACAAATTGCTCCGTTTGTCAGATTAAGATATAGTGTTCATGGGAAATCCCACCCTTCCTAGGTCCCTGATTCCAACTCTGGTATATCAAAGGGATCCTTGTTTGCCTTAGACTTAGTTTTGTATTCATCACAGGAGTTATAAGATTGATCAAAGTTTGTTGCTTTCACCTTTCATGTACTGACATTAACTATCATTCAAGATGGTTAAATACAAGAAGTTATGAACGTTAGTACCAGGAAGAAGGTTAGACAATCTTTGAGTACAGTTTGTTTTACATTTTTAAAAGTTCTTACTTCCCATCAAACGTGTACGTTCTTACGCCGCACGACCGTCCTTTCCATACATCGTTTGTTTCCCGAACACGAATCTGAAGAAAGTAAAATTATCATAAAATTGCAAAACATACATGTGCTCACAAACATATTTTCAAATTATGCGACCTCTGAGGTGTTTACGTTCCCGGGAGATTCTCTCTCATACAGAAACGATATAACAGGACACCTTTTTATGGACTTCGACACATTGTGGTTTATGCAAGGCAACGTCCGCCATTAAGCAGTGAGTTTTTTGTTACAGCTTACCTTCACAATGTTATGTATCTATAACAAAAAAAATGTTTATACATTTGTGAAACGCCCCGTGGGAATTTGGGTTGTTAGAATAGATCCTCGGTACTCCTTGTTTGTCGTAAGAGGCGATAAATGGGGCGGTTCTTCGGATGAGACGGCAAAAAACGAGGCCCCATGTCACAGCATGTGTGGTGCGATAAAGATCCGTCCCTGCTCAAAGGCCATGAACGCCGAGCATAGACCTAAATTTTGCAGCCCTTCACCGGCAGTGGTGACGTCTTCATATGAGAGAAAAATTCTCGAGCGGGACGTTAAACAATATATAATCGATCAATCAATCAATCCTGAAACAAAACTATACACTAATTGCCAAAGGAACCTGAACTGCAACTGATATAATATTAACAAGTTTATTTATTCTCGCAGACGTGTTTAGTACTTAGCTATAAATCTATAGCTCAGTTGCAAAATATATTAAAGTCAATACTTCGCATATGAAAATCGATAAGTCAGAACTCACTGAGATATCAGGGAAGGGAACATGTTCAAATATTTTACTTCCGATCCCGTTAGTTCCCCCTGTCCTTAATTGTAGAGTCATGTGACTACTGATGACGTATCCGTCAGTATCCTGGTGTAAACCGGAAATGAGATATTCTGCCTCCATTCATCATTCTGGTATTTAGGTCTGTCGTTGTAATTGTAACTTTTCACTTTGACCTCGCACTGATTTGAAGATCCTCCCCCACTGCATTTATATGAATCGTCCGTTTTGAAAGTCATGTGTATATTCAGGTCGCTTATTGGTTGCAAAACACCATTGACGTAAAGAGATTCGGAGGCGAACGGTATCGTCATCTCCAGCTGTACGTTACTGGAACCCTTCCTCTCTAGCTCTATACTAGGGTTAACAATCTGAAACAGACATGCGATCACTTGTTTTTCAGCACACATCTTCTAGGAAAATTAACAGAACAAATTCTAAATTAATGATAATAAGTTTTATATATATATATATATATATATATATATATATATATATATATATATATGCTTCATAAATGGATAAATGGATGCAAATTGCTTTTCAAGCAAATTCATTTTGATATAGCAACGGTTAACTGTCATCATTTTAAAATTTAACTGGAAAGCGTACTCCCTTCATCTTCACTTTTAATGCAGGGAGCTTAAAGAAGGAACATTCGCTCTTTATGTTATGCTTCTTAGATTAGAAGAATCTTACTTGATCCCGAAGAACTGAAAAACTATAGGCCTGTTTCCAACCTACCATTTATCTCGAAAATACTCGAGAAGGTTGTGTCTGACAGAATCAAACATCACCTGGAACTAAACAATCTGCAGGAGCCACTGCAGTCCGCATACAGGTCATGTTACTCTACAAAGACAGCATTACTTAGAGTTCACCATGACATTGTATCAGAGCTTGATAGCAATTCCTGCATGGCCCTGGTGATGTTAAACTTATCTGCTGCATTTGATGTGATTGACCATACCATTTTGCTGAAGCGTCTCAATTTTTCTTTCGGTATCTCTGGGGCGGCTCTAAAATGGATTGAGTCATATCTAACTCATCGTACCCAAGAAGTTGTCATCGGTGAAAGCATATCAAGAGACCAAGTTCTGCGTTTTGGTGTACCGCAGGGCTCGGTCCTTGGGCCAATGTTATATTGCCTATTCTCGAAACCAATTGGTAAAATCTGTCGAGACCATGGCATGTTGTTCCACTGCTACGCAGATGACACACAAATCTACCTCTTTATTAAACCAAATGAGATCTGGATCGACTTGAAACATCGACTTGAGACTTGCTTAGTTAGTGTGAAAAGCTGGATTCGTGCAAATCTACTCAAACTAAACCAAGATAAAACGGAATTTATTGTTTTCACACCTAAAAATCAACTTAAAAAATCAGTGTTACACCAGATTGATTTTGAGGGAGTTGCCATTTCCGAATCAGAGTGCGTAAAAAATCTTGGTGTGTTTTTCGATAAACCACTAAGCATGAAGAATCATATCAGCGCCGTGTCAAAATCAAGTCTTTTCCATCTGCGCAATATTAGCCGCATTCGCGCATTCTTAACTGAAGAAGCTTGTAAAACCTTGGTGATTGCTTTAGTAATATCAAGACTTGATTACGGAAATGCACTCCTTTACGGAATTCCTGAAACCAACGTATCAAAACTCCAAAAAATTCAGAATACAGCAGCAAGAATCATAACTCGAACCAAGAAGTACGAACACATCACTGAAGTATTAATATCTCTTCATTGGTTACCGATTAAATTTCGTACATATTACAAGATCCTTCTCTACACCTTCAAGTCACTACAGAATACATCGCCATCTTACTTGAAGGGACTGGTGACGATTTGTGCGCCGTCACAAGCATTGCGCTCTGAGAAGTCAATGCTACTTACGAAACCTCGTGTGTGCACTGAGACATACGGAATTCGTCGGTTTGACCACGCAGCAGCGACACTCTGGAACAATCTACCAGACTCGCTGCGATTCCAGAAATCAATTTTTACATTCAAACGGGACTTAAAAACGTATCTTTTTAAATTAGCATACAGTGTTTAATCATTTTACCTAGACGTATATCAATTTTATTTCATGTATTTTTAACCTTCAGTCATCTTGGTGTCCTTCTGAATCTTTTGTTGTTAATATTACTTTCATTTGTATTCTAGTGTCTGTATAATTGTGTAATTTGAATTGAAGCGTTTTAATCCTTACCATGTTTACTGTATCACAGGCTTTTTGTTAATGTGGTCATGTGATATAATTTTTATCATGTTCAGCGCCTTAGGGTAAATTTATTTTTATATAGGGCGCTATATAAATGCATATATTATTATTATTATTATTAACCAAATAATTATTTTGACAAATTTTAACATGTATAGTTTCTCCAATGTGTCCTTAACACAATAGATTTACCTGGTTTCATATTGACGTCATATGTGCACGATTTTTTCGCCCAAACACAAGCAAGGGGTCAAAATCAAAGTGTGCCAACGTGTATATTGAAATTGAAAAATTGTGATTTTCATTTTATTGTGAGTATTTATTGCTCTAATGGACTCTTAGGTGAACAATTATTGACATTAAAAGCCATGAGGCGCCATTTAACTGCTCTGGAAGCTGGTCAGGCAGTAGGTATGCTTCAAGCTGGCCAAGTCCAGAGAACTGTCTCTAGACATTTTAATGTGTCCCAAAGTGTGATTTCAAGGTTGTGGAATCATTTTAGGCAGACACATGTTTCTGAGAGACCGAGATCAGGTCGTCCAAGGTCCACAACTGCTCGCCAGGATCGCTATATGTCACTTATGGCTCATAGACACAGGTTTCAGAGTGCTGTCCAACTCAATACTGACTTTCATGCAGCAAGTGGGGTGCGCATAACACCACAAACTCTTAGACAGAGACTTCATACTGCTAACCTTCGGGCTCATCGACCTGCTGTTCGTCCCATTTTGAGGAGAAGACATCGTGTAGCACGACTCAATTGGGCTCAAAATCACATAAACTGGCAACTGCGTCATTGGACGCCTGTTCTTTTCACAGACGAGTCACGGTTCTACGTGGACTTTCATGACGGTCGTAGGCGTGTATGGCGCATGCGTGGAGAGCGGTACGCTGATTGCTGTGTAGCACAGCATGATCGTTTTGGAGGTGGCTCTGTGATGATTTGGGCCGGAATCAGTATTGGTGGATGTGCTGACTTGCACGTGATTAATGGCAATCTTACCGGTGCAATTTACAGGGACGAGATACTGCATCCAATTGTGAAACCTTATGCGGGAGCTATAGGCAACGACTTTGTGTTAATGGATGATAATGCTCGTCCCCACAGAGCACGTATAGTGACAGACTACCTTGCTACAGAGACAATTGAACGTATGGATTGGCCGAGTTGTTCTCCGGATTTAAATCCAATAGAACATGCCTGGGACATGTTGCAGCAAGCTGTTTCCAGACGCCCTGTACTTCTGACAACCGAGCTTACGTTAGCTTTACAGCAGGAATGGGCAAGGTTGCCACAAATTGCGTTCCGCAGGCTCATCAGAAGTATACAGACGCGTTGTCGTGCCGTTATACAGCCACAGGGTGGACATACACCCTATTGATATTGTCTTTATAAGGATTCAATCATTTGTAATGAAATTTGTTGTTGCTGCTCATACCGATTTTCAAACTGTTTTGGAGGGTTACCTGACAATGGTTCCTCTGGCTGCTTAATGTATTGATGAATTTGTAAAAGCAGGTTTAAAATGTATTGTTCAATTGTCGTTGAACATTTTAAGTATATATTTAACATAATTCATTTGGTTTTGTTATGAATAAAATAATTCTGAAATCATGATCCTTAACTTTTTTGTCCAGTATATTTATAGTCATTTATGGTAAAGAATGTTTTACTGATCCCTATACCAATGTAATACAATTTGCACTTTGCCAAAAAGTTTTTTTTTTTGCTGTATTATACTGATGGATTTAACTTATATGATCATCAACTGTCATCGAAAATTTTCCTATCAAAGACACTTAATACAGATAAAAAGATTTAATGATGAAATGTAATGCCGTTGATCTATTATAGTACGAAAAATGTAGGCTTGGGCATTTTGCCAAAATTCATTATAATGACAAATAATACAAACGCACAGCATTTTCAGAGAAACTGAAAGACATATGCAATTGATATTTCATAATAAACATGGAAGCTTAACGTATTGATAAAGAGTAGTCAACGTGATAAAAAGCACCAATTGCAGTCCAGAAGGGTGCAGTATACAAATCTTGGTAACTATCAGTTTATTTTAATTTAAGGCAAGCACTAGAAACTGGTCTTAGAATACAATGTTAATATCAGAAGTGTTTTACATTGTTATCATTATAGGCATTTTTTTCAATAATGAATCCTTATCCAGTAATCTCACACAAGACACTTTTGTGGGACGTAGCTTGTAAATTTTATAGGGCTTTTAATTATAATGGTCTTCTGACACTAAAACTTGATCTTAACTAAGTCATTTTATATCCTTAGAAAAATGGACTGCCAGTTTACTGAATTATGATTGACTTCCGTTACAGGGAGTGTTCATTGTTAAACTCGTAGTTATTTTTCCGTTTTCAAGAGCTCTCTTTTGCCTTTTATATCGTATAAAAGTCGGTCATATAATCCATCCTCTACTCTTCACGTTCTAAAAAATATGTTGAACAAATAAAATCATCTTTTTCACATTTTTTCATACAGCACAGCCTACTTCAATTTGATAAAACTATCTTCCTCCTGTTTATTATGATTATTATGGATATCATATATAAGATTCCTATCAATTCATGATGCTACAATAGCAAATACATTTTGAATACAAGTGTTAATATTGTAATTAGTAAGAACCTACTAATCACTTTAATACATGTAAATTAACTAGAGATACACGACCGTATTCACTATTGGTCTCCTGAGTATTAGCTAAAGTAATTCTATGATATCCATGATGATCTCCCTTTTTACATATCCATTCATAAGACTAAAATAAGATATATGTGTATTTCCGTTTTCCCGACCCTATCTACATTTTTTTTTTTTTTTTGCTGTGGAACTTAAATATTTTTGATGATATATATAAACAAAAAAAAATCAGGAATTATGAAACCGAAATGTTTTTTTTTTATTTCACATTCAAGTTTCTCTGATTAACTTTTTGACTACTATTGATCTCTATGTTTGAAAAAAAAATATTTGTAATGTAGATAGGCCTGTATTTAGAGCATATCAAAACTAAGATGTGGAATAAAATGTTTTTGTGAAATAATTTTATCTACCTACTTACCTAACCTAATGTTACGGGAAGTGAAATAGGAAATATGCGTATAAATTTCTTTTTGGCCTGAGTTAAATTCTAATAATTAAACAAGAATTGTTCTTAAAACACAGATTTTCCAGAAAGTGTCCATACTTATGAAATACTTAAAACATAACACATGCATATGCCATATTAACACTATATAACTATTTAGGATCCATTTTACAATTACAACCTTGGATTTCGAAATTCTCTGATTTTCTTTCATGTGCATGAATGAAAAGACCAAGATATCTAACAGTATTCAATCTCGAAGTAGCTATATAAATTACAAATCTGAGAGAATGTAGATTTATTTACTATCAGCAAAATTAAAGAAGGACTTCAAATGAAAAAAAAAAATTGCTACGACAATTCTGGCCCCACGCTGGTACTAAAATCCCCAATCCCTGGATCATGGAATTCCTAATTTTGGTGACTTTTTTAAACTTTTGGTCAATTCGGAGTGCATAAATCTTGAAACATGTGTTCCCTTGTCCCAAAGTTGCTTCAAGAAAAAATTGAAAACGTATATGGGATTAAGAAATGCGTATATCTCAATTTTGGTTTATCTTGAATATTTTAAGGTAGCTCAGTTGACAAGGCTATTCCATGACCTGAATTTGGGGACCAAGTTACAGGACCCAAATCCAGATAACCAACATTTTCCCTATTTGCATCATTTACTTCTTCCAAATCAACAAAATCAAGTGTCCTAAAATCCATAGCTGCAGAGATAATAGAAAAGGTAAAAAAAAAAAAAACGTAAACAGGTAAATATACATATCATTTTGTGTGTATGAATAGGTTATATTGTAAAGGATCAATTTTTTCTGTAAAAGTCGCATTCTTGTAAATATTTTATAATAAGATGATAGTCAATATTTGTAAAACATTTATACATTGATTGCACATTATTAAAAAGTCTATCTCGTAGGTTGAAGTTCTCTATTTGATAAATAAGAGTGTGTCAATTTTGAATGTTCGATGCGTATTCTTGAAATAATAACTTCGTCCTGGCGTTTCATTACGATGTTACACGATTTGTTTACTTTGTTTTGAATAGAATACAGTTTACTTCTGTCACAGAAATCCCAATATATTTGCCAAAGATCATTTACATATAGTTTTATGTTATATTTCAAATCTATTTAAGGAATTTTAAAATGTGCAATATCTTTTTGTAGTGCATTTTTTGACTCTTTGTCTGCTTTGTTGTTACCATGGATACCAATATGACTAGGAATCCAGCAGAACTCAACTATTTTATTTCATTTAGTTAGAAGATAATACTGGTTTAAAATGTCTAAAATATATGGATGATCGATATTCATATTACTTATAGACTGTAGACAAGATAGGGACTCTGGGAATATAGTGAAGCATTTGTCATTAGAAATTTTAATGTACTCTAACGCAAGTTGGATAGCCATTGCTTTTAAATAATGTAGATTTGCGTTCAAGTTAATTTATTCATTTTTTCATTTCTTTTTTTTCTTCTAGTTCTGAGATATAGGATAAAAAAATTATCAAAGCAATTTGATGAAGTGCCAACTTTAGATGTTGATACATATGATGTAATGGTGCCCTATAATAGGTTTCACTTGTCATGAATTTCTTTTTAATAAACTTTAAATAAATATATTAACATGTAATTGCAAGTATTGATTTCCTAACATTTTCATTTACGTGTAGGTTTAAATAAATTGCATGAAATAAGTAGACCATTCTTAATAGCATTGTTGGAAGTCATAATAAACCATGGCATGGTATTGCATTGATAACATTTCTTTACAAAAATATATGTCGTAGGTGTATGTATGGCTTGAACAAATATGTGTATATATTTCTTATTGTCAATAAATAGAAATCAAAATGTCAGTTTGAATTAACTTAATTCAAATCGTACACAAATTCCCTCCATAAAGGAATTTCGTGTATTTGAAGTGGGGGATTTAATGGAGGCGCACCTGGCGTGCCCCCTCTAAAATTTTCAAATTTGAAATAAGTCACTTTCGCAGAAATAAATGATCGTTTGATTTATTGTTACTTTTAATATGAGAGCTTATATTTTATTCCGAGAACCCTTAACATTTTTATCTGCTTTATTTCACCTCATTAAATATGACAGTATATAGTAAACATGACTACTTAGGATACATACAGCGCCGTGCCAAAAGTATTCGCGATTTTTCAAAATGGCGGCCGTAAACAACGATGCGCTTCTAGAAACAAACAATAAAATGTAAAACAAATAACTGTCTTACCTTTATCAATACTTGATTAGGTGGCCTTTAGACTTGACTACAGCTAATAGTCGAAGGGGAATGGATTCATACAAGGATTTGATATAGTTTTCATCGAAGGATTGCCAGATGTGTAAAATTTCATTGAACAGTTCTTCCGAAGTTCGGATATCTGGAGCTTTATTTTGCAAAGTTCTCTAGATTCTAAGCCATAAATTTTCAATGATGTTAATGTCCGGAGATTGAGCTGGCCATACAATTGTAGGAATATCATTATTTTGTTGATATTCTTGGGTAATTCGAGCTCTGTGGACGGGGGCGTTGTCGTCTTGAAAGCGATATGTTTTGTTGGGGAAATGCCGGACAATAACGGGTCAAAGTTGATTTTCTAAAATGGATATGTATTTGACAGCATTAATATTCCCATTAACCATACATAGTGTGCCTACGCCGTGGTAGGTGATGCATACCCGTACCATAACCGAAAGTCTTCTTTGTCGAGGGGAACACATGGACTGCGGCAAGTAGGATTCTTTTGAAGTTCTCCACACATACACTCTGTGATTGTCCCCTAAAACTACCTGACTTTCATCTGAGAAAATGATAGAGTTCCAGTAATTATTCACAGTGAGTTTCCTTTTCTCTAAACACCAGGCAACACGCCTTTTCCTGTTAATCTCGGAAACGACCATTTTTTTTCTCACAACTCGTCGCTTAAAATCATGATTACTCAAACACCTTTGAATAGTCCGTGGGTGAACAGAATCATTCGCAACTATACTTTCATTAAATTCATTGGTAATATATTTCAACACTTTTCCTCTGTTAGTTTTCGTATGTCAAATAATCCAGTTCTTATATCGTAATGACAGCTTCCGGGGACGTCATTTTCTTTTCGAAGCTCCGATTTCACCAGTTGACAAATATTTTTTCCAAATAGATCTAATGGTTGACTCAGGTATATGTAACAAATCCACAAGAACTGATGTTTTTTGCCCCTCTAATTTCATGTCCACCACTATTTTTCTGACATCATCGGAGATTTCGGAAGACTTTTGACCCATGATAAAATTTGCTTGTTCATAATGACTGAGATATTTGCTTACGACAAATTATATCTAATTACGTCATCAATGACATCAAGATAACTCTGTAAAGAAATCAAGGGATAACTCCTATTTTCCATAGAGTTATTGCTCTTTTCCTAACCGAGACGCACAGGTAAGCGGCCGCCATTTTTAAAAATCGCGAATACTTTTGGCACGACGCTGTACTTCAGCCCTATCAAATCTTTTTAAATAATCCAGGAGCTTTAGGCGGCCCCCATATCTTCTGCCCCATGACGTTGTGGCCCCTTTAACTTCGTTTCATGAATCCGCCGCTGTATATATCTTTATAAGTAATATATTTCCTTAAAATTTTCAAGAATTTCATTTAATGGTAGACAGGATTATTGAATTAACAAATATAAATGTTTATTGGTATAAACACATGTCCATTGTTTTCAACTACCAAAGTCCCACATTTAAGCATTCAGTCTCTCATACCGCAGTACATGTCAGATTGCTTGTGTTTCATTTCTGAATAAGTTATTTTGTTTATAAATAAATATGTAATTTTCAGTATTTTGACATTTACTATTAAAATTTTACTTTTTGAGAACTGCACACATCTGATATTCCATTTCAATAGTTTACCAGGAATATTCCATTTCAATAGTTTACCAGGATTTAACAAATTACCCTTACCCTATGACAGACTTTGTAATTTCTGATATTTAAGCTTAATGTATGCGAAGAGTTTATTAACTGAATGTATGAGAATAATTTATTTGTGTTTACAATTACTAGTAACGGAATGTATAACCACAATTTGATTTAAATATTGATTGAATGATGAGTATGATTTGTTCTAGTTTACAAATTAACTGACTAAATGAGAAGTTGCTGGGTTTAAAAATTAACTGAAACACGAGTTCATTTCATTTTATGTCTAACGTTGCATATTTTCATAACCATGTTTACAACGCTGCATGGTTGTTTTATTCGCTTGGTTCATGCAGGCGCGGATTCAGCATTTTTCCAGGGAGGGGGTCGAACCGTTTCACAAAATCGAACCCGTGATATAATGTTCAACACTTTATTTTCCAACTCTCGAAGGAAACGCTCTATAGAACCACTGCACCACGCGGGCGACCTTTTTGTCGTGTATTGATGTTTTCTGGTAGGAAGTGTTATTTAGCTAAAGAGACTTGACTGAATAATCTTCGTTTTCTTTGCCTAATAAATGATTGCGCAATTTCCGTTTGGTCAATTTCTAATGAATGGTGAAGATGCATTGGTGCAAGCCCAGTCAATCTGTCCTCTGCATTGTACTGCGCAATGTAAATCTTGATACGTCTTAATCCAGAAAAGGATCTTTCGGCCTCACATATTGTGATAGGTAAAACACATCCAATGTGAAGAAGAATTTCAACGTTCGGGAAAACGTCACCATCTACAAAGTTGAAAATATTGAGCAGATTGCAGAGCTTGTCTGAAGTTTCATTGCTTATGTTAACACAATAACGTCTCCAATCTTTGAGTTCTTTCTTCAAGTCATTAACAGAAAGACAAGGCAGGTCGCTCCCCCACCATATTAGTTCTGAGGCAAGTTTGGACAATTACTCGTGTGAAATATTTGTCATATTGACAAATAACAAAGAGCATATCGAATATGCCGCCAAATCGTCTTTCCGAAACCTCGTATTTAATTCACTGAGGAAAAAGACCAGGAAGATTTTTTGTTTGTTTGTTTGTTTATAGCCGCCTGAGCAATTTTTCAGCTATCCGGCGGCTGTCACCATTACCGGTGACAGGGCTGCAAATTTAGGCCTATGCTCGGCACTCAGGGCCTTTGAGCAGGGAGGGATCTTTATCGTGCCACACCTACTGCGACACGGGACCTCGGTTTATACGATCTCATCCGAAAGACCGGCACCCGCATCCCACAGTGGGATTCGAACCCCCGACTCAAGGATCATCAGATCCTTGAGCCCAACGCTCTAACCACTGCGCCACGCGGGCGGCCAGACCAGAAAGAATGGCCACGACAAATCTATAATAATTTCTTGGATTACTTGTGGAGACAGTTTCTCTGCGTTGCTGTTTGGAACATACCCTTGGGGTTTTAATCATTATATGAAGGTCGTCTGCAATTTGTTTTGCATCTTCAAAGCAGGACACAAATTCGTTATCTAGCGCTCTACAAATTTCTTTGATCCTATCCACGTGTTCCTAAATTAACTTACTTGCAGTGAAAATGCCAATATCTCTTTTCTGAAGTTTAAGAGTCAAAGGCTTTATCGTGTCTAGGACATACCTTACAAACACAAATGTTATCAACACAGAGAAGGACATCATCGAAGCCAAAAGCCCCAGTGCGATCACTTCAGCTTGTCTATCCCAAGACCAGTCCTCACTGGTACTTTCATCAAGATTTTTTATAGAGAATGTGCTGCAGACATTTGATGACGAACTTGTACATGGTGTAGAACACATCAAAGCAGATATGACGCTCAATCCACCTAGTCCAACAGAGTCCAATTAATTTCTTTCTGAAAATATTTACAGACCCATCATTTTCTATAATAGTGTCAAGAAACCCTTGTCGTTTAGGGGAACTGTCAAAGAAAATAAACACTGAATTAAGGACATCTATCATATTCCTCACAAGGGGCAATTTACAGGCTAAAACGATGCTCAGATTCAATACAAGACTCAGACAGTGTGTGTACAAAGCTAATTGGTTTAGAGACTTGATTCATCCCTGACTCCCCCGTTTTTCCGATCCCATTGTTGCTGCATCATCGTATGCTTGCCCTGATATGTTCGCAATCGGAATTGCAAGCAAGCGGAGGATTTCAATAAATTTATCAGCAGTTGCTTCCCTAATAATTCTGCCTATATTTGCAAAGTCAAGAAATTCCTCCTTAATGATGGCAGAGTGTTATCTAGTATCTAGAAATCTGAGACACAAGACTAAAACTTCCTTAGCGTACTTGTTAGTTATTTCATCTGCTATGATGGAATAAAACCCCCTCCCTTGTAAACCCCTCAAAATTTTGGCATGTGATGTGATTTCCAATGAATTGGATAACTTCATTCTGAATGGTTTCGCTAGTATATAAGGTATTCGTGTTTTTGCTTTTTTCAGATGAGACCTGAGCTGCTCATCATGCATTGTCAACAGCTGTAATATTGCCAGAGAATTGTCTTTATTTGAGGAATCACTTGTGGTATCATTTATGTGTCCTCGGAGAGGAATATTTTGTTTCTCACACAGAATGATCGCATCTGCTCTTTTCTCAAACAATTTTATGTTGTGTTGATACTGTGCCTGATTTTGCTGATTGAGCTTATACGGAAGAGACGAAGATGGCACTTCGGATATCATCTTGGTTGTGTGATAAACAGATTTGGTACTCTGGTGATCTTCTGAATTTTGATGCGTTAAACAAACAGATGTTTTTCCAAGGGGTTTCTTATACGCAGTAAAAGGTTGTGTAATAAGTATATTTTGATGTTTGACATCTGACTGAGGGAACATGACAAAAAATTACATAGACCGCCATTGAACTGTTTGCTGAAGGTCAACCATGAAAACTGATTCATCCAAGAAGATTAAAATGAAGTTTTTTTTAGTTCATCCGTATTCGTTTTTTGAGCACGACATGTTTTTGACTTGGCGACATCATCTGGCAAGGGTTGATTCTGAATATAACTTATCTTTTCCGCTGAGGACATTGTGCTCACCTTTATTGCACATGTTACAATTTTACCAAGATCAGAAAAATCCAAATTGCCAAAAGATGTTTATCTTTATCATGTTCTGTTGTCTTAATATATTCATTGTCATCAGATTTAATATTCGTCTTTTCATTTTGTGAGTCCATGGTGATTTCCAGGGTATCATCTGAATCATTACAAAGTTTTGACAATTTATGGGCAGGCTTCTTCATTTCATTGGATTCAGTAGGTAAAACTGGGAAACAAGCCACAAAATGATTTAGTGACTAATTGTTTGGGTTGCTATTTTCAGTGTGTGACCACATGGTGTTGATGGGGGAACCATGACGTACCTTTGCATCTGAAAATAGCTTCATTTCTTGATGAAGAAAATCTCTGTTTACAGCAACATTTTGTATTGTTGAACAAATATTATTTCCGGGCACAGGTGACCTGTCCGATACTGACGTCTCCACAACATATTTTACACTTGTGGGATGAGAACACGTCTTTTCGTAAGTTGCCTCTGACGCATACTTTCTCGAATTTTTACAAGTTCTAATACAGTCATAACACGAAGTTCGATATGTCTCTCTTCGTGAACAAAAATGGCTTTAGAAAAGGTCCTGTGGAATCAATTGCCATCCCCGTACACTTTCATAGGACAAATATCAATTGGGCCATCTTCTGGATAAAGCGCAATTTATCATCTCTGGGCAATATATCGGACCTCATTACACTCAGATCATAGGTGTAGTCTTTCTTGCAACTTGTGTATCTTAAAGATACATCGAACTGCAAGGCTTGTCAGCCTTTTGCTGCTGCTTTCAGTAAAGAGGCATGTAAAAGATCAAAATCCTTTTCACTGATAATTCTTTTGTATCTATTACTAAGCAAGTGTTAAATTGGAAGGGAATGATAATCGGATTACTGTGAGAGAATTCTATTAATATTTACTTAGAATGATAAACGAATACTAGTCTGTCACATTGAGTTTGAAGCAGACTGAGAGGTATACTAAAGCCGATGACTTTATGACGATGCAGTAGCACAATGACAAGATTATGACGTCAATCGCTCGTAATAGAATATTAAACAAATCGTTCCTGTTTAGAAACTCGAATAACATTTTTGATTTGATTCTAACCTCATAATGACATTACAATACTAGGAAAGTTACTTCAGAAATATTTATAATATAATAAGTCAACTCATTTTTCTTACAGTTCGTTATATTGCAATTTTTTTATCTTTGCAAATTCCAGGGAGATCCGGAGACCATCCCCCGACCCTCCCCGCGCATGTCATGTATGTCATATATGTTAAACTAACCCTAACATCAGTTGGAGGATTGGGGGATGTCTGATATGTTTATACTCAAAGGTGGTTTACAACAAAAATAATACAGAAGGCACATTCAAGGTAGTTTACATTTTGAATTCTTTTTGAATGCTAATATCCATCCCGAAACTTGGATACCGTAGATTTAATGTATTTCCCCCATTTAAAAATATATTGTAAGCAATGTATGTAATGTCAGGCTAAACAAGTTTTATCAAATGTTAACAGTTTAAAGCTGCATAGTTACAATTGTGCACGATAAATGATACAAATATTATTTGATATGATATCAATATCATACAAAAATACTTCCGTGAAGCTAAAAATATGTCCGATATCAGAAAGTGAAAACAGACGCCATAACGTAGTTTGGATCTTTAGTCTCTAATACTTTGGGTCCGTATTATTTTCGTTTAATGATGATTTTATGATAATAATGTAAAATAACAAATTGTGCAAATTTTCTTTTACAAAAACCCAACACAATACAACTGCGGCGTGAACGACATCAAAAAACGGACATAACTAAATATTGAAAATGAACATAGACAGTAAGGGGGCGAAACAAGCTGCAACCGGAAACTGTTATCAGATTGGGGAACATCATTTTGCTTTAAAAAATAAGCACCGACCTAAAAGGACCCATCCAAAATATTAAACTCTTTTTTCTCTATTCACATAAATAAATCAGCCATATTATCTAAAATTTAAGTTAAGTTTTTTTTTTTTTGGCATCAACGCATCAAAAACTCCACATTTAGTAGCAATCCGGGATATCGTTTTTTTTTTAAATAAAAATAGTGCCATTGCTCGCCCTAAAATATTTTTTTTGCAATTTTGGGCAGTTGATAAAAGTGAACAATGTGTAAATCGTAACAATAAATCCCCAAGACATATACAAGTTCGAGTGTAGGGAAACACGGACCTCCGACAAAGCGAAGGTAGGATCAGGTGCCATGGAGGAGTAAGCATCCTCTGCTGACCGATCAGACTGCCGTGAGCCCTTAATTGAAATTAGGTAAACGGGATTATCCGTAGTCAAAGTTAATATGCAAAATGACAGTCTAACAAAGCGTATGAAACAAGTCATTCAACATATGTCCCAGAGACACTTTCGCAAACAAGGTCATTATAGCGACCGTAAAATTTGCGAAATGATGACTTCATACGAGATTCGTTATAACCCTGCAACATCAACTTTTTTGTCAGTAGTTGACTTCGCTTTAAAAAATTCTCATACGCATGGCATGATCTCGTGTATCTAATCAACTTAGAGATATGCACACCATAAGCAGGCGAAAGAGGTATATTACTACATAGATATGGAAAGTTGATGATTGCAAAGTTGAAGTCATCACGCATGTCATATCATGTAGTTGTCAGTCTGCAATTAGTGTCACTGTTAAGTAAAATATCCAAATATGAAGCAGACACATCAGATTCTATAGTGTCCTTTATTTCGAGTTCATCGGGATATATCAAATGGACATAATTATGAAATTATGATTATTGATTGATAAGACGTCATCGATATATATATATATATATATATATATATATATATATATATATATATATATATATATATACATGTGTGTGTGTGTGTGTGTGTGTGTGTGTGTGTGTGTGTGTGTGTGTGTGTGTGTGTGTGTGTGTGGTTGAAGGACACGGCAAGTTTTTGGGGGGTTTTTTTCATCTTGTAACAGTATCTGAACAAATTCCGCTTCATAAGAATATAAAAATAAATCTGCCAATAAGGGGGCACAATTAGTGCCCATGGGAATGCCAATGGATTGTTGGAAGACTTGGTTTCCAAACACTAAGTAAATGTTATGTACAAAGTAAATGTTATTTACAAGAAAGTCAAGCATACTCTTAATGTCTGCTTCAGAGTACTTGTGCGGGCTATCGGAGTGGTGTCTAACAAAATATGTACCGTGCTTTCCAATCACTTGAAATTTGTATTTTCGAGTGCCATTTTTGTTCAAAAAACATTTATCTATTATCTGAATAAGTCTAGATTTTAATTTATCGTTTGTATAAAGGTGGAGAAATCATACGTTTTGATGCTGTCAATTTTAGAAAAATCCTGAGACTTCAGATTTTCCAAAAGTTCCTTAGAGTTTTTGAGAATCCACATCTGATTGACACTACTTCTGGAATATGTAGTGCAACAGTATCTCTGAAGTGACTCTTTAATAGCTGTTAGCAGTTTAGTTAGTAATAAAGATAAAGGCTTGTTAGAGCACTTACTGGAACCAGCAGTGTATATTTGTTTGTAAGGATTTTTATGTAATTTATATATCTTACCACTGATCTCCACTTACCACTGATCTCCACTTCACAGAGTAAATTGGTACATAGCCCACATATGCGAGTTCGTCAGTTGAAAATCTGAACGTGATGTAGAATGTGTGACGTACTTGATGTGGAAATTGAATGAATAATTCTTTAGAGTTAGCAGATATCTTTTCTACTCCAGAATGGGAATGGGAATACGTATAGTACGAATACCAATGGACATTATAATTGAAGAAGAAATCAGCAACACCTGTTAAAATATATGATATATTGATTGATTGATTGATTGATTATGTATTGTTTAATGTCCCGATCGAGAATATTTTATTCATATGGATACGTCACCATTACCGGTGAAGGGCTGCAAAATTGAGGCCTATGCTCTTCACTTTCGGTCTTTGAGCAGGAAGGGATCTTTATCGTACCACACCTGCTCTGACACGGGACCTCGGTTTTTAGTGGTCTCATCAGAAGGACCGTCCCATAAAAACAGTATATTTAAATGTTTTGCTTTCCTCTGAAGAATATAAAAGGCATTAATGGTGTAAATAGACATGATGATAAACAATAAATATTTTATAAACATATATACCCATATACCCATGTATCCCAATACGTGTGAAATATTGAAAAGAGTTAACTTTAAATCTGTATTGATAGTGACAGAATTGGGAAGGGGTGCCAGTTTACCAAGTTTAATGTGTATCAAGCAAAGGTTTGACTAAACCTACATGCAAATATGCAACAGCTAGAGAAATTTTCAATAAAATATTTCTAAATTTCTTGTGTGAAAAGCACTACGCACTATTAATCGTGTCCCATATAGTCTATATTGTCTTCAGTCATTACCTTACCGCTGTAATCGTTTTCAATCTATTAAAAATAATGAGGAAAATTTTCCACATATTTACACAAATTTTGAACAAATAATGTATTATAGGTCCTCAGTAACCTTGCTTGTCGTTAGAGACTAACTGAGGCGGTCCTTCGGATGAGACCAAAAACGAGGGGAAGAAACGAGACCTTGTCTCACAAGAAGTGATGCACGGTAACGATCCCTTCCTGTTCTAAAGCCGTAAGCTCCAAGCATAGGCCTCAAGTTTGCAGCCTTTCAACGGGAATGGTGATGTCTCCATATGACAGAAAAATTCTTGACCGGGACTTTAAACAATATACAGCCATCAAGTGTTTTAAACAAATATCTTAATAAGATGCAAATCGGTGAGTGTGGTGTTAGATTGATGTGGAATATACATGGTCAGTAAACTCAATATGGGACAAGCGCAGTGCACACAGTATCATACACATTTCCCGCAGTTGATTTTTGTCAGATTGATATTGCACAAAAAAAGCAAATAGCGAGCTTTTTAGATTGGAACAGAGATAATTCGAACTATGTATACGTCCTGTGACTTTCTTTAACGTAAAAATAAATAAAAATATATAAACCATAATCTTAATGACCGTCAGAGTTCTCTTTCTTTATTTCTTGTTATATTTGAAATTTTAGAATACTATGTCTTAGTCCTGGGAGTAAAATAGGATGATACGCTCCTGCACTACCCCAACCATGAACATATTGTTGACTTTTCGTGAAAAGGCTAATTTCGACCCCGTTGATTAATATATGTAATCACATTTCGAATATCTTCGTGATATTTGTAACTCTCTGGCTTTTCTCGTTCTTTCCTATGAGCTACAGTCCTACAGCTGACTTGACCAAGTCCTTGACCTTTATATCTGACCTTGACTTTTCATGTCATCAAGTGTGATTTCTCAGTTGTTAAATAAATGAACTGTTCCAAGTGTCCCCTCCCTATTTTATCGATTTTGAGGAATAAAAATTGTAGTCGTAACTGTACCTGTATATATAAAATAAAGCCGTACACCTTTGATGTTTTTGATGTAGGTATGCGTATATTGCGAATGTAAATAGAAGTCCATATTAAATGTCGTTCCAGGCTGGTAAGACTGGAAATCAATACAGTTCTGATTTGTGGTGTCTCCATCCACCAGGAGATAAGAAGGCAGTCGAATGGCATCATCCATAACATTGTAATACAGGGAGGTGGACGTCTGAAGAGCTAAGTTGTCGGTACCTACAACAATAATGATAAATGTATTTGGTCAAATAGTTTACAATGATTGCTTAATTCATTTGTTTTAACTTAAAATGCATACTGGCGTAAAAAAAATAGAACATTTAGGTTTATGTAAATGTACTTTTTGTAAAATAAATATAGATATTGAAGTATGCAATCGTAATACATTTTGGTCACATATAACCTCTTCCATGGACATACAATTTGTGTTTGCTACAGTCAATGGCTCGCATGCTGATGTCGTATACATTCACATTAAACTTACAATTGTATAGTGAAATAAGATTATAATGAAATTAGAAATCTTTTTTTATTGAAATATTGAAATATATACTTATTCTACAATATGGTCCTGTATAAACCTCTGCACAGACATAACACTCTCCGTTGTTTACGTCACAGACTTTGCAGTTGTAGTGCGTGATACATGGTTGACAGTCACTTCCAAAATAGCCAGTCTCACAACCTACATGAATTTAGAAATCTCATATTTCAAGTTCAAACTTACTGCTGTCAATTGTTCAATGCATTCAAATATAATTTGTTTGTAGAATAAAAAATATCATTATTGTTGATTGTTAGAAGTATATTTTGTATGAAGTGCCAAATTAACACAAACTCAAATAATTGAATTTATCTTCAATTATTTGAAGATACCATCAATTCAATTAATGCGTGCATCAACTGGCGGAAATGTTGCACACTAAAATTAATTTAAAGCTTGATATAAATGCTTCTAATGATGTATTTAATCCTTTGAAGTGCATCAATGGTATTGAAGAGAACAGTAATTCTATGAAAGTGATCATTAATGTAGCGACGGATGGCAACCACCTGATCAGTAAAAATTATGTACTGTAGTCGTATTTAATTTCACTGGGAAAAACTTTCGTTGTTTTTGATGTAACACAATTTCGTTGGATTCATTTTCGTTGTTTGTGATTCCTTGCATACTATGTATACGAAGTAAAGAATGTCACTTATCTGCAATCCTAACTTGCTTGAATACCGTTATGATACACATAATTTATATACCATTTGTTCGACGAAGCGTTCACACCAATACAAAAATATAAATACGCGTTGATTTGCGTAAGCTTGGATAATTAAATTGTTGCATTCAAGCCACTGGAATTTTTAAAACGTTTATATTATATTTCGTTTGTCAGTAATATTTGAAAAGAAACTGGACGTATAGGTAGTAGAAAGAAGGTTCATGTCCTCGCCCTGTTCGATGTTCGATGTTCATAGAGCACATCAACTCAAGAATACCCCGACCTCCTACCCATAATAAAACAATATTTAACACTCCCAAGCAGACTGTAAGAAAATCGTCCACGTGACTGCACAGTTAACAATAAATTGGAATCTATTACAGAAAATCCATGGGGTGGTATGTGACTCAGGTGTCGAATCACCTGACGAAAGGCGTGGATACAGACATAATGTTGGTGGATCTACGAGTGTCTTAGAAATGACATTTTAAAAATGTGGCACAGATGGGGTTCGTCTTAGCGGCATATTAGACTCGCTCTCTGCTTGAGCGATTCCTGTTAATATATACTACTCAAAGTTTGATAAGGATCATATTTTTCAGCACTTGTAAAACTTTCAACAAAGGTGAATGACAACCAACACAGAGTGATTTATGTTCAGAAATGTTTACTTCAAGAAATTGTGACAGAAAAAGTTGGCAAACATGACATTTCATCGCATACTCCTAAGGTAAAGGGAGAGTACCCTGAAAAGCATGGTAATTTCATGATCACGAAATTGTTTAAACTCTGCACATTCCATTTCACACTGCACAAACAAGTGTCAATAGCGGGTATGGCCTCCGTTAGTTCCAATGACAGCTTGGCAACGTCGTCTCATGCTTCCAACGAGGTTTTGAATGGACGCAAGAGAGATATTGTTCCATTCTTGGATCAGAACATTTTCAAGTTCCTGGAGGGTGGCTGGTTGTACAGGACGACGTGAAATCGCTACCTGAAGCATATTCCAGACATGCTCGATAAAGTTGAGGTCTGGAGAACGAGCTGGCCAGTCCATACGAACAATTGTCTCACGTTCCAGGTACTCGTCCACCACCCTAGCACGATGTGGACGTGCATTATCGTCCATGAGGATGAAGTCAGGACCAACAGCACCAGCATATGGTCTCACCTACACATCCAGGACTTCATCCCTGTAGCGCACTCCGGTCATCGTGCCTCGCCTTAGGACATGGAGATCAGTTTGTCCAGCTCGACTGATTCCTCCCCAAATCATCAACGACCCACCACCATATCTGTCATGTTCAGCAACATTAGCGTCCTGATATCGTTCTCCTGCCCTTCTCCACACTCGTGCACGACGATCTGTGAAGTCAACACAAAACCTCGACTCGTCTGTGAAAAGTACAGGGGCCCAATCAGCAACCCTCCAATTCACATGAGCCCTGGTCCAATTCAAACGATCTTGTCTGTGTCGCTGAGTAAGAGGGATGCGAATACAGGCTCTCCGGGAACGAAGACCACCTTCATGAAGACGATTACGCACAGTTTGCGTGGAAATGTTAACTCCAGTTGCATTCAGAAGATCATTTCTAAGCGCAGTCGCCGTTGCAAACCGATGACGTCGTGCTGAAATCAAGAGAAAACGGTCATCTTGCTGCGTGGTGGACCTTTCTCTGCCGCCTCCATGTCGATGAGAAGCTGAACCATGAGCTTGATACCGGTTCCAAGCTCTGCAAACAACGCTCTGACTGACACCCAATAGCTCTGCAACGTGACGTTGTCTTGCACCATTTTCGAGCATTCCTATGCATCTGGCCAATTCTTCAACAGTCAAACGACGTCTTTGACGTTGTGGAGGCATTTTCATAGAGTAAAAGTGACTTAAACGAGGTCAGATGTAAAGACAATGGCCAAATTCAAATCAACGACAAGCACTCAGAAATGTGAATAATGTGGGTACCATGCTTCACGTGCTACTCATGATCACTGCAGCATGCATTTCCCTACCTAACCTGTGTTTTGAGGCTCAAGAGGGGTCAGTCCAACACTATGATGAAATTTGCGTGTCTTATCAATTCATATATTGATTTTATAATGCAAGAACTATATGATCCTTATCAAACTTTGAGTAGTATATATACATACAGTGTAATATTTTGATAGTAATTCATCTTAATTAAGGAAAACCTTTGTAAAGAGTACTATGCAACACTGTCAATGTAGTTCATGCTAGAAAGTTATCTGAATTTTGACATGTTTTGAATTACGCAATAAAAGCAAAAGTGCTATAATTATACTAATCTTATATTTGCAATGCTAATGTTGTATGTTGTATACATAGTGTTTGACGTCACATGTGCATATAATATATATATATATATATATATATATATATATATATATATATATATAGGGGCCTCCGTGGCCGATTGGTTAGAGCATCGCGCTCAAAACCAAAAGGCCTTTCATCTCAAGTTGGCGCTGGTTCGAATCTCGCTCGCGCCGGTATATGTAAGAAAGTTTGCGAGGTTTACTTTCGGAAGGTCGATGGTCTCTTCCCACTTTGTACCTGGGTTCTCTCCTCCACCAATAAAAATTGGACGCCACCAGATAGCTGAAAAATTGTTGAATGTGGCGGAAAACAGCAATTGATAAATCATATATATATATATATATATATATATATATATATCACATTTGTTAACACAGACTCTCACAAGTTCATTTTATCATAAAAATATCATTATGAAAGTAGCATAATGTGAGTTTAAACTACTTGTAGTAAGTAATAAAAAGATATTAGTTTACTATGTAAGGGTATGGGGAATAGAAGGGGGCACTGTTGCACTATATTTTTGTATTTACATGCTACTACTTAAACCTGTAACATCTTAGAATTTCACTGATGAAAAGCCCAAGAGTATTCAACAGTATTCAGTCTCGTAAAATGTCTGTAGAAAATGCAAATCAGAGAGATTGGCAAACACAGAGCCCTTGTTATACCAGAGGCGGGATCAGGTGCCTGGGAGGATAAAGCATTTCCTGTCGACCGGTCACACCTGCCATGAGCCCTACATTCCGATCAGGTAAACGGGGCAATCCGTAATCAGAATCAGTGTGCCAAAAACGGCCTAACACTTGGTATGAAACACGTCAGATAGCATTTAACTTAATGGTACTGGCAAACTAGATCGTTATAACGACCATATAATTTGCGAAATGCTGACTTTAGACTAGACTGTACAAACCCCTGTAATATTAATTTCTTTGTCAGTAGCCCGCCTCGATTTAAAAACTGATCATATGTAGAACAAACTCTTGTGTATCGGATCAGTTAGGAGATACAAACACCATATGCAGGTGATGATGGAATATTGCCACATAAATAAGGAAAGTTCACGATGGAGAAATTGAAATCATACCGTTTGTCATAAAGTCGAGTTGCTAGTGTTCCGCCAGCATTTATTTTCAGAAATATACCAAACTTGGGCTTCCATGTTTCATATAACCAATTATGTCTACAAACTTTTAAAATAATATAAATTAATCACAAGCCTACATGTACCCTCTCATAGACAATGATATGTCGTTATGTATGTTGACTGAGATTCATTTGCCTTTATGGTAAAGAAAACGGGTCTGATGAGTCTACTATATACACTGAGTCAAAAAAGAAACTTCACATTCTCTTGTCAAGGCACTTAAAACGAACAAGAGATAATAGGGTGGTGCCAGTGATTTTATTTCATTGCTGAGATGTGTGTGATGTAATCAATACACTGACAGTGCCACAGATCTGTTCAGTTAGGCTACACGCCGTTCCAAAACATTTGTACACAGAATGTCAAGTCACAAGAATGAAACGTCGAAATGTCTCAGTTCAATATTGAGTATGGCCGCCTCGCGCATTCACCACAGCCATGCACCGTCTCCTCATCGACTGCCTGATGTTTGTGAACACATGGTTGGGGATTCGGCGCCATTGATCTTGCAAGGCAGCGCCAAGTTCCTGCAAATTCTGCGGTTGGTTCCTAAGTTCACGAAGCCCTCTCCCTAGTGCATCCCAAACGTGCTCGATGGGATTAAGGTCAGGGGACCTCGATGGCCAGTCCATGACGTTGATGCCAGCATTTTGAAGGAAATTTTGTGTCAACAACGCGGTGTGCGGCCGTGCATTATCATGCTGGAACTGTAGACCTGGACCATGAGCCGCCATGAAGGGAATGAGTTCAGGGGTGAGTACCTGATCGCGATAAGCAGCAGCTGTGATGTTTCCATGGATGACCAGAAGTCTGGAACGGTTGTTCCCACAGAAAGCACCCCCATGCCATGCAACTTCCGCCCCCGAATCTGTCCACTTCCTGCACACAACACTGGGCATACCGTTCATTAGGTCGTCTCCAGACTCTTAGCCTGCCGTCCGCAAATCTGAGGGTAAACCGCAATTCATCACTAAGACGACTCGATTCCAGTCTCTCTGGGTCCATCGGAGGTGACGTTGGGCCTACAGCAGACGTTGACGTTGATGAAATGGCGTCAAAATTGGCCCACGAGACGGACGTCGAGCATGGAGATTGGCATACCGCAACCGATTTCGGATGGTCTGCGAGGACAGCCGACCTTGAAACATTTCAGCTCTGATTCGTGCAGCCGGCAGAAATCGGTTACGAAGGTGACGTAGGACGATGTTCCGGTCTTCAACTCGTGACGTTACACGTGGACGACCCGACCTTGGGCGATCAGCAGTGGTACCAGTTTGTTGTAGACGATGTCGCAAGTCATACACAGTACGACGGCTGCATCCCATTGCTGTTGCGATGTCAATAACTGATCGCCCCGCTTGCAACATGCCAACGGCACGTTCACGTTGCACATTTGACAATCGCGGCATTTCAAGTACTGTTACAAATGTGGCTTAAAAGTGTTTTTTTAATGTTTGAGGCCATGGCAAACATGTGCAAATGAATCCAACTTCGATGTGGAGTTCACAACATTGAATGCACGTGCAAAACCTGATTTGGCACGAAAGGCATTTACACAAGAAATGGATGGTTATGAGTGGGTTTGGCTAACGGTTTTCCAGAGTCGACAGATAGGGATCCCATGTTGGCTACACAGGTGTATCATCAGGGGGAAAGTATTCAATATTTTACAAAATTAATTTTGTGAAGTTTCTTTTTTGACTCAGTGTATATATATATATATATATATATATATATATATATATATATATATATATATATATTAGAATGAGCTGAAAATATATGTATCATCTAATATTGCAATATATAATTTTGAAACATCAGTATTCTAAATTTCACTGGATATGCATTAAGACACACAATTTCGAAATTAACATTGTCTGACACAGTATAATTAATGATATAATGACTGCGCAAAAATCACTTATCATGCTTCTTGTTAGGAATCGGTCCTAGGACCAGTGCAAGTTCGAATGGGTTTTGAGTCAACAAGTTTAACAATAATTTGAATTGATCATTAGCAAAAAAGTACAATATTTTGATAAAAAAAAAATTCATTTTAAAACCAAGCCACATTTTGAAGGACAATTTTGGTTATATAAGATATTCATCTTTTTTCCAATATTTGAGTATATATATTGTACTTCATTTACAGTGGTGATGAAATGTACCCGGGAGCCCCACAACTTCACAAAATTGAAAAAAAGTTTGATCAAGTTACAGAGACTATAATTAATGAATTAATTCAAGAACCACTTCAAAATTTGGGACTTCGTCAGAATCATACACCAGTAAGCCCAGAGGAATGGATGTTGTGCAAGATGAAATGATGGGAAAACAAGTAAATGTACTCATGTATTTCTTGAAGACAATAATTCTGAATAAATGTAAAGGATATGTCAGTGTTCATTATTCTTTCTTTGATATACCAGGAAACATTCCATAATGATTACCAATTTAATCAATGTATTTGAATTTCTCTTGCAAATCAAAATTTAATTAAAACAGTATACAGTAATGTATATGCATGAACAATATTTCTTTAAAGAAATTATCATATTAAAACTAGTACACCCTCATACATACATACAGTGAAGATAAATTTTCCCCTGGGGAAAATTACGTTAGTGTAATGTGTATTTATTTATAGTTATCCAATAGTGCGGTTTTGGTTCAATGTGGAACTGTAATTAGGACTCGTGATCCATGGGTCTCTTGGGTTGAAATATTTCTATTGATATTAATTATTGTTAGAACATAAAACTGTTATTTAAAGATTTGGTGTGTTTTACTGTATATTGGTTTCAATTTCGTTTAGAAAAAAATGTATAGGTTATATAGTATGTCCAGTTATTGTAAAACAAATTCTATGGAAAATGATCAATATTAATGCAATCATTGTGAGTGCAAAAAGGTCAACTGCAAGTACACATACCGTAGATTATAATTAAATGGCTCATAGAAACCTTTTAATAGTGTGATGTTGAATTATCAAAGACGTAATATAGGAATGATTAACCATTTAAGCTATAGAAAAGTCAGTAGATTATCTCTGCTGTCGGTATGTCTTACAATTGATTTCGGGAAGGGAGTGGGTAGGTTTACAAAATTTGACATAGTTTCAAATTTAACCCCATTTGGTTTATTTTTTTTCTATTCAATATCTTAGATATTACTTTGATAATTGTAAAAATGAAATTTTAAGAGTAGAATTTTTTTGTTGTCGGAAGATTTATGTCTGGTAGTGGTTGATTGATTGATTGATCATATATTGTTTAGCGTCCCGCTCAAGAATTTTTCATTCATATGGAGACGTCACCATTCCCAGTAGAGGGTTCCAAAATTTAGGCCTATGCTCGGTGCCTATGGCCTTTGAGCAGGGAGGGTTCTTTAACGTGTCACACCTAATGTGACACGGGGTCTCGGTTTTAACGGTCTCATCCGAAGGACCGATCCATTTAGTCGCCTCTTACGACAAGCAAGGGGTACTGAGGATCTATTCTAATCCGGATCCCCACGGGGTGATAGTGTCTGAGAAACGTCATATTTAGGGTAACTTTGGTCAGTAGAGGGTCTAATCATTCCAATGTTTCCTTAGATGAATTTCTAATTAATATTGATTTTGTAACTGTGTGACTTATATAACTATACATGACAGACAATATATGTGATGTCAATAAAACTTTTTTTTTTTTTGGCCTTTGTGATATTTTTCTTAATTTTTGTATTTTTTGCCATTGGAGAAGGAGACTTTAATTTCATATTCCTCCAAAATTAACCTGATTACCTATTTGATTTTTGAGGGTGGGAGGGGGTCAGATATCAATAGCTACCTCAGTTCAGTTGTTTATGAAAAGGCTAAGATAACTAACGGTATTCAATCTCGTAATTCTTAAAGAAAATATAAATCAAGAGAGATGGGCAAACACGGATACCTGGACATACCAGACGTGGGATCAGTTGTCTACGAGAAGTAAGCATTCCCTGTTGACCGGTCACACTTCCGTCAGCCCTACATGAATCCATTTTAATTAACGTGCGGAATAGTTCAAAATTGAAGATATCATTAATTATTTGAAGATATCTTTAATTGAATGGCTGCGAGCATCAACGGAATTGATAATATCTTCAAATAGTTAAAGATCTCTTCAATAATTTGAGTCTATTTTGATTTGGCGCTCCATAATTTCGCGTTTGATTAGTGAACCGAGAAATGGTTTTTTTTAACTGTTGAAAAATGTAAATATAAAGGAAACCTTAAAATTCTGGCAGATTTTCTCATCTATGACAGGATACATTGTAAAACTCACCGTATATTTCTATCTCACACAATTCAAGTTCTAAAACCTCTTGAGTGATTTTCCTTAAATCAAAGTAGATAGCGTTTCCAGAACGTTGAATATCAAACTTTAGTGTTTGTGTAATGTCTCCGTCATATATCTCCTCAACGGTAAAAGGCCATTCGTACGAGTTGTCGTGATATTCGATTGCTCTATATGGTGGCAAATTACCTAAAAAGATAACAAAGTGTATTAAATGCATTAAACATCTACCCCTAAATGAGGGATCTTTAATGATCATTAGTGATATATGGCTGATTTACAATTCACAACCAAAATTCGCAATTGAGGGGTGGGGGAGGATTAGATGCAGAGCAGAATGCACAACGCGATGAAAGGGGGACCACATCTTCTCTCAGATGGGAGTTCCCCCCCCCCCCCCATTGTTTTTAAACAATCCAAATTGATGCACTCTTATAGTAGTTTGCATCTTTATATGTTAAACTCAAATTGGAAATGTTCACCTTTTCCTTGAAAAAAAAAAGTAATAACATTGATTGACGTGCGTTAGTCAGATCTTCATTTTATGATATTGATTGTAATAAATCATAAACTTTTGACAAAATGTGTATTTATTCGCCTTTTTGAGAATTTATCAACCAAATATAATTAAAACTAAATTTGGATTCATGAAACATATGCCAGCATGAAGCGTTACTATTCATAACCAAGTATTTTCAACAATTTCTCATGTTATATTTTAGTTTCATTTCCATCGCAATTTCCAGTCTCTTGAAATACATTTATGTATTTATGAAGTAGTTCTTTATTCATAATTTCATTGTTTACAATTGCACATCATTTATGATTAAAATGCCTATTTTAAAAATTTGTAAATATATCAATATCAATGACTTTTTAAATATATTTGTCATGTGATGTGGAGGCTACTCCGGGAAGCAAATAGTCCAGTTTGCCATCCAAACATTTGAAAAGTTCAAATAGATTTATCAAGAAATCTACTAAAAGACATTAAAGTCAGGGATTTAATTTCACCAATATATGTACTTAATGATATACATTATTTCACTAAGAAAATGTAATTAATTAATCTAATTTTGTATTTCCTACAAATATACTTCCATAATTGCATCCAAACTTTCTAACTACAAACAAATTATGCAGTGCCTAGATATACACCATCTTGTACTCAATCCACCAACGTGTTCTTCTTCTTCGTCTTCTTTTAACTACAATCCAGCTGGACATGTCATTACTGCTAATGTTGATATAGTTGTTGTTGTTTTGTTGTTTTCCGCCACACTCAACATATTTTTTTCAGTTATCTGGTGGCGTCCAGTTTTTATTGGTGGAGGAGAGAACCCGGATACAATGTACCTCTGAAGAGACCACCAACTTTCCGAAAGCAACCTAGCAAACTTTCTCACATATATCGGCGCGAGCGAGAATCGAACCCGCGCCCACTAGAGTGTGGTGGCCCTCAGTCCAACATTTAGATATATCGACGAAGTTTTATCTATTTTATCAATAATCATTGTCTTTCAGATGTTCATTCGATATATCCCAGTGAACTTGAAATAAAAGACACTACAGAGTCCTCCACTTCTGCTTTGTACTTGGATATTCTATTGAAAATAGATGCTGACGGCAAACTAACCACTCAACTTTATGGCAAACGAAATGATTTCAATTTGGCCATCGTCAACCTCCCTTTCCTTTTTAGCAATATTCCATTATCACCTGTAAATGGTGTTTATATCTCTCAATTGATTCAATTCACAAGAGCTTGTTCTGCATCTGATCAGTTTGAGGCAGACTACTGACAAATAATTTGACGTTACAAATGTTTGTACGGTTTTACCTGAACTCGGCATTTTGCAAATTCTATGGTCGTTATAACGATTTTGTTTGCCAGTACAACCTTCCATCAGGTCAAATGCTGTCTGATTTTGGTCAATGTTGGGGCCAAGCCAGGTTTTATATCATGCTTTTCAATGGATATGTCTTCCCTAATACTTCATATTTTAAAAATCCTGGAATGTATTTTAACAACAGATATAGCATGGAGAGTCAAATAAGTGCCATGACTAAATCCAACTCCGTAATATCGGTAAAATCAAATCTCTTATAACCGAGGATGCGAGCAGGACACTCGTTAGATTCTTAATTAAATCCCGTCTTAATTATGAAAATGAATTAAGCAAGAGTTTCGGAAACATTAAAACACTGCTGCCAGGCTAGCGGCACGTTCGAGTAAACATCAGCATATTACACCATCACTGATTACCTGTTACATTATGAACGAAATATTATACCCTGTTGTAGATTTTCAAGGCTCTATATGGATCAGTTTCAGCATACATCCAGGAACTGGTTCAAGTCTACCGTCCTCAGCGACCAGCTCCTTCTGCGGATTCATTATCTCTTCTGAAGTCTGAAAGCTTATATAGATTTGCCTACTCTTAGTTTCTATATTTTAACCTCAGTTTAGTACGTGAGTACGTTAAGGTCACTCTCAGGAACATTTTGGTTGTAAATCACGTATGTTCCATTTTTGGCCGCTATTAATTAATAATGGGGCCGGATTAACTCCTATTAGTCTGGTCCGATTTCAGCTAAAAAGAACTTCTAACGGCAAATTATTATTATTTGGTTCAACATAACTTTTTAACCTAATTTGAGTATGCTGAATCTGAAAGAATATGTTGAACTTCATGAAAATGGCGTTAAATAGGTCAAAATGGCGATTCAAAATGGCGGACAGTAATTTTTTTCAAATCGTTTTGAAACGCGCATGTAGAAAAAAAAAATGTAAAAACTATGATTACAAAATACAGTAGCATCGAGAAAAAGATAGAAATAAGCATGCGACCCTAAAAAAGCCATTGCACGAAAGAAAACCCGAATTTTCTCTGTTTTTCCTCAAAATTCAACGTATACTGTTCCTACATTGTTCTTTGCTTGTGACTTTGCACTTACAAAGGTCCATGCACAGCAAATTGTTACGCTTGCACCCACACCTCAATGTTTTACAACCTGTTGTGCAACTACATGCAATCAAGTCTAAACAAGATTCTGGAATTGGGTCTAAAGTCATCAGAATAGGCACTAGAATACCTTCATTCAACTTCCATCCCATCTCAGTTGGAGATGGTAATGTGGGGTTACTTATATTTGCTTGTCTCCATACCAGCGCTTGATAATGTGCACGTTTAATGTGCAGATGCAAGGCATCGCTAGTGGGGGGCATGTTTTCGGGGCTCTTGGATTTTCCGAATAAAATGTTCCTAACCGAGTCAGTTGACGACACTGTGCCCTGGTTATACAGCTTGCATACGAACTTTTCACAGTCGACTATTTTCTGTTCAGTTAAATTGCCCTCTCCAAAACCCCCAAGAAGCCCAACATTGTCTTTGTAAACCTTAAATCCAGTTTTTTTGGATATCCCAAAGAAAAAAGAAGTTGTGTCACATCCAGTCAGAGCATGGAATGCTAACAGATTCGTGCACATTTCTGGAGAGGTAAAGGTTTTCTCTACAACAGCATGAATAGGAATGTTCTTGGGCTTTGCAGATGTTCCAGCAACCATCCACAACTGTATATTTATTTCTGAAAAGAAAGATACAAGTAGCAGTAAAACATCAGTATCAGATGCTAGTACAACAACTGAACTGCAAGTGGATTCTTTCGCACAATGTATGGCATGAAGAACTATTCTAGTATCTGCCTCTTCATGTGACGCATGTAGGGCAGATATATCGAGGAATTCGTCATTGCATTTAACGCTATTCTCATCGAGAAACCCACCAGCAGTAACAACAGTTTTCTCTGTGGGTGCATGAAGAATTATCTGCTCAGATAAAAAGGCAGCTAGGTCTTTCTTGTTGTCATTCAAAGACAAAAAAGCTGAAAAGTTATTCGGGAGTGGCACATCCTTATTTTCAATAACCCTTCTAACTGGCTGCTGCCCTTTTGCCCTACGAGAACGAGTGCCCGATTTTATAGATTGTTCCCTGTAACGGTCGAACAGAACATCAACTCTTGAATACATGGCCCCTTTTCTCACCACAGTGGAAACAAACTCATCTGCAAAGTCTCCAAATGTTTTCATGCCATGTGTTTTCATGCTCTGAACTAAAGCCTGGCCATCTATGATCAAAGCTGGTGATTCGCCTACATTTTCGACTCGCGCCCTTACATCAACATCTTGAAGTATGTCTTCTAAAACAACAGATTTGTTTCCAGACTTTAGTGCACCGCTGGTATCCGCTATAGATATCGGCACAGGAAGGAGCTCGTGTTTCAAAATCTGCTCTAAATCAACCTCTCGTCCGGCCTTATATGCAATGACAAGTCTCTGCAGTATGTTCCGATCTGCCTTTAGAATTTTTTTTCTTTTCCACAGCTTTTGGTACAACTTGTACCTTGTATAAGGAGTCAAATGTTAATGAGCAGCTTTTTTTTCAGAACACTTCTCAAAGGAACTTGTAAACTACTTGTTTCTATGTTTGGTATCAGACGATCTTTTACGAAATTCTCTAATGATATCTGTCCCAAATTTGCTGCAGAAAGTAAGGACTCCTTGATCATATCTGTAGCTTTGTCTTTTGTAACTATATTGATCAGTTGATCTCTTTCGTACAAAAGGTCAAATACTCTAAACCTTTTCATTGCATCAACGAGCGAATCCTCATACACTGCATCAGTAACTTGTCGACTCTTTGATGCGTCCTTGTGTGTGAGAATGTCATCTGGATTCACATCGTACATCACCTTTGTAAGAAGACTTATATGAGATCTCAGATTGTAGGAAAGGGACCACCTACTGAGAGCAGATGGAGTCCTAGTAATTCCTACAATTCCACCACCTTTCTTACCCGTGGCGTTTAGCCATTCTTGACTTTGGTCTGGGTCAACTTGATTGAAAGTTCCAGCACTTCTCTTGACGACAAAATTTCCATCCTGAAACTCTGATAGTACTTCAATAGGCAATTGGTGGCAATCAGCAAGATACACACTACCCCACCTAGCATAATTTGTATGGTCATATCGGAAGAACCATGGGAGCATTGAACGGAAAGACTTCAAATATAAATCCCAAAGCCCATCTCTTTCTGACTTTGTAAACATTAAAAGGATAGAAACCATGTCCAAATATGACCACCAAAACAGGACATTTGGGTTGTCAATTTCCTGTCTGAAACTTGAAAAATACTCTTTGAAAACAGGATTTTGCAGTTGGTCAATGCTAGAAAGTATGTCTTGCTGTTCAGTCATGATGCCATTCAATGTTTGCGAATGATCAACATTTTTGGTAGATACAAATAACACAAAGTCTGGCAGTAAAATCTTCCAGATTGCTTGAGCAGTAATTTTATGGGCTCTCATGCCACGACTGTAGTGCTTTCCACCTAATACATTTTCAGCAGCCACAGGTCCTAATAACTCGCATTCCATCCACAGTTCATGCAAACCAGAACCTCTCATATGATCTCCTATACATTTCATGAAATTCATAGCTATATGTAAGCCACCCATTCTTGGAACAAGCCTGTCTCTATACTCAGGAACTGACCATTTTAAATCCATCAACTTAAAGTACAAAGCTTGATCAACTGTGATAACTGTATGACGTTGACCAAGATGCTCAGATATGTGCATGCATTTCTGGACAACTGTGTTAAGTGTATCCATTTCATGAGCAGGTGCTTGTACAATAGGCATGTAACCAACAAGTGTGAGATCCGGGTTTTTACTACTGACAGACTGATTATGTCCTGACCAACTAGCTGGGACTTTCTGCTTATGTCTGTGCAAATGAAACGCCAATTCATTAGCAAACTCTTGAGAGGACAATTGATTCTCTGAGTCAGAAGGTTGGAAGATATCTAACGTAACTGGTCTGGGATAGTGAGGTTGTGATTTTCCTTCTACTATTGGGGAAATGACAATACTGTCCATCTGAGGAGGTACCTTCAATGTCTCATTTGAAGATGGACTTATGTGCTGAAGGTTAATGTCATTTCCCGACCCTCGTTGCCAACATGCTATCTGCGTTGCATGGAATGTTTCCTTGCCATCCAGTGTTGAATCACTAATATCAATATTGTCAGCTGTAAAGTGTGTGAAAACGCTTGGCTTTAAATTCGAGGGAAGGAAATGTCCAGTCCTTTCGTCCATAGACTGAAGGCTTTCCTCTGCAAGCCCAGTGTCAACACGCAGAACATCTTTATAACTCAGGGTGTGACCAGCACTATTAAACAAGTTTAACAGCTGTTTTGACCTTGTCATTTGATGCAAGGTGCATGCAAGGCCAATATGCTTTGGAGTCCACTTTTTTCCATTACTTACCCCATACACAATATCCTGAGCTACGCTCACTATTTTCGTCTGTCTGCTGCAATCTGGATTGTCATTGCCATCAGTACAATCAAAGACCTCTTGTCCGCCATAAAGAAGATTCAGAAACATGAGGATACTATCTGGGACACAACTTACGGCATCAGCCTCACAAACATTCAAACCCATGTGACCAGGTCTATCTTGCAGGTCTGATCTTAATCTTAGTGCAACATGTACCAGTTCATGAAATGAGTTGTGTGGAGGTTTATAACATGGCATAGTGAGTAATTCGTCATCCATGGTATCTTGGTCATCATGAAACATATCTCCAAAATGAGATTTAGAAAGAATATGGGGCACTAAAAGAGTTTCGCGTTCAGATACTGCTCTATCGAGGGGACGAAGAAACTGGAAGATATTCTGCACCTTGGCTTGCAGATTTTCTTTAAACGTTGATCTACGAGTGATAAAAGACTGTGGCATTTCAGATCCTACCTCTTCTACCAACTTGGAGTACCTGTTCCATGTATCAGAGAGCTGTAAGATTTGGCACTTGCTGGCTGCGTACTCCAGTTCTCGAACAAGAAATATCATGGCCAGATCTTCACATTTTGACTCCTTTTCTGTTTTTTGTGTATCATACTTAAAAGCATTCATGCATTTTAGATGGTACTTACCCTCTGCAGCTATCAAATCGCTAACGTTTCCTAACTTAACACGAAGTATGTTGTCATACTTTGCATTTTTAAGAACCATGTCGCTAACAGAAAATGTTGTAATGTTGAATAGCTTCTGTTTAATTTGTTGTTGACAAAATATGCATAACTCCCAATCTATTGGTGTAGATGCATTTCGCAAAGTTCGGGATGCTGCTGCAGAAGGGTGTGAGCAAGATGACGTAGACGGTACATCATCCTCTGTATCGACGTTGATTGTATCAGATGTGTTTGTAAGCAAACATGCTTTTCTTTCCATTAACTGAATTGGTCTGGGGTGAGTAAATGCACTATAGCATTTCCTATGACATAGAACTCTATCATTCGGACTTAATTTTTCTATTCTGTCAATGGCATCATAGTTCCTGGCATCTTTAACTTTCTTACGACGAGATGCCCTCTCGGTCAACGTTTCGATAGACTTTTTGCTTTTTAATTCTAACGTGTCTGTCTTTTTTTCCTGACATATAACACACAAATCTGTATCTATTTGATAACTTCGCTTAAGTGATCGTTCAGTCATGATTTCTAATCAATGAGTGGTGAGATATGACAAGCCTATAACCTCGGCCATCAGTTTTATACCTTATGTCAGAATCATTTGTTAATTCGATCCGATTGTGTCGGTCGCGCTATTGTGAAAACCATTCAACACTGTGTTGAATTTCAAGTGCATTTATATCATAAAGTATGCAATACGTTAACTGAATAATTTGCACAATTAGAAGGAAATAAACATTAAATATCATATCAAAATGCATAAATATACTGTGCGTCCATATGCGGTTGCGAAAAAATGAGTTAATTGGGATCTAATCGTTTTTTTCACAATTTTAATTGTTTAACGAACATTGAACAATTTATTCTATTTTTCAGACACATATAAGTTTAGTACAAGCCTTTAAATTGCTTTAATTTGCAATAAACTTTTTTAAAATAAAGCCATATAGATAATTTTGCAAATTTCAACACCGCCATTTTGAATCGCCATTTTGACCTATTTAACGCCATTTTCATGAAGTTCAACATATTTTTTCGGATTCAGCATACGCAAATTAGGTTAAAAAGTTATGTTGGACCAAATAATAATAATTTGCCGTTAGAACCCATTTCTAGCCTCTTTTTTCAAAATCTGGACCAGACTATATAAAGTTATTCCGTATATAAATAAATGAGCTATATTTACTTATTTGGTCATCCCCCTTGAATTGATGTACATATCCGATTTCATTTTCATGTAAGTTTTATCGCTGATAAAATAAAAATCAGAGTTAAATAGCACTATACTTAGTGATATACTTATTTCAATTATAACGTCACATTGTTTCGAGGATTTTATCCCAGCAAAGACTTAACGTCCCTGCGTATTATTGTATGTCTTTTTATGTATATATTGTTTTTTGAATTTGGCATTATTGTTTTTCATGTAAAGGATTTTTGGGTAATTGTCCTGATTAGATAAAGCGCTGTATAAATGTATAATAATTCTATCAATACTACTACTACTAATAATAATAATAATGATAATAACAATAATAATAATAATACATTAGTAAAATGAAATATTAAGAATGTAAGGCTAATTTTCAAATTGTACACAATGAATAGCAAATGACTATCAGGGATTAACCAGATATATAATTTCCATCTGATTCCAGGTTAAACATGCATGCTTTTAACTTACCTTTAAATATAAGCACTGACGAGTTTATGCTGGAAGTCTTTCCCAGATCAATCCAGAATGAAAGGTGGTTCCCTGTGAAGGTCTCACATGTGTTCATGCTATCGCCATCCGTTAAGTTCCTTGTGACATTGGCTGTATAATATGGATGGTGAATGTAGTAGCTTACCTTCCTCCGGAAAGCTAGGTTGTCTTTAGTAATATAATTAGAATATATTAATTAGTCTTCTTCAAAATATCAAAATAATTGTAAGCCAACAATTAATTAAAAGAGAATTATCTTTAAAACGGACTGTTTAGTGTGAGTGAAATGCAATAAATTTAAGGTCTACCATAAGCCAGAGCAGTGAGGGTTTGCTATCATGCTAACACTAACCGTGATATGGGACCTCGTATTTTAAGTCCCACCCTAAGACCCACAATCTGCACTTCTAAATACCAAGCGTTTCGCGAAAGAGCACTCAAGATCGAGATCAAGATCTACTTTTTACTTAAAACTTTGATTCAGCCAATGTACAAATAGGGCTCAAATTCAAACACTGCAACAAGTGGGTATTATTTTATGTGTGTGTTTCTTCTTATACCATATTGATAGACTGGATACTTGTCAATATTTCAAAAGGTTTTTTTCATATTTAGGACCAAGGTCATTTTGGAATGGTCACGATCAATAAGAACATATACCTTACGTACGAGAAAAGTTCGTTATTTCAACAGTTTTTGAACAGACGTTGATCATATGTTACGCAAATAAAGTAATAGGCAAATTACGTTTCAGAAAAAGGTCACCCTAGGCCATTTTGTACAGGTCAAGGTCACTCAAAATATACATTATATACTAAACAAAACCCTTTCTATCAACAATATTTCAATAGTTGTTGCGTGAGTCATTTATCATGTGAAGTAGTTGATTGGGTAGCCGCAGTTCCATCAGTTTCACTGGCATTCTTGTTAATGGGATAAAGTTGCTTTTCATTATCCTCTATAACGTATGATATTGTTAAACTTTACACTAAAAGTTGCAAAGTACATGTAAGTGATCTATGTATAAATTGTTTGCATTAATGAAGGAAAATATAAACTATTTTTAGTTGGGATTCATAGCAAATTTATGGGATCGTCGTTATACGCGCATCAATCAATATTCATGGGATCCGAATCACCGATAAAATGAGCCTACGCTTGTCAAGATAAACACAGAATCCATCACATTCAGTATCTTATTAAAGAATGACTCGATACGCCTGCAATATTTGTACCCAGGTATAAAACATGTATTGAAAGAGCATGAAAATCGTGTTTGTCTCGGTCAACCGGAAATAAGATAGGCAGGTTTAATTATTGACTCGTTCTCCTAGAAATATATAGGAACAATTATGAAAAATCTCAAGGACAACAGGGAATTGATTTCTAATATCAATATGCCAGCATTCCGAAGTAGTGTAGATTGAAGCTTTTTCAAGTCATGATCCCTCGGAGTGGGGCCCCAATAGGGAATTAAGATTTATGTGATAAAAACTCTTTTTTGTAGGGCCATGATTAATAAGATTAATATGTAAGTATCTCCAGGTAGATTGAAGTTGAACATGGTTAGAAAAAAGAATCAAACCGGTCGCGGTAGCTCAGAGGTTAGAGCGTTCGCTTCGTAACTGGGAGGTTGTCAGTTCGAGCCCCGCTCGTGTCATGGCCGCGTCAAACCTAAGACGAAAAATTGACGTCAAACCATGCCGAGCGTTTGGCGAAGGAGCAATCACTACCTATTTTTCGTCTTAGGTTTGACGCGGCCATGGCACGAGCGGGGCTCGAATTCACGACCTCTCTATTATGTAGGTAACATCGGGTTCGGGCTCCTGAAGTGTCGCTATAAGAGGAAAAAACGCTGATACTGATGAAGAGCGGACTCCACATGGATCTGGATTAGGTTATCATCGCTTGTTATCTGACAATATTTCGTGTCAAATAGCTATTTTAAAACATGTATTAGAGTTTAGATAAACAAAAATGTTCGAGGGACATAAATATCCCGTGACAATATTGAAAAGGATCAACTTTAAATCTAGTGTTTCTGTAATGATAGTAGAAATACGTGTTATATACTAAGTTTGATATCTCTAGATACGTTAGACATTTTAGAATAAACAGTCATTATGGGTCATGACCTTTGATCCTGTGATTCGAAAACCAAACCGATGTGTAAAGAGCAAAGAGTAAACATGTTCAGATTGACCTTGACACCTTTAAGTTTACTTATGAGGAGAACCAATTCTCAAGTGTGATGTCTCTTAAGGAAAAGAGTTTTTCAAGATATTAAAAGCTTAATATATTCCTATGACCAGAATAATTTTGAAACATGGTCTTCGACCATGTGACCTAAGAATCAAAAAGGGTCATCTACTACTTAGGTAGAACCAGTTTACTAAGTTTGATATTTCATAAAGGAAAGGTTCATGAGATATCTAGCGGACAACATATGGTGTACAGACCGACTGACCGACATATGCAATCCAATATGCCCCCTTCTTCATGATGGTATCAATATAAACATGGCGTCAATGACAGATGTACTTAGAAAGACATGTACCTTAATATTTCCGATGAAGTTAGGCGAAGATATTATTACTAAGGTCTGTAACGTGCTGTTCACTCAAGTTGTGCTCCGGCAACTTGTTGAAAGCTTGCAGAGAAACCGATTCTGCCTACTCCGTCGTCTTTACGAAAGTGATGTTTCTTGTCTTCACAACGACAACAAATGTGAATGTATGTTGCTACCTCATAAGATAGTCTTTCTACAATAGTTATTTTTATTTATGTAAATATGGAAAAGGAAATGTGCTTATAAAGGATCCGCCCCAGAATCGCCCGTTTTACGCCTTATGCGTCATGAGCAAGAAACTGTGACAAAATTTCAACGTTGTGCATACATCTATTACGGAAAAAAGTCCGGAAAACATGACGGTAGACTGACACACGGACAGACCAATCCAGCTGAAATACAAACTGAACTCGTATTCCTCCGAGAGGAAGTTTGTGACTAAATTTCATGGCAATATTTGTGTCCGTAACGGAAAACAGGTTTATCTACTTTTAGCTCTAGAGTAGGTCACAGACGGACAGACTAATCCAGTTCAAATGCAAACTGAACTTGTATTCCTCCAAGACGAAGCTTTTAATTTACCTTTAGGGCAATATCTGTATCCGTGTCAAAAAAGTCCTGAAAACTGGTTGACCTACTGATAAGTAGGTCACGAGGCTCCAATCCACCTGAAATGCAGTTCACTCTAAAGTTTCTTGAGGGACAAATTTTAACCAAATTCCAAAGCGGTACATGCATCTGCTACAGACAAAAGTTCGGAGAACTTTACAGACACCCAGGAAGACATCGGCCCAACGGACAGCGTCATAACGTACTACGTCCGTATAAAAATGTTGACTGAAATGGACATCATTTCCATATTGATTTTTACTCCAGCTTACTATGTACCAGATATAGGGTCCACACTGGACGAGACCAGGCAATAGGCGAGGCTTTCTCATGTTATACACCTGATCGCACATCCGGTGTATCCAAAGGACCACATTTGTCCAGTTCTAGATTTTGTAAGCTTTGTAAGAATGTGAGATCAATTACTGCTCGTTATCATCTTTTCATAGTAAATCATTACTATACATAATCTTAATTAACTATATCAATGAAATCGCTAGCATATTCTAAGGAATACCTCTCTCTACCTCTCTCTCTCTCTCTCTCTCTCTCTCTCTGTGTGTGTAATTGTACTTTTTTCAGTGATATCATATATATATATATATATATATATATATATATATATATATATATATATACACACATCTATATCTGTGTGTGTGTGTGTGTGTTTATAAAGCTGTCTTTTTGTCTAATCTCTCGTGTACCTTTAGTTAATATGTTTTACATAGGAACACAATGTAAACAGTGATACTGATTGTGTTATCCTGTCTAGATAAAAGAATTTATTATTATTATTATCATTATTATTATTATTATTATTACTATTTTAACTCAGTATGAAAGGTATTTAATTGATACGTATCCCAAACACATTCTGACTGTATTGGTGTAACACAAATTATACATTTGAACTTCCGGGTAGCTTCACCCTATTTTATCTCCCATTGTTAAATCCGGTATTGTTAAACCATAAAATGTCTTATCGTATTCTTTACATAACGCCACAACACAACATAAGACACTTTTATGGTAAATCCATTTAGTAAATAATAGGAAGGTGGCAAGTGCTTCTTTATGAATGAGTGAACAAGGGAATTTGAATCGAACCCAACCTGTGCTATCTCTGTCGACATACCCTAGTGCAAGTAATGATGATGTGACACGAAGAATGTATAAGGGTATTGTTACGACAAATTTTAGTGCCGTTGTGCATCTTATCAAAGGAAATACGAGTAGTCACACTCCATTGTGAAATCCCTTCATAACAAACTAGCATCACATATCATTTATCAAGTATATGATGGTACCTACTGATTTGGTGCCCGTGTAGAGCGATGAACCATAACGAGTGGCGAGAAAAAAATCTCAACAACATTCTTGATATTTCTTTTCCAGGAGTAACTACACTATGTGTCGTTTCTCTTCATCGTATTTTAATCATTTTGTACTTTTTTTCCTTAGATCATCAATATTTATGTTGATTAATGCACTGACTGGGTTTTATAATTAATTAATTAATTAAGAGTTCAACAGCAAAGCAAGATTTCACATTATGTAATTCTTAAGCATGATTAGGCTTTTTTTACACTTTCAGTGATAAAGAAAAAGATAAAAAAGGGGCTTTAAGTTCGCAAACGAGATGACGCGAGAATCGAGTACTTCCGGTGACAAACAAAGCAGTAATTTGCTTTACGCTTGCATGAAATCATATACGTAGGAAAATGTCCTGCAGTTTTTATCGTTTTCCGGTCGATGCAAAAAAAAAAAAAAAGAGTTCATCATGAGGAAAATTGTGCAGGTCTGTATAAATCCATTCAAGGTACTGATAGCCCACTGTATTTACATTAAATTTGTAACGCAATAGGGGCTGCGCCTGCGCCGATTATCAGTCTCTGTTTATTACCTTTACTTATATATCCGCAAATCACAATGTACGCAGTTACACGTGATATGTACCGCGCAAAAAACACCTGCAAGACGACTATGTAATCTGACTGTTCACAAGCAGTCACACTTGAAATTATATTAATCATTAAGGCATTGTTAGTGAAGTAAATAGGATCTACTATGTATAAAGAAAATCCTCACGAAAAATATTCTAAGACACAGGTCAGTTTTTTAACAAAATTACAACAGCTGCAGTACTAGACAGTACTCTGTACAAATCCAACAAAACTTCATCACTGAAGATTCCTTACCTTATTTATTTCGTGGCCTTGATAAATGTAATATTTACACAACTTTCAAAATTAGATCCAAATTTACTTCCTTTTAATATTATAAATATTTACCGTAATCATTGAGATTCCGTCGATAATTGATTGGGGGGGGGGGGGGGGGGGTGGGTTGTTGTTGTTATAATTTGATAACATGATACGTTTCTATTGATGATTTATTGGGAATATCGTGATCAGGGATGTAGTTAGAACGAAAGGATGTGCACGCCAAAGACGACACGTGGTCTGTGGGTCACCGTAAATCCTCCAGTGCACCCAAAGCAAATCCCTAGTGGGGGGGGGGGGGGGGGGGGGCGCAGATAGCGAAATACCCGGAAACTCCTAGGGTTTAGAATTTTCTGTGGACAGAGTGTACGCTTAGATTTGAAAAATGATTTTTTTTTAATTTGAATATTAAAACTAATACTGTTTGGCAATATTAATCATCCATTAAAATGGCTGCTTAATTAATTATTGCTTCTCTCTCCTTTTTTTCTTTCTTTTTTGACCGAACGATGTACACACCATGGCGTGCTGGCATATAGGCCACATCGCTCCTGATAATCAAATAAACATTGAATTTCTCTCTCCCTAAACCAGTTTCCAATTGTATAAACACAATTCTGTGTAAAGAAAAATATTAGTTTATTAAAACATTTAAGAGTGTTGCTCTAACTGGAGACTTACAACTATATCCTTGAGGTATAGAAAAACATATTGCGTAAAAATGATTTTCCCCCCAAATTTTTTATTTAGGTTAGATGGATGCCGTGGAGATTATATTCCTGGATCCCTGGATCCCTGGATAATCAGGCCATGACATACAGTTCTTGTAAGTGCGGACATGCTATCATAGCAGCAACTTGTGCAACACAGAATGGTGCTTCCACTTATTTTTCAACTTTGAACCCAGGATCAACATGGGCACCGCAGCAAAGTGTCTGTAAAACTCATGACTGTATAGCGGTTTATGTGTTCCCTAGCTATGATCAGTTACCACGAGGTGTGTTTTGTAATATTCCAGTTTTTTGGTTTTTTTTTTTTGTCCTCAAGAGGGAAGTCAGCTCATAAAGACGTAGAACTATGTTACAGAATAACTAGAGCGTGGAGAGAGCTAACTAGAGGATGACGCACGCGTCTGATATACCCGGTATATGTACACATTACAGTACCGGTATATTAATCACTTTTCATTCAATTCAACAATAGTATATTTTAATATTTTATTTCAGTGACTGTTAAGTACAATGTTCTACATGTTTAAATCTATATTCAGTGAAATAAAACTTGTGTGTCAATTAGTTTTATTATACCTGTAAATAATAAGTGCGCTGTTGATTGATTTTGTTTTACCGGTATACTTTATCAAGACATGTTGATTTTGAATTCATTCAGGAATGAAAATGTTGAAGTAAAATTCTGTCAATTGTGCAAGGCTATTAATTCTGTCCATTCTGAGTCCTTTATCAACCGGATAATTTTTGCCGTCTGTTGTCGAAATCATTACGTTCCGGTGTTGAATTTCTATCACATTGCAGAGTTCTTTGTGCACTAAGAGACCTTGGTGATCCGGGTAATCATGCAGTTGGTTGTACTCCAGATAATGGAGACGAAACAATTCTTATTCCACAAAATCTGGCCTTGAATCTGATGATAGTATGGATGGCTGGACTAGACGCAGTAAATGCCATTTCTGTGTTCTAAAAGTAACAAAACGTTTATATAATAGACAGTGAAGCCGATAAAAACAGATACTACTGTAGAAGGTCAAAGATGAGGAATTTCATATAAGTAATTACAAAAACTTGCCGAGGTAATATATATCGTTTTATGTATTGTTATGTGTGCTGCAGAGAAATGACGCGTATCAGATATCTGGTGATAGGTAATTCATATCACATGTTGGCGGGTGCAACAACGGACCATATAGAGATGTACTTCAAATTCGGACTTGTGCAGCTAAATCCCTAAATTTATTTAATATATTTTTTGAGAACTCTCATGTCCAGTTCGGTATTTACGTGTCCTTTTATTCAATAATATCGGAGTAGTCACTCCCAGTGATTCATTCACAACTGTTAGTAACATTTTTCTATTATTAGCCAAGAATATTGTATGTATTTGGGAAAGGTATGTCTAAGTTGAAAGATGAAAGAACTTGTAACAAATCCCTTTGTGTGTGTGTGTATATATATATATATATATATATATATATATATGTATATATATATATATATATATATATAGAGAGAGAGAGAGAGAGAGAGAGAGAGAGAGTAAAATATGTTCAATTCAATTCATGTATTTATCTCGTTCGTGTGGTGTATATTGCTAGTGTGATATACCATAGTTTTATGCCCGTTGCATAAAGCACTTCCGGTCCAAACTATTTTTGAGATCATCTCCGCGTCAATATTTCCTAGTTTGTTTTCTTGTTAACTAATATGATAAACGAATAAAAACACCATAAAATTTCTTTTTTATCGTTTCATAAATATTCATCGAAATAAAGTATTAAAAAACTACTAGAGCCGTTCTGGATGTAATAAATATGAACATACAGTATCATATCAGGCCGTGTTGTTGTCTCGAAAAGTCCTACTCCAAGAAAATACGTGAAAGAGGAAATAAATACACAGCTAGCTACAATACTGCAGAGGAAATAAATACACAGCTAGCTACAATACTGCAGAGGAAATAAATACACAGCTATCTACAATACTGCAAAGGAAATAAATACACAGCTAGCTACAATACTGTAGAGGAAATAAATACACAGCTATCTACAATACTGCAGAGGAAATAAATACACAGCTAGCTACAATACTGCAGAGGAAATAAATACACAGCTAGCTACAATAAATACACAGCTAGCTACAATACTGCAGAGGAAATAAATACACAGCTATCTACAATACTGCAGAGGAAATAAATACACAGCTAGCTACAATACTGTAGAGGAAATAAATACACAGCTATCTACAATACTGCAGAGGAAATAAATACACAGCTAGCTACAATACTGTAGAGGAAATAAATACACAGCTAGCTACAATACTGTAGAGGAAATAAATACACAGCTAGCTACAATACTGCAGAGGAAATAAATACACAACTAGCTACAATACTGCAGAGGAAATAAATACACAGCTATCTACAATACTGTAGAGGAAATAAATACACAACTAGCTACAATACTGAAGAGGAAATAAATACACAGCTAGATACAATAAATACACAGCTATCTACAATACTGCAAAGGAAATAAATACACAGCTATCTACAATACTGCAGAGGAAATAAATACACAGCTAGCTACAATACTGCAGAGGAAATAAATACACAGCTAGCTACAATACTGTAGAGGAAATAAATACACAACTAGCTACAATACTGCAGAGGAAATAAATACACAGCTAGCTACAATACTGTAGAGGAAATAAATACACAGCTAGCTACAATACTGTAGAGGAAATAAATACACAGCTATCTACAATACTGCAGAGGAAATAAATACACAGCTAGCTACAATAAATACACAGCTAGCTACAATACTGCAGAGGAAATAAATACACAGCTATCTACAATACTGCAGAGGAAATAAATACACAGCTAGCTACAATACTGTAGAGGAAATAAATACACAGCTATCTACAATACTGCAGAGGAAATAAATACACAGCTAGCTACAATACTGTAGAGGAAATAAATACACAGCTATCTACAATACTGTAGAGGAAATAAATACACAGCTAGCTACAATACTGCAGAGGAAATAAATACACAACTAGCTACAATACTGCAGAGGAAATAAATACACAGCTATCTACAATACTGTAGAGGAAATAAATACACAACTAGCTACAATACTGCAGAGGAAATAAATACACAGCTAGATACAATAAATACACAGCTATCTACAATACTGCAAAGGAAATAAATACACAGCTAGCTACAATACTGTAGAGGAAATAAATACACAGCTAGATACAATAAATACACAGCTATCTACAATACTGCAAAGGAAATAAATACACAGCTATCTACAATACTGTAGAGGAAATAAATACACAGCTAGATACAATACTGTAGAGTAAATAAATTCTCAGCTAGCTACAATACTGTAGAGGAAATAAATACACAGCTAGCTACAATACTGCAGAGGAAATAAATACACAGCTATCTACAATACTGCAGAGGAAATAAATACACAGCTATCTACAGTACTGCAGAGGAAATAAATACACAGCTAGCTACAATACTGTAGAGGAAATAAATACACAGCTAGCTACAATACTGCAGAGGAAATAAATACACAGCTATCTACAATACTGCAGAGGAAATAAATACACAGCTATCTACAATACTGCAGAGGAAATAAATACACAGCTAGCTACAATACTGCAGAGGAAATAAATACACAGCTAGCTACAATACTGCAGAGGAAATAAATACACAACTAGCTACAATACTGCAGAGGAAATAAATACACAGCTATCTACAATACTGCAGAGGAAATAAATACACAGCTATCTACAATACTGTAGAGGAAATAAATACACAGCTAGCTTCAATACTGCAGAGGAAATAAATACACAGCTAGCTACAATAAATACACAGCTAGCTACAATACTGCAGAGGAAATAAATACACAGCTAGCTACAATACTGTAGAGGAAATAAATACACAGCTAGCTACAATACTGCAAAGGAAATAAATACACAGCTATCTACAATACTGCAGAGGAAATAAATACACAGCTATCTACAATACTGCAGAGGAAATAAATACACAGCTATCTACAATACTGCAGAGGAAATAAATGCACAGCTAGCTACAATACTGTAGAGGAAATAAATACACAGCTATCTACAATACTGCAGAGGAAATAAATACACAGCTAGCTACAATACTGCAGAGGAAATAAATACACAGCTATCTACAATACTGCAGAGGAAATAAATACACAGCTATCTACAATACTGCAGAGGAAATAAATACACAGCTATCTACAATACTGCAGAGGAAATAAATACACAGCTAGCTACAATACTGTAGAGGAAATAAATACACAGCTATCTACAATACTGCAGAGGAAATAAATACACAGCTATCTACAATACTGCAAAGGAAATAAATACACAGCTATCTACAATACTGCAGAGGAAATAAATACACAGCTATCTACAATACTGTAGAGGAAATAAATACACAGCTATCTACAATACTGCAGAGGAAATAAATACACAGCTAGCTACAATACTGTAGAGGAAATAAATACACAGCTAGCTACAATACTGCAAAGGAAATAAATACACAGCTATCTACAATACTGTAGAGGAAATAAATACACAGCTAGCTACAATACTGCAGAGGAAATAAATACACAGCTATCTACAATACTGCAGAGGAAATAAATACACAGCTATCTACAATACTGCAAAGGAAATAAATACACAGCTAGCTACAATACTGCAAAGGAAATAAATACACAGCTATCTACAATACTGCAAAGGAAATAAATACACAGCTAGCTACAATACTGTAGAGGAAATAAATACACAGCTAGCTACAATACTGCAGAGGAAATAAATACACAGCTAGCTACAATACTGCAAAGGAAATAAATACACAGCTAGCTACAATACTGCAGAGGACACGGATGTGATTACAGCTACAAAACACCGGACAATTCTAAACGACATTTAAAGGAAATAAATAAATAAATAAAAAACCAGCAATACCACTATCAGTTCAGAAAGAGTTTCCTTCATGAAGAGTTTTCGTGGTTTTCTAAGATGAACAATTATAACGTTTAATTTATTCATAATCACTTCCTGTTTCAGAGTTACCTCTCTTTGTTCATATTCATATTGTTAACTAGTTTTTTTTTGTCTGTGCCTGTCTGTTGCCATATATTACTGATATGTAACAATGAAGTATAACGGATAGTGATTGTTAGAATTGTGGTAATCTATCAGTAGATGAAAACTTAAAATAAGACGTAGGTCAATCAATGTTAAAAACAGTTAAAGGGACATGGACACAATTTGGGCTGTCATTTTTTTGTTTTATTTTTGATATGCTTAACTAAGGTATTTCAAATAATCAACCAAATTTTGAATATGGTTTTGAGTTACAAGTGAGATACAGCACTCGTAATTCCTCTGTATGTGAACAAGGCTCGTGTCATGTTTCTGTTTACATATTGATTACTTAATAGAAAATGTCATGTTTAAAACAAAATGAGATGTGACAAACACTAGAAATTTGTTTAATTGCATCCAGAATTAACTTGTAAATTAAAAAAAACTCTGCTTGAAATGAAACGTCTACTAGTATATTTAACATATGTAAACAAACACCTGACACTGCCTTGTTTACATAACAAAGTAACTGTTACTATAATTTATTTTTGTCTTCCTCATTTGTGTTATATCTGCAACTTATGTTCATTTTAAGATGTGATATGTACTGCTTTTGAAAATAAAACAAAATACAATACAATATAGCCATTGATTATTGTACGATTTACATATCACGCAAAGGTAAAAATCATTAGTTCAGATATTTTTATATGAAAAAGCTCGTCAACTACCATTATACACAGAAACGTGTCTTTGAATGTACAAATATTTGACAACCATAGATGTTACAATTGTAATGTTTAAGTCACATAGAAAAAGAAAATTTTAGGTTTCAACAAAACGATTTTGTCGTTAAAATCACAGAATGAAACAGAATACTATGATTTTCTGCAACAAAGCCCCTATTTTCTCATAAATGCGGTTTCAACAAAACGATTTTGTCGTTAAAATCACAGAATGAAACAGAATACTATGATTTTCTGCAACAAAGCCCCTATTTTCTCATAAATGCGGTTTCAAAAAACGATTGTGTCGTTAAAATCACAGAATGAAACAGAATAATATGATTTTCTGCAACAAAGCCCCTACATTCTCATAAATCCGGTTGTGTATTTAACTGAGGATTATTCCGTTCAACTGATCAAGGTAAAGGGCTCACGACGGATATGACCGGTCGACAGGGGAACTTACTCCTTCTAGGCACCGGATCCCATCCTGGTATATCCATGGATCCGTGTCTGTCCAACTCTTAATTTTGTATTCCTTATAGGAATTATGAGATAGATCACTGTTCATTTAAGGAATAAATTTTATGCCTGTGTGTACATTAGGGTATAAATTGCAACCCCTCACGCCAGTATAACTCATAAAGTACGTTAACATTTTCAAAAACGACGTTTATTTCTTATATCTAAATTCTACTGTCATCCCTTTCGAAATTCCCAGCAGTTGAAATAAACGTTATATATTTTCAAGTTTTATTCGTGCATTGTTAACAACAGCGGAATTGTGAAAACGATCGTACCGTTATTAGAGACAAACCATTAGTAATGCAAACATTTCACAATGTAAATGTACTGATAAATCTTCATGAGATATATTGTCTTACTAATTATAAAACGTAGATATTATGATAATTCCATCATAACAAAAACTTCAAACGTCATTATGAGAGACATTGTTTTACTAACAGTGTTGACTGAGTGCGTAACAGATGAATTATTTTAGCCTTTATCACATAATATTGATACCCTAGTTGCAAACAAAATGTCAGACCATTAAAACCAGTGGTGGATTTGGATTACAGTACAATGCTGGTAATGCATTCCAACAGACACAAAAGTAAAATGTAAATATAATTAATTTTTTTCTAAATAAATGAAAGTTCGAACTGCAATACTTTACGAGAGCATACTTTTTGTCAAGTGCCAACGCGCTTCATGAAGTATTTTGCCGAAAAGCGCCGCAATCCAAGTATATATATATTGGTCATGCACCGGTGTTATTTTTTTTTCAGTTTCAGAAAGTCATGAGTGTTAGTTATGTTTCTCGGATATGTATACCTTAGTGGAAATAATTATGATTCATTCTTCAAATTTTATATATTTATACAACTTCGATAAATATACCCAATTGGCATGTTACAAACCCGGGCTATTATTTTCCAAGTTTGTCTATAATGCAAGGAATCAGAGAAAATTTATCAAAATTATCTACCAATATCTACCAACAGTGAAAAGTATGTTCCCAAAATGCCCACAGGTTCTTTAATACGAAGCAGATAGCTTTGTCCAGCGTTCGCAAAGTCAACAGTGATAAACTGGACCATCCCCAGTCATTTTATTCCTGTCCAACTCGATCTATACTATTAAAAAAATTGGATAGGCACGCTCCTATTAAGGAAAAAACAAAAATCATACGAGCACCTAAATCGTGGTTTACTGAAAATATACTGCGCCTGAAACGTTCTTCGCGTAAAGCGGAAAAAGTCTGGAGGAAATACAAACAACCTCATCAGCACGAAGCGTTGAAAACGGCGCGGAACGCATACAATCATGAACTTAACCTAGAGAAAAAGAAAACTCTTAATGAAAAAGCCCTTAATTGTAAGGGTAATACTAAACAACTTTATCAGCTAGTAGCCGAAGTTACTGGTGCGAAGTCCAACAATCCGACGCCCAGTGAAAATAGCGATAGTGTGCTCGCGGAGAATTTTGCAGATTATTTCATGAACAAAATTGACAAAGTTAGGCAATTGTTAAGTGACTTCAGTCATTTTGAACCTCTTGTTAAGGATGTACAATCATTCGATTCTTTTCAAGAATTGTCTGTCAAGGAAATTAAAGAACTGATAGGTGAACTACGAACGACATCCTGTGAATTAGATATTTTACCAACCAGTGTTCTGAAATCATTCTCACAAGAGCTGTTACCAACTATAACTGATCTAGTGAATCTATCGCTAACGCAAGGCATTTTCTCTTCAAAATGGAAACAAGCTATTGTTAGACCTTTGTTAAAGAAGGTAGGTCTTGAACTAGAATACGCGAATTATAGACCAGTCAGTAACTTGCCGTTTTTATCAAAATTTATAGAAAAGCAGCGCTCTATAGACTAAATCAACATGTGAGTGATTTTTATCTTCTTCCAAAAAAACCAGTCTGCATATCGTCTCTTCCATTCATGCGAATTTCTCTGTTAAGACACGTACACAATTTGCTGAATGCAATGGAAAAACAGGAAGTCACGGCTCTCATAGCAATCGATCACAGCGCCGCGTTCGATACAGTGGATCACCAAATACTCATTGATGTGCTCAGAAAGCAATATGGTATCACTGATTCGGTTTTGACTTGAGTTGATTCATACCTACGGTCGCGTAGTTGCCGAGTGAGCATTAATTCTGCGTCGTCATCTCCTCGTCAATTGCAGTGTTTTGTTCCGCAGGGGAGCTGTTTAGGTCCGTGGTTGTATCTTACATAATTATGCAGGGACTTTATTCGACATTATTCTTCCGTCAATCGCGGTCTATGGATTTGCAGATGATCATATTGCAAATAAAAGGTTTAGACCTACGTCTATTCACAACGAAATCGAAGCAACTAAAGAACTGGAAAACTGTGCAGGCATCATTAATGATTGGATGAATTCAAATAAACTGAAAATGAACACATCAAAAACAGAATTCATAATATTTGGCAGTAGGAAGCAACTGGACAGATGCAACACGAAACTTATAAACATAAATGGCGACAAAATTAAATCGGAACATTGTATACGATACTTAGGAGCATATTTAGATGAAACTCTAAATTCTAAGGAACACATCAAAAGAAAATGCCGCACAGCAATGATCAATTTTCTCAGAATTAAAAGTATACGTAAATATTTGACAAAAGAGGCAACAGAAATTTTGGTTTTATCATTAGTTATTTCTCATTTGGACTACTGCAATGTGCTTTTATATGGAATAGCACAGAGTGAAATAGGAAAGATGCAACGTATTCAAAACATGAGCGCGAAACTTGTATTGAATCATAAGAAATTTGATAGTTCTAGGGAAGCTCTCTATGACTTACATTGGTTACCCATCAAATCCAGAATACAATTCAAATTGTTGACTTTTATGTATAACTGTTCTGTTGGCGAAGCACCATCATATTTAACCGAGCTTTTAACGAAACAGGTGTCAATTCAAAAGCTACGATCTGCTCAATGTTCTTACGGCTGCTACAACGTTCCTTTTAATAGACACAAGGCGTTCAGTGACAGAAGCTTCGGAACCGTTGGTCCTCGACTTTGGAACAATCTACCTCTAGAGATAAAACAGTCGAAATCACTGAACAGTTTTAAGGCGAAATTGAAAACTCATTTAGAAACTTTTAATATAAATTTAAAAAAAACCAAACATTTTAGTACCGTACAAGACATTGATTAAGTTTTGTAGAATGTATGTACTTGTATGTTTTATTTACTTATTTACTTACCTGTCTTATGCTTCTATTATTACCTTTTATGTATATCATCTCTTTTACTATTTTATTGTACAACACCAGTGAATACATGTATGTAAAATTAGGCGTTTTAATCAAATAAACTAGTTTCAGTTTTAGTTTAAAAAAACTTAGGGGACATTGTATTTACAAAGACAATGAAATGTAGATCGTGAGGTCAGGAAAGAACCAAATGTCAGACAAACATTAAGGAAATCTTTGTCAATTTATTCGAAACCCTGTGTACTGTCAGAAAAAGACAGATTCGCCTGAATAAGGGTCGACACCAACACAGAGTCACACAGCAAATTTACCACCATCATGAAACAGTCAGTAGCGGGTAAAACCCCATCGGTTGGCCAGACAAGCTCGTAAAGAGACGTTCCAGGTCATTGTGGGGAAGGTTATTCCATTCCTGTTGCAAAGCTGCAGCAAGTTGTAGGAGGTTGTTGATGTTGGCTTAGCCGCAGTCCAAGCATGTCCCAGACATGCTCGATGGGCGGAAACGTTCGGACTGAGTGCGGACCATGGTAATGTGGTGATATTCTGCTGTTGGAGATAATCTAAAACGATCCTGGCACGATGACATCTGGCATTGTCATCTTGAAAAATGAAACGGCGGCCATAACGATATACAAACGGCACAACATGGGATGTCAAGATGTTATCTCGGTAGTACTGGCCTATGGCACGTCCAGTAACAACATGTAAGTCTGTTTTGCCGGAACAGTGACGCCTCCCAACACCATTACAGGTCCACCCACGTTCGTTACGTCGGCACTAAACCCTCCTGCGTCTGTACAGGAAGTCCACAGTGAACCTCGACTCATCTGAGAATATTATGTGGTTCCATCGACGATTATCCCAGCGTTGATGGTGACGATACCATTGAAGTCGGACCCTAATGTGACAATCCCCCAAACAGGGAATGACACGAGGACGTCGGGCTTGGAAGTGAAATATGTACAGTCGATTCCTGATGGTCTGGCCACTCGCTACCAAGTATCCCTTTGAAGTTGAGACCTTATCTGATTTGCTATTACCAGACGATTTCTTAAGGCAATAGTGCGTGTGAATCTGTCCTGAGCTTGAGTTGTTGCCGTTGGTCGACCGGATCGTGGTCTATCCTGAACAAACCCTGTAGCACTATGTCTGCACCATTATTTGCTGATTGATTGATTATTTATTACTTTCTGCCACACTCAAAAATTTATCAGTTATCTGGTGGCGTCCAGTTTTTGTTGGTGGAGGAGAGAACCCAGATACATTGTACCTGGGAAGAGACCACCGACCTTCCGCAAGTAAACTGGCAAACTTGCTCACATAACGCCGCGGCCGAGATTCGAACACGCGCCGACAGAGGTGAGAGGCTTTGTGATTTTGAGCCCGATGCTCTAACCACTCGGCCACGGAGGCCCTTAATTTGCTGATAACAGACTGGGAAACATTCATTACCCTTGCCACAGCGACTTGTCTTGTGCCAACCAGTAGCATGTCAATCACGTGCAGGGTTTGAATTTGCTAAAATAACTCTTTTTATCAGATGCTTAAAATCAGGATTATCGAAATGTTGGTAATAATGTTACAAATATTCTATTTTTAAGCCGAGGCTCTACGCGCGGCGGTTGTGCTAATTCCGGATTTTATCCGCACGACGGTCGTGCCGATAACTGAAATTTTCCGCCCGAAAAAAACAAAACTGAAAACTATAAACCAGGTCTTAGAATAAGTTAATTGTTATGATATTCCTGAAAATTGAATTGCATTACCCCCCTCTCATCTCACACTCGTTTACAAGGAGAAGGAAGTGGTTTCAATCAGACTGCTGGAAATGGATTGACTAACAGTAGGATATTTTGAGGAGGTACACCACCTAAGCAATATGCTAAAAATTTGAAATTGCTGTTTTCTGCCTAGAATGTGATACGCCAAGGATGTTATACGTCAAAAGAGTAGTTACAAGTGCAAAGGGAACACAGATGCAGAGTTCTCTGGCAGAAATGCAGTACTCATGTGGGTTTACATTTGACGATTTAGGTCTTGCTGAAGGTCATATTCTAAAAAGCGTTGTACTATTGAGATTACATAAAGGGCTTCGTGGCCGAGTGGTTAGAGCATCGCACTCAAAATCATAAGGCCTCTCACTTCTAGTCGGCGCGGGGTCAATTCTCAATCGCGCCAATATATGTGAGAAAGTTTGCCAGATCACTTTCGGAATGTCGGTGGTCTTCCCGGATACATTGTATCTGGGTTCTTTCCTCCACCAATAAAAAATGGACACCACCAGATAACTACAAAATTGCTGAATGTGGTGGAAAATATCAATTAATCAATCAATATTATTCTGCAGGTTTCGCAAATATTTTTCTGATGAACTTGTTGAAGATAAGGCAGACGATGAAGATGAAGCTGATAAATTTTACCCATTCTGTGGTAAATACAAAAAGGACGGCCCCGTGGGGATCCGGGTTTTTAGAATAGATCCCCAGTACCCCTTGCTTGTCGTAAGGTGACTAAACAGGGCAGTCCTTCGGATGAGACCACAAAAACCGCGGCCCCGTGTCACAGCAGGTGTGGCACAATAAAGATCCGTCCCTGCTTAAAGGCCATAAGCACCGAGCAAAGTCCTAAATTTCGCAGTCTTCACCGGCAATGGTGACGCCTCCATATGAGTGAAAGATTCTCGAGCGAGACGTTAAACAATATATAATCAATCAATCAAAATGGACGGCATAATGTTTGTTGATCGTCGTACCAGAAGTTTTTTTTTATTCAAAGTAAACTCAATGATCATTTACCTGTTGTAGACTCTCAAAATGATCACATGCACATGTAATTTTTAGTCATGGTTATATTACATGTCTCTTGTTTTCATATTTATTTTTGTTTGCTTATTCTGAAATAAACAGGTACTTTTAGTATTAAAATGGTCTTCATGTTTTGTAGAAGCTTAGTATCTGTGTATGAAAATTAAAGCTAATCTGGAATTCATTAGTGAAAGAAGCATATCTTGACATCGAACTGTTGAAATAAGGACATTAAGTGACGCTCTTCTGTTTACCAAAAGAAGATGTGATAAATGCTAGACACTGTTTATTGTGTTCAGCATGAACATGTAATTTTTTACAATCTTTTTTGGACGAACCTTTTACTAGTATATTTAATCAATATTAACAGAAAAACGTGGTGCAAGCCTTGTTTACATAAAAAAGAATTGGGTCCTCTGTATCTTACTAGTAATCGACAAATAACATTCAATTTTTTTCTGATCATTAGAAATACCTTCGTAAAGCATTGTAAACATTAAGAATGGAAAAAATAAAATTCTCGACGGGACGTAAAACAAACAAACAATGAATTAATCATTATAGTCCAAAATGTGTGTCGAGTTTTATAGGGAAGGTTAAATAAATATGTATCAACTTTTGAGTGTCTTAGAAAATTTAAGAGTTCCTTATTTTGTAAAGAATGTTGTATTTGTACTTATTACACACTAAGCCAAACATATACGGCAACCCGTGCATCCATCTGTTGGTTCTATCGGATGTCCTTAGGAACTTAGAACCTTTATTGACCGAACGAATACTGAGTTATTTCTTCTTTACCATTTATTATTAACATTATTAACATCTCCTGATTAACCTAAGAAACAAACTCACGTGGAGTACAACATCTTCTATTTGGCATACAGAAGGTAATTAAAATTGTGTGATTAGTTTCTTTATCATTGTCATAATTTGAAGAGAACTTCACCTAACTGGTGCTGAAATACAGGTAGATATGGTCGCCGTATAAAATTAGTTTCATAACGAATCATGTTTATTTATGCTCTTAAGGAAGTTGTAAACCAATTTGATAAACATGGTTGATTATGGAGTGTGTCAGTTTGTATAATTTTAATTTTATCATACATCAGAATGCAGAATGCAGCACTTTATATAGAAATTACAGAAAATTTCTTTCTTCTAAAAAACAGTTAGTACGAGATATTTTGATCACATTTTGTCCGGCGTTCCTCTGTGTGTCGGTCCGTAATTTTTTCAAAATTGTCGTTTTTACGATTCCTGGTACAGTTACCATCAAATATCATATAAAGCACCCTTGGGTAAATGGGATTCCGGTGTGTTCAAATGAAGAAATATGCCTCTTTGAAGGGGAGATAATCAAGATAATCAAGAAAAGGCAAAAATAGGGTTTGGTCATTTTTTTTCCTTAAGAACCACTGGGCCAGAAAAGTTTAATCTTTCATAAACGTTTTCTAACCCTGACATTGTGTAGGCCAAAATCTGTTTGAATAGTGGTTCCTGAGGAGTATGTTGACTGTTAAGGATGCGATAGGGGATTATAATTTCACGGTATCGAAAATGTCTTTGCAAATCTCCTCCTCAAGAACCACTTGGCAAATAAAGGTGAAATTTTTACGAAAGATTCATGATATAAATATTTTCAAATTTGTTGGAGTCATGATCTCATGGGGGTAAAATTAGGCCACAATAGGGGATCAAAATTTTGCATGTGATGTACATATATAGGAAAAATTTTAGATATCCTCTTCTGAAGAACCACTGAGCTAGAAAAGTTGAAATTCACACAAAGGCTTTCTGACAGAGTAGATTCAAGTTTATTCGAATCATGCATAAAACTTGGCGCCACAATAGAATATAATTCACGTACTGTAGGGATGTTTTCAGCAAATTAGCATCACATAGAGTTTTTTCAAATGTTTTTGTTTTCTTTGTTTCGGATAATTATTTTTTACAACTTCATAATCATATGACACAAATCTTGAAATTGCATTGATAAGTTCAGCAGTTTCTCCGAATTGTTCATTTGCCTCGTCGGGTTTCTCTACGATATTGATAACATTCTCCACTTGTATTTCTGGAAAATTAACAACCAAGAGGTCCATGGGCCACATCGTTCACCTTATTCGCCTTGGCCCATATTAAAGATTTTTTCATGATTTTTGTACATATCTTCTTTTTTTTTTTTTAATTTTTTTTTCTCATATTCATCAGTAAATATAACAGTACATACATAATGGGTTTTTTTTCTTCATTCGCACCGTTTCACGCACTCTCACACTACACTCATGCTGCATATATATGCATAGTCATTTGTATACATACATCATGCACATAGTACTTCATATTATTCGAAAATATTTTTGCATGTTGCCCAAAGTTTTTCAAATCTAAAAATTTCGCATGACTTAATTGCAACATACTTTTCAACTTTGTACTTGAAAAAGAGATAATGTAAGAGTCCAATAATATTAGGAGCTTTGTTCTGTTTTGAACAATTGAAAATATATTGTTTGGTATACAGAATTATAAAATTAACCACTTTATTACATGATCTGAGAGGTCTTTCACCTAAAATAACATTAGTAATATTAAAACCAATTCTTTGTGATGTTCTTCTGAAAATATGCATGCTAAGATTGTTCCAAAGTGTTATAATTTCAGTACAATATAAAAACATATGTTGAGTTGTTTCAGCATCTTTCTTACATAATGAACAGCAATCATCTTGTATGAGATTTATTTTTTTAAGATGATATTTTGTCGGCAGAAACTTATTAAGTATCTGATATTGTAGCCATTGGATTTGAGTATCCGTGGTTGTTTTAAAGCAAACTCTAAATAACTCTTTGGCAGAAATATTGCTTTCCAGATGTATAGACAATTCTGTGTTCCATTTTTCGATAGTTTTGGGGGTGAGATTGTTGCTATTTATCATATCATATAACACCTTGGAACATTTTGCATTCAACAATATGGGTTCAAAGTAAAAAGGAATAAATGGGCTGCAAACTTTTTTAACATCTGACCTCTTGACAGACATAATCTTCAAAAAATTAGATATAGTGCTAATAATACTATTGTATTGCATTGTACATATATTGGTGAGTCTAAATTTTTGTGAAAAATCGTGTTGTAGTAAAAACGTTCCATCTTCATCTAAAAAGTCTCCAATTATTTTCACACCTTGTATATACCATGTTTTCTCATAAATGCTTTTATTTCCAACACAGAGATTGGTATTATACCACACTGGGACAGAAATAAGTTTATGAATTATAAAATTATCATCCATTGTTTTCACCACAGACAGCCACGATTGAAAAACATCATACCAAAAATCATTACAATGATTCATAATAGTTTTAACATATTCATCACCAAAATCTAGTAACTTTTGTACCACTCTGCTGCCATGTATTTCCAAAAAAATATCCAACCATGGTTTGTGACTGTTTGTTAATCTTTTAATCCATGTACACTTCAAAGAAATCAAAAACGTTTTGATCTCAACCATTTTTAAGCCACCCTTAAAGTGTAACAATTTGTCTCTTGACCTTATCAGTCTTGGAATTCCATATATATTCAAAAAGACAATTATTCAGAGATGACAAAGTATCTTTATCAGGATTTGGTAGTGCAATAAACAAGTGATTTAGCTTAGGTAGAAGAAGTGTTTTGAAAACTGTGACTCGACCAATGGGAGTGAATTTTCGTCTTTTCCAATGCTGTATCAAAGCTTTAATTTTTGGTATCTGAGTATTGTAATTCAACTCCACTATTTCTTTCATATCCACAGAGAATTCTATAGCTAATAAGTTAAAAGTAGTACACCCCCACTCTAATTTCCATCTTGTGTGGTGGTATAAATCTTTAGAAAAATTATTTGAGCCTATCCACACTATTTTTGTTTTTAAGCTATTTATCTTTAATCCAGAAAAAGTTGAATAATAGTCTATTGTATCAAGAGCAGCAAAGCGAGATTTCGAAGAACCATCAAGAGCCAAAGATGTGTCATCTGCATATTGGGAAATTTTGTGTTCCTTACCATTCATCATTATACCTTTAATATCTTTGTTTTGTTTGATAAAAATAGCTAAGATTTCTGCACATAGAATAAATAAATAAGGGGCGATGGGAGCACCTTGTCTACAACCTCTCTGAATATCAAATTGTTCAGAAAGGAAACCACTTTGTAATACAGAAGCTTTAATTTTTGTGTTTAGAATTTTTATCCAAGTGATAATATTATCCCCAAAACCAAGGCAATTTAAAACTTTATACATAAACTTCCAAGATATGGAGTCAAAAGCTTTTTCAAAATCTATGAGCACAAGTAATCCAGGTGTATTAGTGGATTCAGTGAAGGACATGAGATCATACACAAATCTTGTATTATCTCCTATGTATCTACCTTTTATAAATCCAGACTGAGTTTCTGATATCAAGCGATCAAGAGTTTTTTTTTATTCTGTAACTAAGACAACCCGATATAATTTTGTAAAGTACATTTAGCAGAGTAATTGGTCGCCAATTTTTGAGAAATTGTCTGGGTTTATCACCTTTAGGCAAACAAGTGATAATTCCCAGTCTTTGTGATATTGGGAGCTCCTTTTTCTCAAAAATATGATTAACAGCTGCTACAATGTGACTCTTAATATCCTTCCAAAAAAACTTAAAAAACTCAACAGTGAAGCCATCACTTCCTGGAGATTTGTTATTTTTCATATTTTTCAAAACTGTATAAATTTCAATATCAGATATATTTTCATCCAGAGAGCTTTGAGCTGCCTTATCTAATCTAAGAATGTCAGAGGATTGTATAATATCTTCCAAATTAATATCCACAAGATCAGAATCTTTACAGGAGTAAAGCGTTTCATAAAAAACTTTGACCTGATGGAGAATTTGCGACTGATCATATGTGACTTGTCCTTGAGTTTCTACCTTTTTGATAGTTTTATTTAGAAAATTTCGGGATTCTAAAGAACAGAAATATTTACTAGGTTTTTCACCCTCTTCCACCCATTTAGCTCGTGATCTAATAATATGACCTTGTAATTTATCCTTCCTTATATTTTCAAGTTCAGCTTTTTTTTGCTCTAAGAGTGATAAGTTAATATTATTGTCAGACTCAAGTACTTCAATCTCTTCCAATAAAGCATTCTCAATTTTGTCTCTTTCCTTTTTTTTAAATGAAGAATGTGAAAATGTGATGCTTCGGATTTCCATAAGAAGAACTTCAAGAAAAATGCTATGATCAAGATCAATGTCAGCATGATCAAGATTGTTTGTATACTGACTTTGTACTCTGAGTATAGTTTCCTTGACCTTATCTATGTATGTTTTATCAGCAAGTAGACTATTATTAAATTTCCATAGTCCACGACCTCTTGTGAATTTATTAAATTTAAACTCAATCACTACTGCAGAATAATCAGACCTATACCTAGGTTTAATAGAGCACTTTTCGACCATATTTGAGAGGCTTTCAGATATTAATATATGATCCAAACGAGCTTGTTTTAAGGGATTTTTTTTCTCCAGGTAAATCTTTTTTCATCAGGGTACAGAACTCTGTAGTAATCAAGAAGTTGTATATCATTCATCAATTCAAGGACCTTTTCTCTAGCCCTTGGGTTATTAACGTTGTGGTAATTATGTGTATCTAGTGGCGGGTTCAAAACAAGATTTAAGTCACCACAAAGTAAGAAATAATCATTATCTAAGGTTAAAAAAGTATCCCTGACCTTTTCATAAAAACTGGGTTTGTCAGTATTTGGTCCATATATATTTATGATGGTTACTCGGTTGTCTTCAATTGTAAGATCAATAGCTAAAAGGTTTCCCTCATCATCCCTACTTACATTGTGAATTTTAAATTCAAAATTATTGTTAAACAGGAAGCATACACCTCTCGAATTTGACCTAAAGGAATTAAATATACATTTATATCCCCACTGAGTTTCAACATATGGTTCAATCTCGGGGGTAAAATGGGTATCTTGTAGACATAGTATGGAATAATTTTGTTTTCTATAAAAATTAAGTACATCTTGCCTCTTAGAATCTGTAGCTAAACCCTGGCAGTTCACAGTTGCTATTTTTATCACATCACCCATTACGCGTCACACTAATAATACAGAAATTGACAACAGATTTACATAATGAAGTATACAATGCCTTATATAAATAATCAATACATTTAATACACAAACCAATCTTCTCATACATACCACTCACACTCTTCCACACTCGCACTCGAAAACGAAAGACACCAATTACCACTATCATCTCGATCCCGTCACGTCACGTAACGATCTCGATCTTAACAGTATATATTGTTTGGCTCCGCTATCATAGTGGTGTTAATGATTACCGTTTAATTTTGTCATCCACAGATTCAAGAATATCGAATTTGTGTCGGGTATTGTCCTTGTCCAAGGCAAATACCTTGCCGTTATAAAACCAAGCCGATATGATTCTTGGATCCTCCTTCGGGGCATTGATCAGTTTTGCGTTCCTTGGAGTGATGTGATCAACCATCAGGAAGCACTTTTTAAGATCCTCGTTGGAACGTTTTTTAATTACTTTCACTTTTATTTCCGACGAAATGAACTTTGCAATGATAGGTCTTGGTCCTTGCTTTCCGTGAGGGAGTCTATGTATCGCTAGCACATCCTTTAGATCTAACTCTACTCCAGTTTTTTGCTTCAGAATAGTACATAAGTCCGTTCTTAAATCTTCATTCCTGCTTTCTTTCCAACCCAGAAACTTTATGTTATTTTTTGGGAATACTGCTGGTTTTGGTTAGATAGCTGCAATGCATCCCTTGCCATAAATTGACATTGCTTTACAGTTTCTTTTAGCGTTCTTAGCTCCCGATTTTGTTCGACGAATTTCTCCTTCATAGTTTCCATTTCCAAATTAAACCCATCTGTCATTTCTTTCACTTGTTTTTCGAAGTCTTTGGTCTTGGTATCTATTTTCAGATCAAATTTTTCTTCGAATTTGTCCGTGAATTCTGATTTCACAGTTTGTTTTATTTCTGCCAGAATTTCTTGTTTCAATTCTTGCTTTAATTCTAATTTCACTTCTTTGATAGTGGATGTAACTAGTTCCTTGACATCATTCTTATTTACCATAGTTTGACGGATTTCACCAAGACTCTGCTGAATTCTATTCAGTTCAGTCAAGATGTCGGGGGTTCCACACGGGGAAACGAAGTCCGGACTACTTAAATTCGGTTGATCTTGTGCATCTTTAACAACTGGGGATGGATGCAAACTCGTCTGCACTAACCTTCTCTCCGACGTTTTTTGTGCATTCTCTGCAGGTGCCTTCTTGTCCTGATGTCTCTCTGATTTCCTTGTTCCGTCCGTTGTACATATCTTCACATATAAATCTTTCATCCTCAATTGTGGCCTCACTTTACCACCGAGGGCCATGATTTTAAGAAACTTGAATCTGCATTATGTCTATGTAAATTGGAACTTTTCTGGCCCAGTGGTTTTTGAACGATGAATTTTAAATGGCCCTTTCCTATTTTTCCATTTTTGTAGTTATCGCCCCATTGAAGGGAGTATAACCCTTCGTTTGAACAAACTTTACCCAAGAATGATTTGTACCTTGTTAGATTGACATTGGCTTGTAGGCTCTGGAGAAGTAGATTTTCAAAAATTTTCAGTTTTTAAAATCATATCACCATTGTCTCCCCTTCGAGAAGGGCGTTTCCCTTTCTTTGTACAAACGTTCATAGCCTTCGCCCATAGATGGGTTTTGCCAAGTTTGATTGATATTGGCCCATTGGTTGTTGAGAAGATGAAAATGTGAAAAGTTCACACAGACGCCGACGACAACAAGAAGGACATATAAAAGCTTTGATTAGAAAATCTCACTTGAGCCTTCATCTCAGGTGATCTAAACACTAGCCAAAATTTTCTACAATCCGACTCCATAATTTATAGGTGTTATGCAGACAACATTTAATCTCTAGATGTAAATGAAGTGTATTTAAAATTAACTTTAAAATGCTATAAACATTGTAGTTGTCAATTTGAACTGCGTTTGTATTGGGTTCAGTTTATTTCATTTAGAGGATGTGCAGTGTTTTGTGGACTCAAGTTCATTGACTACTAGTGATATATCCAAGTAGTCTTATAGTGATAGGGCGAGCTGAGTCCAGACGATATCCATGTCCGCGTGCTTGTGTTCGAATTTACCAAAATTTTCAAATTCCATGGGTAAAATTTATTTTTCTTTTATTAGTTTTCTCTATTTTCCTTTTATATATATTTAGAAACCGATCATTTATAATATACAGATCAAACGACCCACCAAATTTGCCTAAACGTGTATGGCGCCGAAGGGTAACACTATATGTCTGCATTTGTGAAACCTGAGATGACTATCACGAGATATGCCCATCACTATTCTTTTCACAACTTATATGTAGATGAATATTCTAAACAGGTCGGAAGATACGTTAAGAGTGTTTTCTAGATAATTTTTAGACTTTACCCGATATAGCTATAGTGAGTAATCTACGTTGTCAAATATAGATGTGTCCTTTTTTGAAACTGAAATACTCTTGATCTTCATTGATAATATCAAAAACTTTATAGGATTGTAAGGGTTATGTAATATTTGAATGCATATACGCTGGAGACAAAATATCTCCTAAGCTCACCTGTGTTATAATCCGTCGTGTTAGCATGTAATATACTTGATAGCAAAAAAACTATTAACGTAAATATACATCTAGACGTTTGCGTGTTTATTTTATATAATATCACGTGGAGTATTTCTCGAGCGAACAGAAATATTTGTCAATACAAAATCTGATGAATTTGTCTATTTAAAAGCAAATTTACGTTGTGTAATCTACTTTGCCATATTATTGGAAAGCTTTCTTTAAAAAAAAATTTAAAAGTGGTCTAGGTATTTCATTGAAACTTTTGATGGTCATAATTTTTACTGCATCTGATAGGGTCATGCAATTGAAGTTTCAAAGTTGATTGATTGATTGATTATATATTGTTTAACGTCCCGCTCGAGAATCTTTCACTCATATGGAGACGTCACCATTGACGGTGAAGGGCTGCAAACTTTAGGCCTATGCTCGGCACTCAGGGCCTTTGAGCAGGGAGGGATCTTTTTTTCGTGCCACACCTGCTGTGACACGGGACCTCGGTTTTTGCGGTCTCATCCGAAGGACCGCTCCATTTAGTCGCCTCTTACGACAAGCAAGGGGTACTGAGGATCTATCCTAACCCTGATCCCCACGGGACTTCAAAGTTGAAAAAGAAACAGCAAATTGCACATTCTTACAAAAGTTTTAAGTAGGAAGTGCTTAGTTTTCACTAAGTTGGAATTAGAAAAGCTTCCTGTTTTATATTACGTAACTTTTTTTTCAAAAATTGTAAACAGGAAATTTAACACTACAAAGAACGGGCATTCTAGATGTTGTAAGCTAAGTTATTAACATAATGTCGTAGAACTGACTACGATTTTACTTAAGGATCATTTATGTCACTGTTTTATCTGTCGATTCAAATTATGCTCAATAAGATGAACAGAGTAATACACTGCCTTGATAACGTAACATACTATACGAAATCACAACGTACAAAAGGACAGTGAATATTTAAATGAAACATTAATTATTACGCCAATCAAAGATAAAAAAAAAATAAACATGCACAGATTATATTTGCGTTTATTAGATACATCATACCAAGCGTCATTTTCTATATATCATTCAAAACACAGTGATAACGTTAATTACTGTTTGATGTAACATAGATTACCATCAAATATTCTTATTTTATTCTTATTGTTAGTATCCTGTGACCCATCGAGCACTGTTTGGCATACAAGTGCATACAAACTCGTACTCGTATGTGACGTTTAGAAAAACTTTCAACATATTACAAATTAGTGGGTATTAGAAAATTCAAAAGAAAATTATGAATTATGAATTTATGAATGTTGTTCTGTCATTTGGACTGACACAAAACCCGCATTGATCAGACATTGAATTTTATTTTATTTTGTTTTTTATTTATTTTTTTGGAGACTTTTCAAGAACTCTGCTCTTGAATTAACACACCAATCTCTACATAAAACGTCAATAAAATAACCCTTCATTATTTATCGTTTAGGATTGGGAAATTAGTTTCGTCTTAATCAGGTAATCTTTATTGAATCATTCTGTTAACCACAAGGACACATAATCCTCTATAGAGTCAATAACAAAAGCTCCGTTGTTCGCAATCTTTAGATATATTCGAAACACTAGAAATTTAAAATTGAATGATTTATCGCTTTGGGACTGTGTCATTGTTCGCATCAAACAAAGACCCAATTCATGTATTATATTGTAGGGAAGAATTTTGGCTCTCTTTATTCTTTTTTGGCATTTCCGCATGACCTCGGGGAAGCAGGGAGACCTAAAGTATACGACCTGTGAAACCAACGCCAGAATGGAAATCGCAGTTGTGTTTATTTATTATTTTATTGCAATTTATGTACTTCCTAGAAATTTCCAAATTAAGTAGACTTCTTGTATGATCCTATGACAGTATCCTATTTCCATTCACAATGACCGTGTAGCGTGTAATAGCATGGCATTGTCATTGAAAGATTCTTTAACGTGTCTAAATGGTTGGCGGCCAAGAACTGGACATTCGCTGATATAAATTATTCCGTACATGGCGAAAATAGCTATTCCCTGAAAAAATCCTAATCAAAGGTAAAATTGTCAGGTTGACTGTCCACTCAGTAACTACATGAATGCAGTTAGTCACTTTGACTGGAATTCTATGTCAAGGGTACTAACTGGCTTAGTCAAATTGACTTAACACAATGACATTTGTATATAGTTAAGTTGACTTTAATAGATAGTATTGTAAATTTAATACACGTCATATTGACTATTCCAGATTCGTCAAGTGTACTAATGATAATTTGATGTAACACTGTCATGCTCATTTTACATTGAAATTCTTACAGACATTCTTTGGTGTTAGCCACCAATACATTATCTTCAAGTAATAACAAAACTTGGGAAGAATATACCAATTTAAGGCTTATAATACAGGATATGATTAATGACTGACAAAATTCTTGATTTCTTAAATATTATTTCAAATTTCTTTGTTTTTTTTCCCAACTTACAAAAAGTAAACGATATCTACAGCTTACAAAACGTTATGATTCATTGTTTGTTTGTTTGTTTGACATCCCGTCGAGAATATTTCACTCATATTGAGACGTCAACAGCTGTAGGTGAAGTACCACAACTTTAGACCCATGCTTAGCGTTCATGGCCGTAGCAGTGAGGGTTCTTTAACGTGCCAACGCCTACAGTGACACGGGACATCCGTTTTTAAGGTCATATCCGAAAGACCCGTGATTCTCACTTCTCACTTTTTATCCTTCTGCTTTCAACAAAGCAGAAGTGACGAATAAGTTACGTAGACTACATGAAAACTTTGTACTAGTACCAGCGGATAACGAAAGTAACAACATTGTCTTTGTTTGTAAAAGTTACTATTATAAATGTCTTTTAAATGAACTGGAATTTACTTCAACATCTGGGAATCCTACTTATACTCGAAGCAATCTTACAAAGGATGACATTCTTCATAATTATCTTTCAGTTTTAAATACTTTTGACATTCCTAAGAATCAGGATCAGTTTGGATTACCATACCTTTATTGGATTCCGAAATTACATACAAATCGTTACAAACAAAGATATATTGCTGGTTCCAGTAAGTGATCTACCAAGCCTTTCTCTTTATTACTAACTATTTATGTAGCAATATTCCATTATCACCTTCCTATGGTGTTTATATCTCCCAACTGATTCGATACGTCAGCTCTTGTTCTGCATCAGTTTTTAAATCGAGGCAGGTCACTGGCAGGCTACAGGGGTTTGTAATATCTTGTCTAAAGTCAGCATTTCGCAAGTTTTATGGTGTTTATAACGATCTAGTTTACCAGTACAACTTTTCATGAGGTCAAATGCTGCCTGACGTGTTTCTAATAATTGTTAGGCCGTTCGTGGCACACTGATTCGGACTACGGATTACTCCGTTTGCCTGGTCGGGATGTAAATATTATTTATCGTCACTTGTTCAAACACACGCCACACATTACTTATACGAAATACGTCATCCTAATTTGTGTCTTCAATTGTGTTTAGTAAAATGGGAACTTCGATCGACAACCATGCCATCTTTGAAAACTTTACTGACTGAGTGGTTGATAATTATATTGTGTTCATTCATGCAGGGATGTAGCATTTCATGTCCTAATGCAATCAGTAAGTAGCACTTTGTCTTTAACCCTTTCTCTACCGGCACTTTTGAGAGATTTTTAAAGGCAAAATGACAGCATCTTCTAGATCAATTTAAAGCAATATCTATCCTGACTTGGGGGTAGCATATGACATATAAGTTTGTTCAGGATTTGATAGGGAACAATCTGCAACAAAATTTGTTTGAATACTTTGTGCCCTTAAAGAGGTCAACGGGGTCAAAGGTCATCTAAGTGCAATTTTTAAAGACTGTTTTTCCCTAAATCATAAATATAGCAGTCTCAGTCACTGGATTAGAGTCAAAAATAGGAAATTCTAAATATATGAGCTGATTTGCCATTTCATATACTATGAAATCATTACAGTCAAATTTATCATTTTTATTGACAAACAAATATTTTCAGTAGCTAAGTAACAACATGTATCGAGTAATTTTGATCAAAATTTGCCTTTCTGTAGCTATATCACCCAGTTTGTACAGAATTTCATGGCATAATTGCAAGTATATGCCATATCATTTTCAAATAATAATATGTAAAACAATTTCGAACATTTTTTGCGAGGTTATTGTGTGACCTTAAGGCGGACAACAAGGTCAAAGGTCATGTAAGTGCAATTCTAAATGAGTATTTTCCCTGAGCCATATACATCATGACTTTTCACTGGATTAGATTTTAAAAAAGGGAAATTATAAAAGTATGAACTGATTTGCCAATTCAAAGACTACAAATACATTATAGTTAATTTATCATTTTTAATAGTAAGTGAATATTTTCTGTTGCTAAGCAACAACACTTAAGGTGGAATGACACAGTTCACATAGTTTGAACATAATTCCTAGCAAAATGCCAAATAATATATATCATATCACATTAAAAAATTGAACAATTATGAAAATATGTATGACTAGAATTCTGACAGTATTACAAGCAAGTATTACAGCTACAGACTGTACAATTCAGTTGAAAATAGATCATGCATAACAAAACAAAACTTTGATGTGTAACTACAAAAGTACAGATATTTTTCTAAATCCAAGGGCAATAACTATGTGAAAACCAACCTGTGGTGGTTATGTATAGATACAAAACTGTACAAGTATAGAAATATTCAGATATTGTCAATTATTTCAGGCCTCTTATATGTATTGCATAACATTTAGCATTCACTAGCAGTACATTTGACAACAGAGAAAAGTTCATACAATGAAACAATAATAAAATTCATAGTTTTCTCTTTTTGCATGATGATTCCGCACACTTTCTAACATCTCCACCTTCTTCACTGTGCCATTTCTTAAAACAATTTCTTTCATTAGACAAACATAAAGGAACTTGACATGATGGACAAAATACAGATGTCTTCTAACTAGGAACCTTCTTATTCATAAGGATTGCCTCTGCATTGCAAAATGTACAATCTTTCCTTTTTTCTAAAACTTCAGGCACACATACAAGGGGGTTATCTTTTGATGTACACTTTTCATTTAAACCCATCAGTGACATAGCTAGTGACTCACGGAATTCGAGTTGTCCAAATACAGAAGAAACATTTGTAAATTGATTCTCATGTGATTTTCTAAATTCTTGAAAAAGAATATAAGAATTAACAACCATGATATCTAGCAAATGAAAAAACAAAACTTTCCACCAGTGATACTGAGTTCTAATATAAGATGGATACTTATTCGTAAACTGGTTTGAAACATCAACAGCTCCCATACATTTGTTATAATCATTGGCAACAACAGGCTGTACAAGTTCTTTTTTGTTCCAAGTTAATCTAGATTTCATAGTACGCTGACAAACAGTTGTATCTGAGCCCTGATGTAATGGCGACATAAAAGTAACTACTTTGCAATCTTTCCATTGGACAAAAACAAATTCATCAACTCTGTGCCATCTAAAATCACCTCTAGTGGCTATTCTTTCCCACATCTTAACATTTTTAAGCTCATCAGGTATGGACATACTATACTCTGCAAAAAAAGAAACGCATAGCCCTTTTGAAATTTTAAAAATGCAAATTATGTATTTTACCAGGTAAACTGAAATGGTCAATTGAATAATTGATTTTTTACAGGTAAGTATGAAACTTTAAAGGTCTGTTCATTTGATTTGGCTCTCTGCCAAATTAGCTCGGCGACTCTCTAAAATTGCACATCACCTCTATCGCCATGGAATTTGGCTTACGTTTTTCACGAGAACTTTGTGCTTAATTCAACCACTACATTAAAGCGTATAAAAGGACGAAGTTTGAAGCTTGAATTCATCATAACGTTAAAATGCTGCCATGCCAAGGTTGGACCCTGCTACTCGAAATATCGTCATTGGCCGTCTCCAGGCCGGAGTATCCCAAAGTGAGATTGCACGAACTGAAAACGTAAATCAGAGCACAATTTCTCGGCTGTGGAACAGATTCCAGCAGACTGCCTCTACTAATGACCGACCGAGGAGTGGGCGACCTCGCATTACGACTCCTGGACAAGATCGCTACATCCGGGTCTTTCATCTACGGAATCGAACCGTTGCTGCAACAGCTACTGCAGTCGGAATACCTGGATTGAGAAGAATCAGCTCGCAGACAGTCCGCAACCGACTTCGACAATATGGCATTAGACCCAGAAGACCGTATTTTGGAGCAGTTTTGACACCGTTACACAGACGAGAAAGAGTCCGATGGTGCAACAGATTGAGGGGCTGGACATTCCGCAACTGGCGTAGAATCTGGTTCAGCGATGAGTCCCGTTTTCTGCTACAGAAACGTGATGGAAGAATCCGTGTATACCGGCGCAGGAATGAACGTTTCTCTTCCTCGTGTGTCCAAGAAGTGGATAGCTTCGGTGGAGGTAACGTCATGATGTGGGCGGCGATCTCTAATGACCGTAAAACAGAACTGGTACATGTCCCGGGCAATTTAACGGCTCAAAGGTACAGAGACGAAATTCTCCAACCTCACCTTATGCGCGTAATTGACCGACAGAGGGAGTTATTCCAACATGACAATGCTAGGCCTCGCACAGCCCGCTTAACAATTGACTACCTTCAGCAGAACAACATTAATGTGCTACCATGGCCTTCCAAATCACCGGATTTGAATCCGATTGAACACTTATGGGACCAACTGGATAAACGTGTGCGCCTGCGCCAACCTCCGCCTCAGACCCTCGATCAGCTCCGTCAAATGTTACAACAGGAATGGCGAACAATTCCACGCAATAACGTAAGAACATTGATTGACTCTATGCCAAGGAGATGCAGAACTGTGTTGGCAGCTCGAGGTGGTCATACACGGTACTAACTTAAACGTGACAGGAAGTGTTCTTAACTGTGATGATCTGACTTTTTTTTCACCAATATCTAAGGTTTGGACTGTAATTTTTTTCAATTGAAACAATTCTAGTGAATATCTACATTTTTTATTGTAAAATCATAATCCAAAATACATCTACTAAAATCTTAAAAAATCCATTATGCGTTTCTTTTTTTGCAGAGTATATTTGATTTCAAGACACCAATAAGGTAAACTTTCCTTGCAAGCAATTCTTTGCCTAGAGCTAAAGATGTGTAAAAAAAAAATCAGTAAACAACCTATATCCTTGATCAAAAAGAGGTTTACATAATGTAAAAGCAACATTAAATCCAATACCCTTTGTCTTATCTGTAAAAATAGTGTTCTTTTTACCAAGATACACAAAAAAGTTATATGTATAGCCAGACATATTACATGCAACAACCCACAGCTTTATTCCAAAGCGAACAGGTTTGTCCTTGATGAACTGACGGATACCCGAGAACTTATGCTTGGAGGCGACCATTCTTTCATCTACCGCTATTTCCCTGTAAGGCTGGTACAGTTCTTTGGATTTCTCTCGAACATGATCAACCAAGGACTGGATGCGAGTTAACTTCTCAGCTGATAAAAAGAAAACTTTGTTTTTTAAACAAAAGGATATCGTTGTAAAGATTTTGCCAAAAACATAAACATGTAAAATTTGAGGTATTACTCATCCACAAGCTCTTGCCATTAAAAGTTTTTCTTTTGATCATAGACAGACAAAAAGACATAGCAAAAACTATACGCAATTAATTATATACATGAACATAAAAGATGTGCCCTTGGAGACTGATAAATTTACTGCTATAGGATACATGGAAATGTCCAGCTATTCACGTAATTCGGTCACATGCAGTTTCAGTAGTTAAACATCTTATTAAAAAAATGTGAAATTTGACAAAAGTAAAAACCTTTGTTGATATCAGCTGGTGGGGTTACTTGTAGGAAGGACAAAATGGCCTGGAATCTATTTCTTGACATAATCCCTGGTACTGGGTTGTTCCGATAGAGAGCATGCGTTGACCAATATCTATCAATAGATTGGAACTTCACGACAGACATGTATAGGATGATGCCCAAAAACCTAGAACATAAAGAAAATAAGAAAATTAAAGGTTCTTATGGAAATCAGGGTCAAAATACTCAATAGGTCATTGATACCTAATGCCCCTTGCTTGTCATATTAACAGGCCAAATTAAAGGGACAATTTGCAAATGTCGACGCCCTGCATCACAATAAGTGTGACACAATATACTCAGTAGATCACTTTCTGCTCAAAGGCATGAAGTGCAGAGTATGGGCCAAAACAATTGCCATCCTTATGGCAAGCTCAAATGTACAGCCACAATAATTTTAGTCTCATTAGATTGCAATCATTATCTTGTACAGTATTTAATTCATTACTAGTCTATGATTCTGCAATTACTCTTTGAACTTTACATCAGATATGTATTAAAATTACTATATAGTTTAATTAATAGTCAAAGAAAACATGATGTTGAATTCATTTAAAAATGGAAATATTTCAAATCTACTGATACCTATACAGCTCCTCTTCACTAAGAGGCTGCCAACTTCCATGGGAAGAATAAGACATTCTATCTCCTCTAGCAATGGCCGTATCAGCATAATGATTGGTGGCAACACAAATTGAGAACACCAGAGCTTCCGTCACAAAAAGCTTCAAAAAATCTATAGGTGCTCGGAAAGTTTTAGCCCCATATCTGAAAAAAAAAATGCAAATATTAGATTTAGCATCTTTGCCATCATTCCCTAAGACCCTTATTGAAAAATCAAAATACTTGGCAAGACTTTTTTCAATTAGTTCCATATAAGTTTAAAATTGGGAAAATTTGTTCATACTTTGGGAAAATTCCGACCATTTTTGCGTTGGGAATGGGTCCGACAATCGGACCCAACAACAGCCTTGAAAAATCCCTGTGAACTCATGAGCACCTGGGTGCTAAGCGAGAGCACTACCAACCTCAAGAGTCGTCCCAACTGCACGCCTGGCTGTCGCTCTGGGTGAAATGCTGCAGTCCTTGGATCCGGGGCCCCTGTGTCTTCCACATCACCATCCTTCCAATGTAAATCTGGATTTGCAAGTGGATCCTGACTTCCAGAGGATAACTGGGAACTTCCCAGTGTAGACTGAGATGCCAAATTCCTGTTAAAAGATTGATATAAATATATATACATATACTGGCATTGCAATTGAGCAGTCATGATTTATATAAGGATGCCTGAAGGTTCTCGCAGAATTCAATTTGCAATTATAGACAGGGGCGGATCCAGGAAATGAAGTTAGGGGGGTGCAGCCCAACCAATCCCCCTCCAATTCGCTAAATCCGCCAGTGAGTCTTGCGTAATAAATTATATACAAGTATCTAACAACACCATATAAAATTACCATTATGATTATAATGTTTAGTGCATGTATGGAAATGCAAGACCACCACCCCACCTTTTCCCCTAATGCATATTAACCAGAGCTCAAACGATGTAAATAATTACATCGATAAAATAATGTGTTTTTGTAACAATTCTTAAGCATGCTTGCATCTTTTTTTTAAACAAGACAAATGTTCTAGGCGATAAACCTTTTAACAACGCACGTTGACTTATAATGAGCAACACAGTGAATGCCGCGCCGGGGGCAGAGAATTTGGTGTAATCGCCTAAATCGGTTTATATTTTGGATTTTATGTCATATATAGATGTGATATCATATGTTATGATTACTTTCTTTCATGAAACTACAAATTACAACAATAAACCGGGAATTTCCATCAAAAGAGAGAGGTACAAACAAATTTTCGCGCTCTTTTCCCCCTCATGGCCCCAAGCTGTCACATGTCGTTTACATTGAAGGCAGGATCACTCGGATCATCATCAATTATATCTTGCAACAGGAGATCCAAGGCATCTTCTTCATCTGATGATATCATATCGTTGTCCATACTAAGTAACTAACGCGTGGAAAATGTTGATACTGTGTAAGATCGCTATGTTGTTGTTTTCAGTGAAACGGAAACACGTGTTTGCTTGTGAACCGTCAGAAAACCCCGGATCCGGATTGCATAAATAAACATGTATTTTTTTTTTTTAACAAATGAAAAATGTTTGGTCGAAATAGAAATGTTATATATCTAAATCCAAATGAAAGGATATCCTTCAAATTAGGGTTACGTATAACATTTTTAAAAACTACATAGACCTAGCTGTAGCCTACTTGAAACGTGTAACAGTTGTTTTATATTTATAAATCGAATGGTTCGTATGTACAGCTCTCTGTTATGAATAAAGAATAATTATATATATTTGCAATTATGTTAAACACGTAAATACTGTTTTAGTGTATCGCAACACACATTTAATTAAGCAACATAAATGGTAAAATACTATTTTTGTGCGACGCGTGGCATTCGGGTTCAACGACGTTATTTTCCCGCAATTCTAGGAAAACCACACAGCATGTGTCTGATTTCATTTTCTCGTAATACAATAACTACATATAATTAGAACCTAAATAAACACTCATTGAAAAGTAAATTTTCTCTACTTTTATAGAATGAATTTACTTTTCCCTATTTCCATATACAAATATATGTAAAATGCCGAACTGTCTAAACATTGAGAAATTACAGCGTTAGAATATGTACATGTGTAGAAACTTTCTATTTTCTTACAATCATGTAAAGGAATTAAAATAATTTTCATATATACTAAAAGTGTGGACAGTATGCTTTCCTAAGGTATACGATATATTGCATTAAAAATAAAATTGAATAAAGCAACACCGAAGGCAAAAATGGCTTGCGGCAATGCATAACGTCATATTTTCACGACAGCACCTTTCATTTCAAATGCCAAAATCTCTTATATGTCTCTATTTACATTATTGATTTTTACATGATTAAAAACTACAAGAGATTCTGTAAAATATGATATATAACTCATATGTCTTATGGCCGTGGTTTCAAAGATTTAAAGGCGCCCCTTTTGCGTTGTCCTGTTTTTACGCGCCACCGGTCAAATTGACCGGTACGGTAGAGAAGGGGTTAATATAAAATGTGAAAATTTAATCCTATTAAATACTGTAGTTCAATGAAAAGGCTAAAGTAACGAACAGTATTCAATCTTGTAATTCCTATAGAAAATACAAATCAGAGAGATGGGCAAACAGTGTCATGATTCCCATATCTTGATCAGTTAAACGCAATAAATTGCAGTTCGAATCAGTGTGCCAAGAACAACTTAGCAATTGGAATGAAACACATCAGACAGTATTTGACCTTAAGGGAAGGTTGGACTGTACATAGGTTTTCATCCAGAGAGATTACACAGAAGATTCGGTTCACGGCGGCTGCAATTAGTTGACAGGGGAAGCTTATTCCTCTAAGATACATGATTCAACATATAGTGGTTGCCCTGTTCTCGTTTTGGATTGGTTGTTTATTTGTTTTACGTCACGTCGTGTATTGTTCACCAGTTTTACCTGACGTTTCACATGTTTAGACCTATGTTTAGCGTTTACAGCCGTAACAATACGTAGCAATACGTATTCTTTGATGTTCTAACGCCTGTCTTGACATGAAATGTCCTTTTTAAGGTCATACCCAAAAGACCCATGATTCTTACTTTTAAATTATGAGCGTTTGGTGAAGGAGCAATCACTACCTATTTTTACGCTTTAGATCTGATGCTGCCATGGCAAGAGCGAGGCTCGAGATCACGACACCCCCCACCCCCCAGTTAAGAAGCGATGCGAACGCTCTACCACTGAACAAACGGTTTCTGTTGTTTTCCTATGTAGGATTTATAGGATTGTGAAATTAGCTTTACATACATTATATTTGTATACACATTTTAGGCAACAGCATGGAGAAAGGCTTTTTATTCAAACTAACCAGAAATGACAGAAGATTGAGAAGGAACAGAGAAATGTGAGTGCCACAATGATTTAGTTAAAAGACTAAGATAACCAACAGTATTCAATCTCAATATTCAATGAACTTGTAATGCAAGTTCAGTATTTATTCAGTAATACCCTATGTATGAAAGGAAATATGCTTCGAATAGTTTGAAAATATAACTAACGTCTTTGTTTTTAAGATTTCCGCCAGTGTTAAAAAAGGGCTTCCAAAGCGACCTGAAAAGAAATGGCACAGAGTTTGCAGGGAAACGGAAACGCGGGACTGCCAAACATTTGTTCAGAAAGTATGTTTAACCATACCTTGTATTGATTGATTGATTGATTGATTGTATACTGCTAAATGCTCGAGAATCTTTCACTCATATGGAGACGTCACCATTGCCAGTGAAAGGGCTGCAAAATATAGGACTATGCTCGGTGCTTATGGCCTTTGAGCAGGGAGGGATCATTAACGTGCCATACCTGCTGTGACACGGGACCTCGGTTTTTGCGGTCTCATCCGAAGGGCCGCCCCATTTAGTCCCCTCTTACGACAAGCAGGGAATACTGAGGATCTATTCTAACAACCCGGATCTCACCTTGTAAACGAAGAATATGTTTTGAAGGAATTAATATAAAACGTAAACAAAAATACACAAATAATTAAATCAATATAAGAAAAATTAAACCCCAAAATTTGTAGTAATTGTATTAATTCACATCGGAGGCATGCATGTCAAAAAATGTTCCCTGGTTCTACATTCCGGGTATCAAAACTAATCTTGCTTGTCATCAGACAGTTAACTGAATACACTCAGAAACACGTTGAATGATAGCTCAGTGGTTAGAGTGTTCGCTTCGTAACCGGGAGGTCGTGAGTTCGAGCCCCGCTCGTGCCATGGCCGCGTCAAACCTAAGACGAAAAATAGGTAGTGATTGCTCCTTCGCCAAACGCTCGGCATGTAGAAGTGAGAATCACGGGTCTTTCGGATATGTCCTTAAAAACGGAGGTCCCGTGTCACGGTAGGTGTTGGCACGTAAAAGAATCCTCACTGCTACGGCCCTGAGCGCTAAGCATAGGTCTAAATTTGTGGTACTTCACCTACAGCTGGTGACGTCTCAATATGGGTGAAAATTTCTCGACGGGATGTAAAACAAACAAACAAACAATCAATCAATGTATAAAATTTTACAATTATTGACTATCATCTTATTATAAAATATTTACAAGAATGCTACTTTTACAAAACAAAATTATCCTTTACAATATAACCTATTCATATACACAAAATGCTATGTATTTTTACCTGTTTTATGTATTTTTTAACTTTTAAGTCCGTCGGATGGGACGTTAAAGGGTGCCCCGTGTCAAGGATTACAATCCCCTTGGCATATAAAAGATCGTTTCCTTGATTTTCGAAAAAGAGCAGGCTCACTGGGGCCCGTCAGGGAAACTTCAGTTTTCATAACCAACCATATTTCAGTTGCTTAACCGCCGTAAAATGGCGGAAATATTGCTAACTCGGCGTAAATTCCGATTCAGTTCAACGTAGTTGTAAAATGACTCGTAATTCCCTGTACATAATAGCAATTTTATGCATTTATCTGCATTATTTCCAAGTTGAGATTATAATCTTCAAATCACGTCACCTGATTTTTTACTTCCTGAATAAATTCAATCTGATATATACTGGGCATCTAATAATTTGCAATTATTTCAAAATTCATAAATATTGTTCATTTATCATCTTTGATATTATATTAGAAAGAAATAAGATGATTTAAGGTGAGAAAAAAATCACAAAATGAGATTACAACCTCAGCGATCATCGGCAAACAAATCTTTCGAAAATCGTCAATTTTGCGTCTACCTAGCATCTTGAAAATTCACAACTTTCTACCACATGATGATCTCATATATTTGTTTGAAACCTATATTCGGCATAAAGTACGATAAATCTTGTAAAAATTAATTTACTGTAACGAAATATAAACTTGATCTCTAAATATATATGTAGATCCCATATATCCCAGTGAACTAGAAATAAAGGATACCAGAGAATTTTCCGAATGTGCTTTATAATTGCATACATTTTTGAACATAAATGTTAATGGCAGACTAAAACTCTCCTTACGACAAATGGGGATGTTTTTAGCTTCTCCATCGACAACGTCCCATATTCCATTATTACCTTATATGGCGGTTATGTCTTTCAAATGATTGGGTAGGCAAGAGCTTGTTCTGCGGATTATCTTTTTTCTAATCGAGGCAAAGTACTGACCAATATGCTAATGTTACATGGGTTTCATAATTCCCTTTTAAAGTCAGCATTTCGCAAATTCTATGGTATTATAACTAGTAAAACCTTCCAATGGATCAATTGCGGTCTTACGAGTTTCATGCCAATTATCGGCACTCTCAACACTGATTTTGACAATGGAGTACTCCATTTACCCGATAAAGATACAAGGTTCACGGCGGGTATGACCGATCGACAAGGGATGCTTACTCCTCCTTGGCACCTGATACCACCTCTAGTAAGTCTAGATGTCCGTGATGAAATTTTGTACTCTTTATTGGAGTTATGAGATTGACGACTGCTCATTATCTTCACCTTTTCAAGGCATACATTAAACCATTTAATCCGATACACAAATTCACCCTGTTTTAAATGGACCTAACGAGATTTGAAACTGAACGAACTTTTCATTCTATATTATACATTACATTACTTTTGTCTATATCATCATGATATTCATTTATAACAGCTTGAAATGTGCACTTTGTTGGTTTGGTATAACATCTATATACAAAAGGGGACCTCCGTGGCCGAGTGGTTAGAGCATCGGGCTCAAAATCACAAAGCCTCTCACCTCTGTCGGCGCGTGTTCGAATCTTGGCCGCGGTGTTATGTGAGCAAGTTTGCCAGTTTACTTGCGGAAGGTCGGTGGTCTCTTCCCAGGTACATTGTGTCTGGGTTCTCTCCTCCACCAACAAAAACTGGACGCCACCAGATAACTGAAAAATTGTTGAGTGTGGCGGAAAGCAATAATCAATCAATCAATCAATCTATATACATTTTTTTTAGGCGAGGAAAAAATGAAATTGTTTCGAGTATAAAACAAACCTTTGTTTCCTTTGACTTTGGACCCGTGGAACTAAACTGTCACCGTTACATTTCAACAAGACTGCAGTCCATTTTGGATTCTAGTGATCTCAACATTCAGATTGAATTTGGAAAAGAATTGCTGCTAATACATCATTCAAGCGTTCCTGTCGGAGATGTCTGTCTGCAACTTTTTGAGTCTCACCTATCATGTGGAAAACCAAACAAAGGTTATCATTTGTATCTGAAAATATTTAAAGTCTATACAAACTGGGAATACGTAAGGTATTATTGTGACAATACCTATATTGCGTGATTTGATATTTTCGCTCTCCGCCGAGTTGAAATGGTGTATTTATTCGGTAGACTGTAAATCAATATTTCAACTAGTTAACTAGAGGAAATATTAAATCACTCAAATATAGATGTTCCATTTATCGCATTCGCTCTTTCTATCACTTCAGCTTTAAGATGATCCCAATGATTCAAATCATTCCCGAAGTATCCTTACCAACAACGGTGATTATTCGTGTTCCTACGCAAAAAAAGTGCGATATATCATATACTTGCACACATTTTCATTCATGTCTATGTTTTAGAAGGCATTTCATTAATAAAGCCTATTACTGAATTACTCCATTTCTTATCAAACTATTACATTTCTTTCAAAACTTTACCGAGTATTTATTTTGTTGATGTGGCATCATTTATGAAAACTATGAAAAAATTTCAAAGTGTTTGTTGTTAGAATTGCAATGTTTTTAAATTTAGTTTCCACATGTTTTCTCAGATATTTGAGGGGGGGATATGACTTCCTGCGAGACACTTTGGTGTCAGTTTAAGGGCTCACGGCGGGTGTGACCGGTCAGCAGAGGATGCTTACTCCTCCATGGCACCTTATCCTACCTTCGCGTTGTCGGATATCCGTGTTGCTCTATACTCGAACTTGTATATGTCTTTGGGATTTATGATTACGATTAAGACATTCTTTACTTCACCATTCGATATCTAAACATCGTAAACGTTTTCATATTCCTGACGTTGTCTAGAATGGCGACAGAGAAGAAAGATGTGGCTTGTTGAATAATTCCTGCTACTGCAGCTGGTCGAGTTGCCGGGCCGTCTATGTTTTGCACTGGTTCCTTATTGACAATAATTGTTGGCATATCTCTTTTTTATTTTTCTAATCATAATTTCGGAGTGTTTGTTCATGGTTTGTATATGTCTATGTCAGTAGGCGCTCTTTTTGTACACAATACTTTCCAGTATTTTATTTAAAATAATTAGACCTAAATACTAACACAGTACCACTTTTCTGATCATTTTTCCGATGAGCTTTAGTTTAGTAAACCACAAACAAATTAGTTAGCATATCAATTATACTTTGAATTTGATAACTATTCTTTAATTCTTTTATTTTTTTTACATCGTATAATGTTTTGTATTCTATTGATAAACAGAAAAGCAAACTAGGGAATATTGAAGCGGGGGCGATCTCAGAAGTAATTTGGACCAAACGTGCTATATCCAACGGGTGTTAGAGAGCCCTATCGTTTATTAAACTACCGATATGCATCATACGGATCTCTGCTCCTCACGAAAATATTAACTCTGTAAAGGAGAAACTTCAAACGTACTGTGTCACTACATATACCAGAAGTGGTGCAAGTCAAATGTGGATTCTTAGAAATTCTAAAGAACTTTTATTGATTGAATTTGAAATCACAAAACTTTTCTCGAATTCACAACATTAAAAAGTATGATTTTACAACTCTTTACACGACCATACCTCACGATAAATTACAGCTTAGACTTTTTACATCATAGACAGTTGTTTCGTGAACAAAAATGGTAAAAAGAGATATTCATATCATATACTTCCACTACTGCATCCAAACTTTTTATTTACAAACAAACTTTCAGTGCCTAGATATAGACCATCTTACACTCAATCCACCTGCGTGATCTTGTTCTTCGTCTTTTTTTAACTATAGTCCAGCTGCATTACTGGTAATGTTGATATAGTTAAAAATGAAGATCTAAAATCCCTTATTTTAAAAGGTCCTAGATTCAGAGAACCTCGGTCGTTCCATTGGCGACAGAACGTCATATCTATTATGAATTCTGTCGAAGATTATGCCAGACGATGGGCTGAATATGAAAAAGAACTTGATACCTTGTCAGAATGGATAAAGAGTATAAGAAGAATATTAAAATCCCGTATAGACATATCAAAACAAAAATGCGTACAGTCTATCCTTCTTTGTTTAGTAAATCAGAAGTCATAAAAGAGTTCGATAGGTTACATGAGGAATATGTTTTGGTTCCAGCTGACAAAGCTGGCAACAACATTGTATTTGTTTGTAAGGCTCGTTATTACAACTGCATTCTAAACAAACTTGGCATTAATTCCACATTTATTAATCGTACGTATACTTCAACTGCTCTTTCAAAAGATGAAATTCTTCACAACCATGCTTCAGTTTTAAATACATTTAATATCCCAGTCAATGAAACGGATGAATATGAGTTACCGTACCTATACTGGATCCCCAAACTATACAAAAACCCTTACAAACAAAGATATATTGCTGGATCCAGTAAATGTTCTACCAAACCCCTATCTTTGCTCCTTTAATATTAACTGCTGTGAAGGAGAAACGTCAAACGTACTGTGCCACTACATAGCCAGAAGTGGTGTTAATCAAATGTGGATTTTTAAAAATTCCAAAGAACGTTTATTAAATTTGAAATCACAAAACTTTTCTCGAATTCACAACATTAAAAAATATGATTTTACAACTCTTTACACGACCATACCTCACGATAATTTTTTTGGCATCATAGACAGTTGTTTCGTGAACCAAAATGGTAAAAGGAAATATTCATATTTAGTGATTGGTCATCCCAATAATTATTTTGTTAAACACCACTCTGACTCCAGGCACAAATACTCTGAAGTTAATATTAAAAAGATGCTAGAGTTCTTCATTGACAATATTTTCGTAGTATTTGGTGACCAGGTCTTCCAACAGTCTGTTGGAATTCCCATGAGCACGAATTGTGCTCCTTTGTTAGCTGACCTATTTTTATATTCTTACGAAGCAGAATTCATTCAAACGCTTCTACACGAGAAGAAAAAAATATCTTGCTGTGGCCTTAAATTTCACATTTAGATATATCGACAACGTTTTGTCTGTTAATAATGATCATTTTCATTCATATGTCGATTCGATATATCCCAGTGAGCTTGAAATAAAAGACACCACAGAGTCTTCCACTTCTGCTTCGCACTTAGATATTTTACCGAAAATAGATGCCGGCGACAAACTAACAACTCAACTTTATGACAAACGGGATGATTTCAATTTCTCCATCGTCAACTTCCCTTATTTATGTGGCAATATTCCATCATCACCTATATATGGTGTTTATATCTCCCAAATTATTCAATACGCAAGAGTTTGTTTTACTTATGATCAGTTTTTAAATCGAAGCGGGCTACTGACAAAGAAGATGATGTTACAAGGGTTTGTACAGTCTCGTCTAAAGTCAGCATTTCGCAAATTTTATGGTCGTTATAATGATCTAGTTTGCCAGTACAACTTATCATTAAGTCAAATGCTGTCTGATGTGTTTCATACCAATTGTTAGGCCGTCCTCGGCACACTGATTCTGACTACAGATTGCTCCGTTTACATGATCGGAATATAGAGCTCACGGCGAGTGTGGCCGGTCGACAGGGGATGCTTACTCCTCCTAGGCACCTGATCCCACCTCTGGTATGACCAGGGGTCCGTGTTTGCCCATCCCTCCGATTTGTATTTTCTGTAGGAATTACGAGATTGAATACTGTTAGTTATCTTAGCTTTTTCATCTAGTGATTCGTCACTCCAAACATTCTTTTGTTAAACATCACTCTGATTGCACGCACAAGTACTCTGAAGTTGATATTAAAAAGATACTAGAGTCCCTCATTGATAATATCCTCGTAGTCTTTAATGATCAGGTCTTCCAACAGTCTGTTGGAATTCCCAATGGCACGAATAGTGTTCCTTTGTTAGCTGACCTGTTTTTATATTCCTATGAAGCAGAATTCATTTAAAAGCTTCTACACGAGAAGACGAAATCCCCTGCTGTGGCCTTCAATTCGCCATTTAGATAAATCCACAACGTTTCATCTATTAACAATGATCATTTTCATTCATATGTCATCATATTCGATATACCCCAGTGAACATGAAATAAACGTCACCACAGAGTCTTCTACATGTGCTTCGTACTTAGACATTTTAATGAAAAATAGATTCTGGCAGCAAACTAACAACTCAACTTTATGACAAACAGGGTGATTTCAATTTCTCTATCATCAACTTCCCTTATCTATGTAAAGGTTAAGATAACTAACAGTCTTCAGTCTCGAAATTCCTATAACAAATACAAATCAGAGAGATGGACAGAGACCCTGGTCACACCAGAGGCGGTATCAGGTGCCCAGGAGGACGAAGCATCCCCTGTCCACCGGTCACACCCGCCATGAGCCCAACATCCCGATTAGGTAAACAGAGTAATCCGTAGTCAGAATCAGTATACCAAGAACGGCCTAACAATTGGTATGAAACACGTCAGAACTCCATCAACATAAAGATGTTTTGCTAATCTTTGTAAATACCTTTTGGGTATGATTTAAACGTTAATAGAAGATACGCTCATAATTGCATTACAGTGAATGTATACGATGGAAAGTCCTACTGTTATATCTTATCAAAAGATGCATTGCAGATATAGTGATAACATGTACATACACATGTTGAAAACATTTTGTCTATCTGATATAAACTGTAACAGAAATGTGTTCACAAATTTTGTGACGGACAAGCAGAGTGACAGGGTGAGAGCCCCCCAACCCCCCCCCCCCTCAACCCCCAAAGATGGCGAAAAGTTTTTATAACAATATGGCATTTTTGTAGAAGCTGTACAAGTACATTTTATTATGTTTTCACTTGAACCTGATTGGTCTAGAGGCATTTCCACAAACATAATGTTACCATTTGAGAACAGAAACCAACCCTCCGGGGTGGTAATATCTAACAGCGGAAAAACAAACTTGACAACGGGTGACGTCATAACAATTATCACATGTGCATAGACTCTACGCGTACGGTTCATAGTAAATATACAATAAAACGGATGGTTGCGATCATCAAATCAACATTAACGGTCGCAAAGAACAAATGAGGAGATATGTATTCCCATTATGATGCAATTTCGCTCGATGTTTACATCCTGTTTTGTCGAGTTTCGCTATTTTAGTTTCTTAAATACGTTACGAAAAGGCCAAGATAACTAACAGCAATGTTTACGCTTGACATTATTTTTGTGTCAATCTATTGTGACGTCAGAACTTTCTTTAATGCTCGTTTAACAACCTCAAACGTCAATGTTTTGCTCTATTGTATATATCTAAAAATAATGACAATCAGTATGATAAAACAAATAGTTGAGTGTAATACTGAAACTTTCACAGTTCTCAAAATAAATAAGTAAATTAAAAAAAAATTGTCAACATGGACTGCTCCTTGGTTGACAATGGTTCTCGCGGGTAAAAAATTTCAATATTACCCTCAACGACATAAACCATTTATATAATATTTGTTAGAATGACACTTTCTGTGCTGAAATGTAAAAACTAACTTTACAAATACAAATATCGAAAACGTACATACACATAACTTGTTTTGTTATCTTTATTGATTTGCAGATGAAGCTGTCCATAAAAATACAGTTGTCCTATGTTATGTAGACAAGATTCTTGAAAGGAACAAGGTACTTTTTTTTTTACTAAACGCTAACCATTAACATTAAATTTCGTTTGTAACATGCAAATCGATTGGCTCAACAGGAACATGCTTTATTTCTCAATTATATAACTTGTTAAGTAAAGGATGCGACTTCTTTGCAACTTTATTAAACTAACAGCTCAACTTTATGACAAATGATATGGTTTCAATTTCTCCATCGTGAAGTTCCCTTACCTATGTAGCAATATTCCATTATCACCTGCATCTGATGTTTATATCGCTTAATTGATTCAATACGCAGGAGCTTGTTCTGCACATGATCAGTTTATTTTTATTGAAGCAAGCTATTGACAAACAAGTTGATATTATAGGGATTTCTAAAGTCTCGTCTAAAGTCAGAATTTTGTAAATTTTATGATCTTTATAACGGTCTAGTTTACCAGTACAACCTTCCATTAAGTAAAATGCTCTCTGACGTGTTTCATACCAATAGATAGGTAATTCTTGGCACACTATTTCTGACTGCGGATTACTCTGTTTACCTTATAAAGATTTAGGGCTCATGGCGGTTGTCGACAGTGGATGCTTACTCCTCCTAGCCACCTGATCCCACCTCTGGTATGTCCAGGGGTAATGTTTTTCCATCTCTCTGATTTGTATTTTCTATAGAAATTGTGAGATTGAATACCCTTCGTTATCTTAGCCTTTTCATCATACATATGAAATTAAAATACATAACCATTATTATTTACATGTCGTTCTGTTCGTAACGTACAAATTTCCAAGAGATACGACTAAATAAAATGAAAGATGTTAATGTGTTGTAGCATAACTTTGTTTATATTGCGATTTTTATAAAATATAGAGAATGTAATCTGCAGCACAGCGTGTTGTAAAAAGCTATATCATTACTTTTAAACTTTTTACAGGAATTTATGACACACCTATCGGAATCTGTAGACAAGGGCCATTTATTCTTGGTGCGCGATCCAAACGGGTCAACGTCAATAAGGGGCTTTCTGGAGAAGTGCAAAGAAATCAAAGTGTCCGCAAATCAAATCATCACTCGGGCATCCCAAATATCATGGATATATGAGAAAATGTACGAAGATTTAGAAGAAAATGTTGAATATGTAAAGAAAACAATAGATGCCTTGCCACAGGAAAGTGAAATACAACCAATCAGAAGGAAATTTGCATGTATTGAAAAGAAGCTTAGAGAACGAAAAAAGCTTAAACCCAAATGTCTCTCAGAAAACTGCATAAGGGAACTAGAAAGGTATCGCTATATTCTAGATTTCTTCTACCACCATTAATTCTACAAGAAAAATTTTAGTACTGTGGAATACCTATTAATTATACCTCGCGTGATATCACTGCTACTTTTCCTTATATTTAATTACCAAATTACAGTCTCCTCTAAAGTCAGTATTTCGCAAATATTATGGTCGTTGTAACTATCTAGTTTGCCAGTACAACTTTCCATAAGGTTAAATACCGTCTGACGTGTTTCAAACCAATTATTGGCACACTGATTATGGTTATAGATTGCTCCGTTTACCTGATTGAAATGTAGGGTTGACGGCGCATGTGGCAGGTCGATTGGAGATGTTTACTCTTCCTAGGCACCTGGTCCCACCTCTGTTATGTCCAGGGGTCCGTATTTGCCCATTTCTCTGATTTCAATTTTCTATAGGAATTACGAGATTGGATACTGTTAGATATCTTAGCCTTTTCATAAATTCATAAGTGGAAATTCATCGTGGTAGAATATCTTAGCTATGTATGATATCTTAGCTGCATTTGTATAAATCGTGACGTACGTCTTTGACGTCATAGTAACATTTGTGTACACATAGCAACAGGCACTGATACGATTACGGAAGTAGTTGAGTACTGAGTAGTTATGATTGGAGTACGTAATGGTGCTCAGTACCTAGTTAGGGATCACAGTTTCTAATTTTGGCAAAAGGATCTTCTGTGGGAATAACCATAGAATGCAGATAAATGTAAAAAAAAAAAACAAAAAAAAAAACAACAACAACAAACAAACAAACAAAAAAACAAATACGTTTTAAATAATACATGAAATAAAATGTCAATTACAAAACAAGTCTGTAAATTCCATCATTGAAAAACCTTCATGAGACTTCATGTATTTATTCACTTATATTTATTATCCCACCTCTGGTATGACCAGGCGTGTTTGCCCATCTCTCTGATTTGTATTTTCTATAGGAAGTACGAAATTGAATACTGTACGTTATCTTGGACTTTTAATGTTTATCTTTCAGAGCTCTGGAATTTGGAGTTATTGCATACAGAACAGATAGTGAAAGTCTAACAGTTTATATAAAGCAACCACAGACAAGAGCGCTTGGTGCAAAGCTACGAGATATAGAGAAAATATGTTCACCCTTGTTTTTGCGGTGTTGTAAAGTTCGAACACCGATTTACATACAACACTCTTTGAGACCTGGCTGCCGGGTGGAAAATGGGAGTATGAATGTATCGGGAACGATTGGGATATTTGCAAAGAAAATTCTGAAAAGTGCAGAGAAGGACATTGGAGTAACTTCAGCGCATGTCATATGCGAAGGTTGCATTGCAAAGGTACACATGGAAGGCAGTGATCAAGAAATTGGTCATTGTATATGGCCACCGAAACCAGAAGGCGAGAACTTGGAAGCCAAAGTCCTGGATATGGCAGTCATTGAAATAAAGACAGACATGACTGACAAAATATCAACTTCAGAAGATATTTCTGTTTATACTGGTCAAAGAGACAAATTAGAATGTCAAGGTGTGTACAAAAGTGGATGGAAAACAGGGAAAACGCATGGCGATATAGATTTTCCGCAGTTTAACATGTTTGGAAGAGAGGTAATGGTGATTACAACAGCAGATGGAGAAAAGTTTTCTGAACCTGGTGATAGTGGTGCCCTAGTACTCACTGAAAAAGGAACAAAACTTCATGCACTTGGATTGATATTTGGAGGCGATTTAGAATTTCGAGAGAGTGATGAATATTTTCCAGAAAATGCTTCCATAGCAATATATCTTGATGACGCAGTATCCAGGTTTGAAGAGAAGAGCGAAAATGGAGAGATTAGAGTTCACAGATATTGATAGTTGTGATTTAGCTGAGAGGCAGATTACATTAGTATTGCTTATCATTTCCTTTGCACAACGGGGGCCTCCGTGGCCAAGTGGTTAGAGCATTGCGCTCAAAATCACAAGGCCTCTCACCTCTAGTCGGCGCAGGTTGGATTATCGCTCGTTCCGATATATGTGAGAAAGTTTGCCAGTTTACTTTCGGAAGGTCGGTGGTCTCTTCCCGGGAATATTGTATCTGGGTTCTCTCCTCCACCTACAAAAACTGGACGCCACCAGATAACTGAAAAATTGTTGAGTGTGGCGAAAACACCAAACAATCAATCAATCAATCAATCTTTGCACGATGTGCATATAGACTAACTGTACTATGATCTCATTTTTCTACGTTTTGTTTTGACAAATCATTATAATTTGTCAATCATTTGGGTTGACTACAAACCAAGCATAAGAGACGTTGGTATATACTCATGAAAAGGTTAAGATAACGAATAATCTCCGAAAATACAAATCAGAGAGATGGACAAACACGGACTCCAGATCATACCAGGGGTGGGATTAGGTGCCCAGTCGGAGTAAGCATCCCCTTTTTGACCGATCACACCCGCTCTGAGCCCTATATCTTGATCAGGTACGGAGTAATCCACAGTCAGAATCAGTGTGCCAAGATCGATATGAAACACATTAGACAGCATTTGATCTAATGGAAACTTGTACCGGCAAACTAGGTCGTCATAATGACCATATATTTTGCAAAATGATGACTGTACACGATACTGTAACATCAACGTGTCTGTCAGTAGCCTGTCTCGATTTAAAAATTGATCATATGCAGAACAAGCTCGTATCATTTGAGATATATAAACGCCATATGCAGGTGATAATGGAATATTCCTACATACATTAGGGAATTTGACAATGATAAATTCAAATCAACCCGTTTGTCATACAGTTGAGTTGTGATTTTGCCGTCGACATCTATTTTCAATAACTTAACGAAGCATGTGTGGATATATCGAATCGACACATATGAAAAAAATGATCATCGTTAATAGATAAAACGTCGTCAATATATCTAAATAAACCCTCACCCCCACCTCACCCATCCCAAAAAAAAAAACAAGCCCAATTTTTTCTACCCCAAGAGAGACTGTTGCCTCTATATCATTTGATTCGCTATCCATGCACCCTGTCAGTGAACATTAATGATTATGCGTGTGAATATATTTGTTATTCAAATCGCTTGTATCATTCTTTTTTTTCATGGTTTTTTATTTCATTGAAATAAAAAGGAAAATATCTTCTTTGTTATGATTTTGCATTATAATACCAATTTTATTATAATGTACGGAGTCATAGAAAAAAATGTGCGTGTATATCACATCATCATTTGAATGGGAATGGAAGGGAGTCTAGTTACCGTTATCATTTGTTATTAAATTCGCTTGTTTCATGCTTTTGTTTCATTGGTTTTTTTTATTCAAATGAAATAAAAAGGGAAATATGCCCTTTGAAATACAAGGCTCTGACGTACAATTTGTAATTTATACATTCAATTTTCTTTTAAATGAAAGGTATAATTGGAGACCGAAAATGACATTGTGATGGGGAGTTTGACGGGGAAAGTAATCATAAGTGTTAAAAATCATCATTGAGTATTGAAGCTGTTTCTCGAAATATAGAGTAGATGGTTCTTAATCAGAAAATAAACGTATTTGACATATCTATTTAATCTTCAGTCAAAGGTAATAATATGAGGTATTTGAGAAAATTATAAGGAGGTATGTGTATTTGTACAGCGATAGCCTCTGTTTTTAAGAGTAGTTTTTCAATTTTTTTCGAAATTTCGAAAGAGTATGTAGTTTGCAACATTTTTTTGGCTTTACAGTATGTTGCTATTAAATCAATAAAGCTCTTTTATTTAGAATATCAAGTCATCAAACATCATATTTTTCACAAAATATCGTACCTATTTGACGTATTCTGATTTTCGGTTGTTTCAAACGAATCATCTAAATATTTTGTACTCCAAATCCCTTTGAAGGCGCAATTGCTGAAAAAATTGGTGTCATACTACAAGAAAACTTAAAGCAAGCATTAGAGTTTGGCTGCATCTTACTGATACCATCAGTACAATTTGCAGACATACGCGGATATCATAAATCCAATGTAATAAATATTATATAACGCAAACCATTTAGATTGATTGATTGATTAAATATTGTTTAACGTCCCGCTCGTGAATATTTTACTCATATGGAGACGTCACCATTGCTGGTGAAGGGCTGCAAATTTAGACCTATGCTCGGCGCTTATGGCCTTTGAGCAGGGAGGGATCTTTTAGTGCCACACCTGCTTTGACAAGAACCTCGGTTTTTGCGTCTCATACGAAGGACCGCCCCATTTAGTCGACTCTTACGACAAGCTAGGGGTGCTGAGGATCTATTCTAACAATCCGGATCCCCACGGGGAAAAAACATTTAGAAAAGTTTTATATCGAAATTATAGCGAATTGCAGTTTTGCTATTTGCAACTTTAATAATATAAAACATATACGGTATACATTTTGATGCACCAAATGCTCATTTCGACAAACAATGTCTCTTCAGTGATGCTCTGATCAAAAATGTTGGAAATCCGAAATAAGAACAAACTTGGAAGCGATGAAAGAACCAAAAATACCAAATAGTGGAGCCAAATCCGGCAAAGGATCAGAGCTATGCATGAGGGAGATAATCCTTAATTTTGAAATGAATTTCTTAATTTTATCACAGCAAATTTTTATACGTAAGTCATGCTAGTACCGAAGTACTTAGCAACTGGGTTGGTTAATACCCTCGGGGACTAACAGTATATTAATCATAGTTCTTTTTTTAATTCTATGTATGAGCCATCTGTAAATAATTTCAAAGACAAGATAATTTAAATTACATTTCCAAATAATGTAATATTGTATTAATGCTGTAGAGTGAAATAATTGTGCAGTTTCTGGTGTGTATAATTGTCCAGTTTCTGGTGTGTATAATTGTGCAGTTTCTGGTGTGTATAATTGTCCAGTTTCTGGTGTGTATAATTGTCCAGTTTCTGGTGTGTATAATTGTCCAGTTTCTGGTGTGTATAATTGAGAGAGAATTGATGAAATGTTGGGTTTCTAATAAGTAAGAACTATTAACGTACCCCAGGATAAATTTTTACACGAATTGATTTTTGAGATGTGTGTACAGGTATTGATTATTAGGGGAAACGTGGATTAAAGATTTGGATGAATTCAAGAGATGAAATATTGCATCATTTACAAGAGGTGCAAAATCCTAGAGATGATACAACCGGAACAATTAAGGGCTAAAAATTAATCAAAATGATTTGTAGGATTTGATTAATTCAAGAGTTGACAAGCATGCTTTTAGATTTGCAAGTTGACATGATATGTATTAAGGGACTAACATGAAATTCTTAAAACATTTTGAACAGTATTTGTTTTGAACACATGTAGAACTTTAATTTTCATCGCAATTGGTCAGCATCCGCCGTCATGCGTCGTCTGATAACAACATTTTGAACTTCTGTATGACTACCATTCCAATTCTTTTTAAATTTGGTATCTTTTGAACAATGACATAAATGGACTCCTCCACCCTTGGGCTTTTCTGCCGGGGCACAAATTGACCAATTTTTAAGCATTTTCTCTACAACCGCACATCTATAAAGGGGTCCCCTTGGGGATCGGGTTGTTAGAATAGATCCTGAGTACCCCTTGCTTGTCGTTAGAGGCGACTAAATGGGGCGGTCCTTCGGATGAGACCGCAGAAATAGAGGTCTCGTGTCACAGTAGGTGTGGCACATAAAAAAACCTCCCTCCTCAAACGCCATAAGCGCCGAGCACAGGCCTAAATTTGCAGCCCTTCGCTGGCAGTGGTGACGTCTCTATATGAGTGAAAGATTCTCGAGCGGGACGTTAAACAATATTTAATCAATCAATTTATACAGGGGTATTGTGATGTAGAGCAGGAAATCCTCTACCAAAATTGTAAATTTCATAATCCCCGGGGTAGGGGTTCTGATTCCAGCTCGGAGGCCTAACGTGTTACATAGTGTTTATCTTTAAAACATTTAATAACATCTTCATCAGTGCTGTTGATTCTAAAGTGAAACAAAACGAATATTTAAAAGAACATGTAGTCTTCTACCGAAATGTACATTTCATGATACCAGGTATTATTTTTCTTTAAAACTTCCTAATACCTGCCTTTTTATTCACGTTTGGCATGCAGTATCTTTGGGAAACGAGTTATATTAATTATAAATTTTAGAACACCTACCCCGTCCCCCGCAATTAGGGGCGGGGAAAAACTGTCAAATATGAATCCAATGCTCAAAATCTTTATTCTCCACAACCGCACATTTGTATGTTAAACCAAATACTGTGACGTAGAACAGTACAACGTCTACCTGATCAATTTCATGATCCCCGGGGTAAAGGTACTAACTCCAGTGCGAGATCAAACTGGGCGTATAATGTTTATGTGTAAAATATAATATATTGTTTAATATCATTGATACTAAATTGTAACTAAATACATATTTTCAAAGAAGAGGTAGCCATTTATCAAAACTGGAAAATTCACGATCCCAGACGTAGGACCGGGGTTGTGGTACCAGAGTGGGGCTAGAATGGTCTTAGTGATTAAATGTCTTCACCATTTGAAAGATGTCTTTAATTTTACTGATGCTGTATTAAAACTCAAGGATATTTAGGAAAAGCAGAAAGGATTGTACCAAAGTTGTGAATTTCGCAACCCAAGAGTTCTGAATCTAGGGCAGATCCAAAATAGTCATATAGTGTTAAGATATGATATATTGTTCAAAGTTTTTCATTAGTTTGAACAAATGTGGGGGACCTTTGGTTTTACTAGAAAACGCATCTTGTCACAGGCCGCGCAACAGATTTGTGCGGGGATTAACATTTAATGTGTTTTTCATGCGTTTTCCCAATATTAATGTAGCATAACTACTTAGTCGGGGATTGAATTTATTGTAAATGTTAGTGTTCGAATTATATAATCTCTAAATATAAATCAAGCGTACTTAAAATTAACTTCAAAATGCAATAAACATTATATCTGTCAATTTGTACTGCGTGAAGGACTTATTGGTTTAGACATGTCATACGGTCGTTAATTGATAAATATGCAGCCCTTAAAATGTACCATACTTATCAGAGCCAACAATATGGCAAATAAACAAGATAGCCACGAAACTACTACACCATTTGCACGGAACGAAACGATTCTTGCACGGAAGGGTTTGCACGGAACGCTGAGCGGTTTGCACGGAACGCTGAGCGGTTTGCACGAAACGCTTCTCATTTCCTGAATGGTCTGCACGGTTTGCACGAAACGGTAGGCGAGATTTGTTCTCTTTGTGAATGGTTCTGAATGGTTGAGATGAAATGGTAGGCGTTGCTTGCACCCTTCAATATTCGGGTCTTTACGGTGCAATTAATCCGTAAAATAAACATAATACTAATAAACTGTAACTGTGAATATTACTCTTTTGTTTTTCAATGAGTTTCTATAGGATAGCACTGAAGTCAAAGGGGAACAACTAGCAATGTCAATTCAGGTCACGTTTGGTTAAAAAAAAAAAGTTTGGTTTTATAATACAATAAATTCGCTTTGTTTCGTTTCCAGATTTTTATATATATTAGTGCCCCTGCGAAGAAAAGTTTTGAATTGAGGACAGTAAATGACACTGGATTTCCAAGGTATATAGTATGAATAGAGCTGACGATAACACACAGTGCTAAATTTCATATATCCCTTTAATAAATCAAAAAATAGTAGGGAATCACGGACCCTGGAAACACCGGATGTTAGATTAGGTACTTAGGGTACATAATCATCGGGTATACGCAGTAAACCATGGTAAAGAAGAGGTCTGACATTTAGAATACAACAGGTGCGACAGCACTCGACCGCATGAGAGGTTGTGAGGTTCGAAACTTTAAATATATTTCTAGTAATGCATTGCTGTCATTCCATACCAATAAATGTTTTTTAAACCACTGTGTATTGTATACCTAGTTGTAAAATGAGGAATATTAGTTTGTATGGGACGATTATTTGACAGTTTTGGATCGGCATATTTAAAGGGACTGATTCACAATTTTCCCCAAAAAATTCGTTTTTCACCTTTGATGATCATAATCTACTGTCTAATGTGTTTAAAATAAAATATTTTACAAAAAAATAAGTTATACAATTTGACAAATCCTCACTGTAGAGAGTTCATTATTTGTTTTGTAAACAAAGATTGAGTTATGTTATTGTTTACCAAGTTTTCAAATTGTAAGGTTATCGATCAACGTTTGTTATATAAATCACATTTCAAGTATTCTTTAGTTAAAATATACCATTTGAAAAAAGTTAAATCTGTGACTGTGAAAAATTAAAATGCTTTAAATTACAATATTAACAATTCACTGGTGTGTTTGTTATCACACAAAAGACTCGAGTCTTTCTTTACATAACACAGAAATAATGCTAGAAAATTGCTCTTATCCTTGCATTTAGAAGGTCCAAATTTAGGTTATCAACTTCAAATGAGTTATACTTTTAACGTTTAATTTTAAAAAATGGAAAATAGTTTGGGTTTTTTTCAAATATCGTGGAACAGACAAATAATATATGTTTTATTATGAAGTTTTACCTGAGTGTTTTTACCTGAGTGCATTTATCAGCACTGCTATGTCCTATTATGTGTTTAGTCTCAATATGTGACTTATCACTGCATACATTTTTTGATGTAGAAAAGTTATAACACACTTACTTGTCATATGTTTTATTCATCAATATCAACCAGTTTTATTGCTTTCTTATGTAGACGAAGTAAACCTTTGTTTCATTTTTATGCTGAAGAAATAAAAAGGCTAAGATAACAAACAGTATTCAATCTCGTAATTCCTATAAAAAATACAAATCAGAGGGATGGACAAACACGGACCCCTGGTCATACCAGAAGTCGAATCGGGTGCCTAGGAGGACTAAGCATCCCCTGTCGACCGGTCACACCCGCCATGAGCCCTATATTCCGATCAAGTAAACGGAGCAATCAGTGTGCCAAGGACGGCCTAACAATTGGTATGAAACACATCAGACAGCATTTGACTTAATGGTAAGTTATACTGGCAAACTAGATCGTTATAACGACCATAAAATTTGCGAAATGCTGGCTTTAGAAGAGACTGTAATGAAATGCAATTCAAAGCATTTGCAATCGTCCCGTAGGCGGTTAATTGTTTTGAAATAATCACCTGTTATCCGTTGTCACTGGATACTCCAAAATACGGTCAGTGGATCTCATTTAAAATTCACATTCATCAAATTTTTTTTCACAGTTTGAGTTTTGGTGTGTTGTATAATACCCCAAGAACGGTTGGATAAAGGACTAGAACCCCTGGATTATTAATGAACTCCAATAAAAGGATGAATGGGCTCATAAGTGCATTTACAAATGGACGGGAACGTAACTGAGATGACAAAACCTTATTTTTATCATTCAATACTAAATTAATTACTGTTTCCGTTCCTGGCAGTCCCACGATACCGCTTACGTGATATCGGAAAGAACGGATACAGTGGCTGCTATGTCAGCTATATATTATTCATTTATGTGCAGAACAACCTGTCCCTATCGAACCAGTTGGGAGATGTAAACACCATATACAGGTGATGATAGAATATTGCTACACAGATAACGCACGTTAACGATGAAGAAATTGAAATCATTCCGCTTGTCATAACATTGCGTTGTTAGTTTGCCGTCAGCATCTATTTTAAAATAAACTATTTGAGCACGAAGCAGATGTAGAAGATGTTTGTAATGTCTTTTATTTCAAGCTCACTGGGATATATCGAATCGACATATGGATGAAAATGATCTTTGTTAATAGATAAAACCGTTGAATGTCGTCCATATATCTAAATGTCGAATTGAAGATCGCAGCCAAATATTTCTTCCTCTCATGCAGAAGCTTTCGAATGAAGTTTGCTTCATAAGAATATAAAAACAGGTTAGCTAACAATGGAGCACAAATCGTGCCACTGGGGGTTCCAACAGACTGTTGGAAGACTTGATAACCAGGGACTAGGAATATTGTCAGTGAGGAACTCTACCATCTTTTTAATATTAACTTCAGAGTACTTGTGCGCGGAATCAGAGTGGTGTTTAACAAAATAATTTTTGATGACTAATTACTAGATATAGATATTTTTTTTGACCATTTTTGTTCATGAAGCAAATGTCTATGGTGTCAAAAAGTCTAGTGTTTGATTATCGCGTGGTAAAGTGTAGTAAAGTCATACGTTTTAATGTTGAAGGTTTGAGAAAAGTTCTGCGATTTCAAATTCACCAAAAGTTCTTTAGAATATTAGAATCCACTTCTGGGATATGTAGTGGCACAGTACGTTTGAAGTTTCTCCTTCACAGCAGTTAATACATATTTTTCGTAGGGCGCGTAGATAGGGGCACGGTAAAATATTTACTATATCCAGTAAAATATCTTTGTTTGTAAGAATGTTTTTTGGAGTTTAGAAATTCAGTGCATGTAAAGCAATAAAATAAAAGATGGAGCATGGAGGACTGATATAAGGCAGATGCATGTCTGATGATATATCTGATTCTAAATCTAAATTCGAAAAGTTTAGGCAGACGAAGGAAAGGGGCCGCCACTTACGTTAAATGGTGACCGTCAATTAATCACGTTGCGATTGTCAATTCAAAAACTCTGGGTTCGATTCTCGCTCGCGCCGATATATGTGAGAAAGTTTGCCAGTTTACTTTGTGAAGGTCGGTGGCCTCTTCCAGGGAACATTGTATTTGGGTTCTCTCTTCTACCAGTAAAATGATGGACGCCATCAGATAACTGAAAGATTGTTGAGTGTGGTGGAAAACAACAATCAATTTAAAATTCTTGACAAACAAAACATAAAACCCCAAAAATTGTCCAAACTTTATATTCCGAAATCGGGGAATCTTCGACCTTCGGTTTATCAGTTCATTCAATTTTATTTGCTTACCTTTCAATACTACCACCAAAAGAGTGGGGTGGGGACATTCAACAAATATATGTCACTTTGCATTTGAAAACGACTTACTTTGCAATTATATGAAAGCGGAAAAACAACGTTATGAAAATGGAGAGGGGGCAGAGACTTGTACTTTAATCTTAGTACACATGAAGAATTTTTTTCTTGTGCACACATCGATATTTGATATCATGAACACTCATATACTAAGTATTGGAAAGGGGGAGTCTACGGGAATTACACTTTATTGAGAGAGAGAGAGAGAGAGAGAGAGAGAGAGAGAGAGAGAGAGAGAGAGAGAGAGAGAGAGAGAGAGAGAGAAACAGTGCGTTGAAGGAGGGAGCATCCCCTGTCGACCGGTGACACTTGCCGTGAACCCTATATAGTGGTCAGGAAAATGGAGTTAATCCAGTAGTCAAAAGTGTAGAGAGCGTCCTCACGTGATATGAAACATGTCACACAACGTTTGACCCCATGGCACATTGTATTACTACCATGTTTTCACGGCCATAGCATTTACGAAATGCTGACTTTAATCGAGATCGTTGAAACCCCTGTAACATCATCTTGTTTGTCAGTAGCCTGTCTCGATTTTAAATACTGACCGCACGCAGAAGGTGTACTGAATTAGGTGAAAAATGTAAACATCATATGCATATAATAATGAAATATTGGTACATGAATATGGAGGTTGACGATGGAGAAGCTGAAGGCTACTAATTTCTACAAAGAGTACAACATTAAGTGTATGATAAACACAGATCCCCCTGAACTCAGCAGAGCCTTTATTGGTCTCCTTAAATAATTTTATCTTCATGTTTTCATCTGTGGACCAGCAAGACTTATATGAATGAAAAACAAAATAAAATTTTCATTTTCTTAGAATCAAAAAGAAAATGATAGGGTCCATGTTAAAATTAAAAGGAAAAAACGTAAATCTAATTTTGAACGAAGTTTTACTAACCAAGAACTTTCATTATGATTTTCTTTTACAGTGTACTTCAGTAAAATGGAAATCATTATTCAAAATGTAATATTGTGTCTGTTACAAAATGATAATCGATATCTAGCGTATGCTAAAACGAAATGACGTTTATTTTAGGATGGTGACCAATCTGAACTCTACTTAGCAGAACCATTGAGCGTTTGTCTATCACGTGACTGTAAATGATGTTGTTATTACCGTATAAATTGTGCAATTTGCAGAAATGTTCAAAACATTGTAAAAGTGATCCTTCCTCCACAATATCTAAACTTTAAAGAGACACTACAGATCATTTTGCTCCAAAATCGTAAAGTTACAATTTTCTCAGAGCATTCTCTAATTTTGTTGCATAATAGAATGTATCAACTTTGCAAAAATCACACATTTCTCAAGTTGAAAATTCTCGTTTAAATGCAAAAATTAATAGTTTTTGAAGGCCCTTTTTTAACAACATTGAAACCATACTCGATAAGCGAGTGCGGACCCCTTTAAGAGGTATCTAAATAGGTTTTTACACAACACGTGCGTTGTCATTCTGAATCACGTCATGTAAAATGTCCAAGTCAGAATGAACAAACCATTGAATTCCGGATCATTTTTAAAGCGCATTTGAAAGCAATCTCATGCATCCCTAATGTTCAACATTGTCATTATTGTTATGATTTGTATTATGTTATCGATACGTGTTTAAAAAAGCACTCGATTAAAGTATGCAAAATGAGCTGCAATGCCTCTTTAATAATTCATATAAAAAATTATGGAAATATCCATATCAAATTGCGCAATTTGTCTGTTGGGAAATGTGTGACACGAGCAAGAAAAGTAAATGTTTTTCAATGTTTTTGATCGTGAGTGACATGCGCAAACCTTATTGGTCCATTTGTATCCAAGATTCATGTAGACATTTCGTAACGTCAGGGTATCGTATTCATCAATGGAAGGCGTACGAAGCAATATCAGAAGTAATAATATAAAGTTATAGTAATAATATAGTACATGTATATGAAGCGACAATAAGGCGGACATCAGATACCGAGGACCTCGGTCGTTTGCCGACTTTTTCTCATGTTTACTTGATTTGATCTGAGCTAATAATTGTGCTGGAACTCAAAATGAAAGCCATTAATCCATTCGCTCGCTGTTTTCTGTACATCATTCTATGTATTTTGTCAAAAGCTGATGTAAAAATCAGACGTTACACTATGGAACCTTCACTCGACAACAAGGCGTCGAATATCAACCTCATCACAAAACATCATTCAGAATCCCTCAATAAATGTGCCGCTATGTGTGGTGAACTTTGTGCATGTTTTGGCTTTAATCACCAGCTGAAGACGTGTCGTATCCATCAGTCATGTGAACCATCAGACATGACAGCTAATGAAGAAGGATGGAGGTATTTTTACCTTGACAGTATGTTGTCTCACAGCCTTATTTTTGAGAAACCCATTATATATACTACTCAAAGTTTGATAAGGATCATATAGTTCTTACATTATAAAATCAATATATGAATTGATAAGACACGCAAATTTCATCATAGTGTTGGACTGACCCCTCTTGAGCCTCAAAACACAGGTTAGGTAGGGAAATGCATGCTGCAGTGATCATGAGTAGCACGTGAAGCATGGTACCCACATTATTCACATTTCTGAGTGCTTGTCGTTGATTTGAATTTGGCCATTGTCTTTACATCTGACCTCGTTTAAGTCACTGTTACTCTATGAAAATGCCTCCACAACGTCAAAGACGTCGTTTGACTATTGAAGATTTGGCCAGATGCATAGGAATGCTCGAAAATGGTGCAAGACAACGTCACGTTGCAGAGCTATTGGGTGTCAGTCAGAGCGTTGTTTGCAGAGCTTGCAACCGGTATCAAGCTCATGGTTCAGCTTCTCATCGACATGGAGGCGGCAGAGAAAGGTCCACCACGCAGCAAGATGACCGTTTTCTCTTGATTTCAGCACGACGTCATCGGTTTGCAACGGCGACTGCGCTTAGAAATGATCTTCTGAATGCAACTGGAGTTAACATTTCCACGCAAACTGTGCGTAATCGTCTTCATGAAGGTGGTTTTCGTTCCCGGAGAGCCTGTATTCGCATCCCTCTTACTCAGCGACACAGACAAGATCGTTTGAATTGGGCCAGGGCTCATGTGAATTGGGGGGTTGCTGATTGGGCCCCTGTACTTTTCACAGACGAGTCGAGGTTTTGTGTTGACTTCACAGATCGTCGTGCACGAGTGTGGAGAAGGGCAGGAGAACGATATCAGGACGCTAATGTTGCTGAACATGACAGATATGGTGGTGGGTCGTTGATGATTTGGGGAGGAATCAGTCGAGCTGGACAAACTTATCTCCATGTCCTAAGGCGAGGCACGATGACCGGAGTGCGCTACAGGGATGAAGTCCTGGATGTGTACGTGAGACCATATGCTGGTGCTGTTGGTCCTGACTTCATCCTCATGGACGATAATGCACGTCCACATCGTGATAGGGTGGTGGACGAGTACCTGGAACGTGAGACAATTGTTCGTATGGATTGGCCAGCTCGTTCTCCAGACCTCAACCTTATCGAGCATGTCTGGAATATGCTTCAGGTAGCGATTTCACGTCGTCCTGTACAACCAGCCACCCTCCAGGAACTTGAAAATGTTCTGATCCAAGAATGGAACAATATCTCTCTTGCGTCCATTCAAAACCTCGTTGGAAGCATGAGACGACGTTGCCAAACTGTCATTGGAGCTAACGGAGGCCATACCCGCTATTGACACTTGTTTGTGCAGTGTGAAATGGAATGTGCAGAGTTTAAACAATTCCGTGATCATGAAATTACCATGCTTTTCAGGGTACTCTCCCTTTACCTTAGGAGTATGCGATGAAATGTCATGTTTGCCAAATTTTTCTGTCACAATTTCTTGAAGTAAACATTTCTGAACATAAATCACTCTGTGTTGGTTGTCATTCACCTTTGTTGAAAGTTTTACAAGTGCTGAAAAATATGATCCTTATCAAACTTTGAATGGTATATATATATATATATATATATATATATATATATATATGTGTGTGTGTGTGTGTGTGTGTGTGTGTGTGTGTGTGTGTGTGTGTGTTAGATACATGGCCTTCCTACTAGCTCGGACTAGTGGGTTAAGCTCTGGACTGTCTTACCAGAGGTCCCGGGTTCAATTCTCAGCAGAGGCACAAAAAAGTATCTGTTACACACACACACAGATATATATATATATATATATATATATATATATATATATATATATATATAATGACTTTGGTTTCCTCGTAATTCGTATCCAGGAAAATGTTCTCCAAACAATAAAATCCTGTATCCTTGAGCTAAAGTTTAAACAAAAGTGGGCTTATCTATAATTATCAACACTATATCAACAGATATCTTCGTTTTTCGAAATGATGGGAAAGCATATGTCAAAATGCGCATCTGGTGCATCAAAATTGATACCGTTATGTTTTATATAGATAGGGTAAAGATACATTTTTTGTTAATTTATTTACATTTGCTTGTCAATAATTATAGGCGATTTTAAACTTAATGTCTTCTCTCAGCGCCGGGCTTGACAAACGATGATATGTGCCTGATAAATATGTCTTCACTTGCTCCGAACATTTCGCAAGACCTTCACCTTCTGATATGCTATACAAAAAAGTTATATGAGTGGACAATCGCTTCAAAATACGTACATCAGTATGTACCTTAGTGAGTACTAACTTTTTGTCACTAGTAGCAACCAGTAGTTTGTCATGCCTTTGTTGCAGTGCGTAAAACTTGTATGGAGATATTACAAAGTGACCCAGCTGTGAAAGGAAAAGATGGGGTGTATTCGATATCTGTGGGTTATCAAATAACGGAAGTGCACTGTGACATGTCTACAGATGGAGGGGGCTGGACGGTGAGTACAAAAAAATCAAAAACACAAACTTACAAGGCGCTAGTGGACATTATAGTAGAGTGGTCAACTTATTTAATTGGTGATACTTCTAAAATAGAAAATTTAAATCCCCCCCCCCGAAAGGAATGTCTGTGAGGAAGTGAACTTAGGTGGTGGTGAAATTGATTGTGTCAAAACACACGGTTCTATAACTCACAGCTCTGACATGTATATGTAAACATAATGTGTTATAATTTTGCTGACTTGTACAGTTAGACAAAATGCTGGTATTGGTCAAAATCACCTTTTTATGTCCATCAAAAATGAATTACACTTAACAATTTAAATACAAGTATCTACAATAAGATATATCAATGAATAAATACTAACATACCGTAGGACTAATCAAAGTTAAATAGAACATCCGGTGTTGATTTGCCCCCTAGCGGAATTCACACACGAGAATAAGTCTGTTTGGAGCGCTTTTTGGAGTGTTCTAACCACTCGGCCACGGAGGCCTTTGATATTTGACAGAGAAATGAAAATAGAAATAGAAAAACCACAAATGGGCGGACGTACAGATATCGCTGTACCATAATACGTACTGTCAAAAGACCAACGAATAAAAAAAAATCGTCTAGGGACAAATGTCATATATCTATATTCAAGCTAGAAAACGAAATTGTTATATTGTTGAATATGTTTTATTCTGGATGTACATCATTTAAATATGAATTATTTGTTTACATTAACGTCAAACAATCGTGCACACATGTATTATTGACAATCCCTGCCTGTCTCTCTGTATCTCAGTCGTGCACACATGTAATCTTGACAATCCCTGGCTGTCTCTCTGTATCTCAGTCGTACACATGTATTATTGACAATCCCTGGCTGTCTCTCTGTATCTCAGTCGTACACATGTATTATTGACAATCCCTGGCTGTCTCTCTGTATCTCAGTCGTACACATGCATAACTGACAATCCCTGGATGTCTCTCTGTATCTCAGTCGTACACATGTATTATTGACAATCCCTGGCTCTCACACTGTATCTCAGTCGTACACATGTATTATTGACAATCCCTGGCTGTCTCTCTGTATCTCAGTCGTGCACACATGTATTATTGACAATCTCTGGCTGTCACTCTGTATCTCAGTCGTACACACATTTATTCTTGACAATCCCTGCCTGTCTCTCTATATCTCAGTCGTACACACATGTATTATTGACAATCCCTATCTGTCTCTCTGTATCTCAGTCGTACACATGTATTAATGACAATCCCTGGCTGTCTCTCTGTATCTCAGTCGTACACACATGTATTCTTGACAATCCCTGGCTGTCACTCTGTATCTCAGTCGTACACACATGTATTATTGACAATCCCTGGCTGTCTCTCTGTATCTCAGTCGTACACACATGTATTATTGACAATCTCTGACTGTCACTCTGTATCTCAGTCGTACACACATGTATTATTGACAATCTCTGGCTGTCTCTCTGTATCTCAGTCGTACACATGTATTAATGACAATCCCTGGCTGTCACTCTGTATCTCAGTCGTACACACATATATTATTAACAATCCCTGGCTGTCACTCTGTATCTCAGTCGTACACACATGTATTATTGACAATCCCTGGCTGTCTCTCTGTATCTCAGTCGTACACATGTATTATTGACAATCTCTGGCTGTCTCTCTGTATCTCAGTCGTTCACATGTATTATTGACAATCCCTGGCTGTCTCTCTGTATCTCAGTCGTAAACACATGTATTATTGACAATCCCTGGCTGTCACTCTGTATCTCAGTCGTACACACATGTATCATTGACAATCTATGGCTGTCACTCTGTATCTCAGTCGTACACACATGTATTATTGACAATCTCTGGCTGTCATTCTGTATCTCAGTCGTACACACATGTATTATTGACAATCCCTGGCTGTCTCTCTGAATCTCAGTCGTACACATGTATTATTGACAATCCCTGGCTGTCTCTCTGTATCTCAGTCGTACACACATGTATTCTTGACAATCCCTGGCTGTCTCTCTGCATCTCAGTCGTAGACATGTATTACTGACAATCCCTGGCTGTCTCTCTGTATCTCAGTCGTGCACACATGTATTATTGACAATCCCTGGTTGTCACTCTGTATCTCAGTCGTACACACATGTATTATTGACAATCCCTGGCTGTCTCCCTGTATCTCAGTCGTACACACATGTATTCTTGACAATCCCTGGCTGTCTCTCTGTATCTCAGTCGTACACATGTATTATTGACAATCCCTGGCTGTCACTCTGTATCTCAGTTGTACACACATGTATTATTGACAATCCCTGGCTGTCACTCTGTATCTCAGTCCTACACACATGTATTATTGACAATCTCTGTCTGTCTCTCTGTATCTCAGTCGTACACATGTACTATTGACAATCCCTGGCTCTCACTCTGTATCTCAGACGTACAGACATGTATTATTGACAATCCCTGGCTGTCATTCTGTATCTCAGTCGTACACACATGTATTATTGACAATCCCTGGCTCTCACACTGTATCTCAGTCGTTCACATGTCTTATTGACAATCCCTGGCTGTCTCTCTGTATCTCAGTCGTACACACATGTATCAATGACAATCCCTCGCTGTCACTCTGTATCTCAGTCGTACACACATGTATTATTGACAATCCCTGTCTGTCTCTCTGTATCTCAGTCGTACACACATGTATTATTGATAATCCCTGGCTGTCACTCTGTATCTCAGTCGTACACACATGTATTAATGACAATCCCTGGCTGTCACTCTGTATTTCAGTCGTACACACATGTATTATTGACAATCCCTGGCTGTCACTCTGTATCTCAGTCGTACACACATGTATTATTGACAATCCCTGGCTGTCTCTCTGTATCTCAGTCGTACATGCATGTATTATTGACAATCTCTGGCTGTGTCTCTGTATCTCAGTCGTTCACATGTATTATTGACAATTCCTGGCTGTCTCTCTGTATCTCAGTCGTACACACATGTATTATTGACAATCCCTGGCTGTCCCTCTGTATCTCAGTCGTACACACATGTATCATTGACAATCCCCGGCTTTCACTCTGTATCTCAGTCGTACACACATGTATTATTGACAATCTCTGACTCTCTCTCTGTATCTCAGTCGTACACATGCACTATTGACAATCCCTGGCTCTCACTCTGTATCTCAGTCGTACACACATGTATTATTGACAATCCCTGGCTGCCATTCTGTATCTCAGTCGTACACACATGTATTATTGACAATCCCTGGCTGTCTCTCTGTATCTCAGTCGTATACATGTATTATTGACAATCCCTGGCTCTCACTCTGTATCTCAGTCGTGCACACATGTATTATTGACAATCCCTGGTTGTCACTCTGTATCTCAGTTGTACACACATGTATTATTGACAATCTCTAGCTGTCACTCTGTATCTCAGTCGTACACATGTATTATTGACAATCCCTGGCTGTCACTCTGTATCTCGGTCGTACACACATGTATTATTGACAATCTCTGGCTGTCACTCTGTATCTCAGTCGTACACACATGTATTATTGACAATCCCTGGCTGTCTCTCTGTATCTCAGTCGTACATGCATGTATTATTGACAATCCCTGGCTGTCTCTCTGTATCTCAGTCGTTCACATGTATTATTGACAATCCCTCTCTGTCTCTCTGTATCTCAGTCGTACACACATGTATTATTGATAATCCCTGGCTGTCACTCTGTATCTCAGTCGTACCCACATGTATTATTGACAATCCCTGGCTGTCACTCTGTATCTCAGTCGTACACACATGTATTATTGACAATCTCTGTCTGTCTCTCTGTATCTCAGTCGTACACATGTACTATTGACAATCCCTGGCTCTCACACTGTATCTCAGTCGTTCACATGTCTTATTGACAATCCCTGGCTGTCTCTCTGTATCTCAGTCGTACACACATGTATCAATGACAATCCCTCGCTGTCACTCTGTATCTCAGTCGTACACACATGTATTATTGACAATCTCTGGCTTTCTCTCTGTATCTCAGTCGTACACACATGTATTATTGACAATCCCTGGCTGTCTCTCTGTATATCAGTCGTACACATGTATTATTGACAATCCCTGGCTGTCACTCTGTATCTCAGTCGTACACACATGTATTAATGACAATCCCTGGCTGTCACTCTGTATCTCAGTCGTACACACATGTATTATTGACAATCCCTGGCTGTCACTCTGTATCTCAGTCGTACACACATGTATTATTGACAATCCCTGGCTGTGTCTCTGTATCTCAGTCGTACATGCATGTATTATTGACAATCTCTGGCTGTGTCTCTGTATCTCAGTCGTTCACATGTATTATTGACAATTCCTGGCTGTCTCTCTGTATCTCAGTCGTACACACATGTATTATTGACAATCCCTGGCTGTCCCTCTGTATCTCAGTCGTACACATATGTATCATTGACAATCCCTGGCTTTCACTCTGTATCTCAGTCGTACACACATGTATTATTGACAATCTCTGGCTCTCTCTCTGTATCTCAGTCGTACACATGTACTATTGACAATCCCTGGCTCTCACTCTGTATCTCAGTCGTACACACATGTATCAATGACAATCCCTCGCTGTCACTCTGTATCTCAGTCGTACACACATGTATTATTGACAATCCCTGTCTGTCTCTCTGTATCTCAGTCGTACACACATGTATTATTGATAATCCCTGGCTGTCACTCTGTATCTCAGTCGTACACACATGTATTAATGACAATCCCTGGCTGTCACTCTGTATTTCAGTCGTACACACATGTATTATTGACAATCCCTGGCTGTCACTCTGTATCTCAGTCGTACACACATGTATTATTGACAATCCCTGGCTGTCTCTCTGTATCTCAGTCGTACATGCATGTATTATTGACAATCTCTGGCTGTGTCTCTGTATCTCAGTCGTACATGCATGTATTATTGACAATCCCTGGCTGTCTCTCTGTATCTCAGTCGTACACATGTATTATTGACAATCCCTGGCTGTCTCTCTGTATCTCAGTCGTACACATGCATAACTGACAATCCCTGGATGTCTCTCTGTATCTCAGTCGTACACATGTATTATTGACAATCCCTGGCTCTCACACTGTATCTCAGTCGTACACATGTATTATTGACAATCCCTGGCTGTCTCTCTGTATCTCAGTCGTGCACACATGTATTATTGACAATCTCTGGCTGTCACTCTGTATCTCAGTCGTACACACATTTATTCTTGACAATCCCTGCCTGTCTCTCTATATCTCAGTCGTACACACATGTATTATTGACAATCCCTATCTGTCTCTCTGTATCTCAGTCGTACACATGTATTAATGACAATCCCTGGCTGTCTCTCTGTATCTCAGTCGTACACACATGTATTCTTGACAATCCCTGGCTGTCACTCTGTATCTCAGTCGTACACACATGTATTATTGACAATCCCTGGCTGTCTCTCTGTATCTCAGTCGTACACACATGTATTATTGACAATCTCTGACTGTCACTCTGTATCTCAGTCGTACACACATGTATTATTGACAATCTCTGGCTGTCTCTCTGTATCTCAGTCGTACACATGTATTAATGACAATCCCTGGCTGTCACTCTGTATCTCAGTCGTACACACATATATTATTAACAATCCCTGGCTGTCACTCTGTATCTCAGTCGTACACACATGTATTATTGACAATCCCTGGCTGTCTCTCTGTATCTCAGTCGTACACATGTATTATTGACAATCTCTGGCTGTCTCTCTGTATCTCAGTCGTTCACATGTATTATTGACAATCCCTGGCTGTCTCTCTGTATCTCAGTCGTAAACACATGTATTATTGACAATCCCTGGCTGTCACTCTGTATCTCAGTCGTACACACATGTATCATTGACAATCTATGGCTGTCACTCTGTATCTCAGTCGTACACACATGTATTATTGACAATCTCTGGCTGTCATTCTGTATCTCAGTCGTACACACATGTATTATTGACAATCCCTGGCTGTCTCTCTGAATCTCAGTCGTACACATGTATTATTGACAATCCCTGGCTGTCTCTCTGTATCTCAGTCGTACACACATGTATTCTTGACAATCCCTGGCTGTCTCTCTGCATCTCAGTCGTAGACATGTATTACTGACAATCCCTGGCTGTCTCTCTGTATCTCAGTCGTGCACACATGTATTATTGACAATCCCTGGTTGTCACTCTGTATCTCAGTCGTACACACATGTATTATTGACAATCCCTGGCTGTCTCCCTGTATCTCAGTCGTACACACATGTATTCTTGACAATCCCTGGCTGTCTCTCTGTATCTCAGTCGTACACATGTATTATTGACAATCCCTGGCTGTCACTCTGTATCTCAGTTGTACACACATGTATTATTGACAATCCCTGGCTGTCACTCTGTATCTCAGTCGTACACACATGTATTATTGACAATCTCTGTCTGTCTCTCTGTATCTCAGTCGTACACATGTACTATTGACAATCCCTGGCTCTCACTCTGTATCTCAGACGTACAGACATGTATTATTGACAATCCCTGGCTGTCATTCTGTATCTCAGTCGTACACACATGTATTATTGACAATCCCTGGCTCTCACACTGTATCTCAGTCGTTCACATGTCTTATTGATAATCCCTGGCTGTCTCTCTGTATCTCAGTCGTACACACATGTATCAATGACAATCCCTCGCTGTCACTCTGTATCTCAGTCGTACACACATGTATTATTGACAATCCCTGTCTGTCTCTCTGTATCTCAGTCGTACACACATGTATTATTGATAATCCCTGGCTGTCACTCTGTATCTCAGTCGTACACACATGTATTAATGACAATCCCTGGCTGTCACTCTGTATTTCAGTCGTACACACATGTATTATTGACAATCCCTGGCTGTCACTCTGTATCTCAGTCGTACACACATGTATTATTGACAATCCCTGGCTGTCTCTCTGTATCTCAGTCGTACATGCATGTATTATTGACAATCTCTGGCTGTGTCTCTGTATCTCAGTCGTTCACATGTATTATTGACAATTCCTGGCTGTCTCTCTGTATCTCAGTCGTACACACATGTATTATTGACAATCCCTGGCTGTCCCTCTGTATCTCAGTCGTACACACATGTATCATTGACAATCCCCGGCTTTCACTCTGTATCTCAGTCGTACACACATGTATTATTGACAATCTCTGACTCTCTCTCTGTATCTCAGTCGTACACATGCACTATTGACAATCCCTGGCTCTCACTCTGTATCTCAGTCGTACACACATGTATTATTGACAATCCCTGGCTGCCATTCTGTATCTCAGTCGTACACACATGTATTATTGACAATCCCTGGCTGTCTCTCTGTATCTCAGTCGTATACATGTATTATTGACAATCCCTGGCTCTCACTCTGTATCTCAGTCGTGCACACATGTATTATTGACAATCCCTGGTTGTCACTCTGTATCTCAGTTGTACACACATGTATTATTGACAATCTCTAGCTGTCACTCTGTATCTCAGTCGTACACATGTATTATTGACAATCCCTGGCTGTCACTCTGTATCTCGGTCGTACACACATGTATTATTGACAATCTCTGGCTGTCACTCTGTATCTCAGTCGTACACACATGTATTATTGACAATCCCTGGCTGTCTCTCTGTATCTCAGTCGTACATGCATGTATTATTGACAATCCCTGGCTGTCTCTCTGTATCTCAGTCGTTCACATGTATTATTGACAATCCCTCTCTGTCTCTCTGTATCTCAGTCGTACACACATGTATTATTGATAATCCCTGGCTGTCACTCTGTATCTCAGTCGTACCCACATGTATTATTGACAATCCCTGGCTGTCACTCTGTATCTCAGTCGTACACACATGTATTATTGACAATCTCTGTCTGTCTCTCTGTATCTCAGTCGTACACATGTACTATTGACAATCCCTGGCTCTCACACTGTATCTCAGTCGTTCACATGTCTTATTGACAATCCCTGGCTGTCTCTCTGTATCTCAGTCGTACACACATGTATCAATGACAATCCCTCGCTGTCACTCTGTATCTCAGTCGTACACACATGTATTATTGACAATCTCTGGCTTTCTCTCTGTATCTCAGTCGTACACACATGTATTATTGACAATCCCTGGCTGTCTCTCTGTATATCAGTCGTACACATGTATTATTGACAATCCCTGGCTGTCACTCTGTATCTCAGTCGTACACACATGTATTAATGACAATCCCTGGCTGTCACTCTGTATCTCAGTCGTACACACATGTATTATTGACAATCCCTGGCTGTCACTCTGTATCTCAGTCGTACACACATGTATTATTGACAATCCCTGGCTGTGTCTCTGTATCTCAGTCGTACATGCATGTATTATTGACAATCTCTGGCTGTGTCTCTGTATCTCAGTCGTTCACATGTATTATTGACAATTCCTGGCTGTCTCTCTGTATCTCAGTCGTACACACATGTATTATTGACAATCCCTGGCTGTCCCTCTGTATCTCAGTCGTACACATATGTATCATTGACAATCCCTGGCTTTCACTCTGTATCTCAGTCGTACACACATGTATTATTGACAATCTCTGGCTCTCTCTCTGTATCTCAGTCGTACACATGTACTATTGACAATCCCTGGCTCTCACTCTGTATCTCAGTCGTACACACATGTATCAATGACAATCCCTCGCTGTCACTCTGTATCTCAGTCGTACACACATGTATTATTGACAATCCCTGTCTGTCTCTCTGTATCTCAGTCGTACACACATGTATTATTGATAATCCCTGGCTGTCACTCTGTATCTCAGTCGTACACACATGTATTAATGACAATCCCTGGCTGTCACTCTGTATCTCAGTCGTACACACATGTATTATTGACAATCACTGGCTGTCACTCTGTATCTCAGTCGTACACACATGTATTATTGACAATCCCTGGCTGTCTCTCTGTATCTCAGTCGTACATGCATGTATTATTGACAATCTCTGGTTGTGTCTCTGTATCTCAGTCGTTCACATGTATTATTGACAATTCCTGGCTGTCTCTCTGTATCTCAGTCGTACACATATGTATTATTAACAATCCCTGGCTGTCCCTCTGTATCTCAGTCGTACACACATGTGTCATTGACAATCCCTGGCTTTCACTCTGTATCTCAGTCGTACACACATGTATTATTGACAATCTCTGACTCTCTCTCTGTATCTCAGTCGTACACATGTACTATTGACAATCCCTGTCTCTCACTCTGTATCTCAGTCGTACACACATGTATTATTGACAATCCCTGGCTGTCTCTCTGTATCTCAGTCGTACACACATGTATTATTGACAATCCCTGGCTGTCTCTCTGTATCTCAGTCGTATACATGTATTATTGACAATCCCTGGCTCTCACTCTGTATCTCAGTCGTGCACACATGTATTATTGACAATCCCTGGTTGTCACTCTGTATCTCAGTTGTACACACATGTTTTATTGACAATCTCTAGCTGTCACTCTGTATCTCAGTCGTACACATGTATTATTGACAATCCCTGGCTGTCACTCTGTATCTCGGTCGTACACACATGTATTATTGACACTCTCTGGCTGTCACTCTGTATCTCAGTCGTACACACATGTATTATTGACAATCCCTGGCTGTCTCTCTGTATCTCAGTCGTACATGCATGTATTATTGACAATCCCTGGCTGTCTCTCTGTATCTCAGTCGTTCACATGTATTATTGACAATCCCTGTCTGTCTCTCTGTATCTCAGTCGTACACACATGTATTATTGATAATCCCTGGCTGTCACTCTGTATCTCAGTCGTACCCACATGTATTATTGACAATCCCTGGCTGTCACTCTGTATCTCAGTCGTACACACATGTATTATTGACAATCTCTGTCTGTCTCTCTGTATCTCAGTCGTACACATGTACTATTGACAATCCCTGCCTCTCACACTGTATCTCAGTCGTTCACATGTCTTATTGACAATCCCTGACTGTCTCTCTGTATCTCAGTCGTACACACATGTATCAATGACAATCCCTCGCTGTCACTCTCTATCTCAGTCGTACACACATGTATTATTGACAATCTCTGGCTTTCTCTCTGTATCTCAGTCGTACACACATGTATTATTGATAATCCCTGGCTGTCTCTCTGTATATCAGTCGTACACATGTATTATTGACAATCCCTGGCTGTCTCTCTGTATCTCAGTCGTACAGACATGTATTATTGCCAATCCCTGTCTGTCTCTCTGTATCTCAGTCATACACACATGTATTATTGATAATCCCTGGCTGTCTCTCTGTATCTCAGTCGTACACACATGTATTATTGACAATCCCTGGCTCTCTCTGTATCTCAGTCGTGCAACTGGCTGTCTCTCTATATCTCAGTCGTACACACATGTATTATTGACAATCCCTGGCTGTCTCTCTGTATCTCAGTTGTACCCATGTATTATTGACAATCCCTGGCTGTCTCTATGTATCTCAGTCGTACACATGTATTATTGACAATCCCTGGCTGTCACTCTGTATCTCAGTTGTACACACATGTATTATTGACAATCTCTGGCTGTCTCTCTGTATCTCAGTCGTACACATGTATTATTGACAATCCCTGGCTGTCACTCTGTATCTCGGTCGTACACACATGTATTATTGACAATCTCTGGCTGTCACTCTGTATCTCAGTCGTACACACATGTATTCTTGATAATCCCTGGCTGTCTATCTATATCTCAGGCGTACAGACATGTATTATTGACAATCCCTGGCTGTCTCTCTGTATCTCAGTCGTTCACATGTATTATTGACAATCCCTGGCTGTCTCTCTGTATCTCAGTCGTACACACATGTATCAATGAAAATTCCTGGCTGTCACTCTGTATCTCAGTCGTACACACATGTATTATTGACAATCTCTGGCTTTCTCTCTGTATCTCAGTCGTACACACATGTATTATTGACAATCCCTGGCTATCTCTCTGTATATCAGTCGTACACATGTATTATTGACAATCCCTGGCTCTCACACTGTATCTCAGTCGTACAGACATGTATTATTGACAATCCCTGTCTCTCTGTCTGTATCTCAGTCGTACACACATGTATTAATGACAATCCCTGGCTGTCACTCTGTATCTCAATCGTACACACATGTATTATTGACAATCCCTGGCTGTCACTCTGTATCTCAGTCGTACACAAATGTATTATTGTCAATCCCTGGCTGTCTCTCTGTATCTCAGTCGTACATGCATGTATTATTGACAATCTCTGGCTGTCTCTCTGTATCTCAGTCGTTCACATGTATTATTGATAATCCCTGGCTGTCTCTCTGTATCTCAGTCGTACACACATGTATTATTGACAATCCCTGGCTGTCCCTCTGTATCTCAGTCGTACACACATGTATTATTGACAATCTCTGGCTCTCTCTCTGTATCTCAGTCGTACACATGTACTATTGACAATCCCTGGCTCTCACTCTGTATCTCAGTCGTACACACATGTATTATTGACAATCTCTGGCTCTCTCTCTCTGTATCTCAGTCGTACACATGTACTATTGACAATCCCTGGCTCTCACTCTGTATCTCAGTCGTACACACATGTATTATTGACAATCCCTGCCTGTCATTCTGTATCTCAGTCGTACACACATGTATTATTGACAATCCCTGGATGTCTCTCTGTATCTCAGTCGTACACATGTATTGTTGACAATCCCTGGCTCTCACTCTGTATCTCAGTCGTACACACATGTATTATTGACAATCCCTGGCTGTATCTCTGTATCTCAGTCGTACACATGTATTACTGACAATCCTTGGCTGTCTCTCTGTATCTCAGTCGTGCACACATGTATTATTGACAATCCCTGGTTGTCACTCTGTATCTCAGTCGTACACACATGTATTATTGACAATCCCTGGCTGTCACTCTGTATCTCAGTCGTACACATGTATTATTGACAATCCCTGGCTGTCTCTCTGTATCTCAGTCATACACACATGTATTCTTGACAATCCCTGGCTGTCTCTCTGTATCTCAGTCGTACACATGTATTATTGACAATCCCTGACTGTCTCTCTGTATCTCGGTCGTACACATGTATTATTGACAATCCCTGGCTGTCTCTCTGTATCTCAGTCGTACACATGTACTATTGACAATCCCTGGCTGTCACTCTGTATCTCAGTTGTACACACATGTATTATTGACAATTCCTGGCTGTCTCTCTCTATCTCAGTCGTACACACATGTATTATTGACAATCCCTGGCTGTCTCTCTGTATCTCAGTTGTTCACATGTATTATTGACAATCCCTGGCTGTCTCTCTGTATCTCAGTCGTACACACATGTATCAATGACAATCCCTGGCTGTCACTCTGTATCTCCGTCGTACACACATGTATTATTGACAATCTCTGGCTTTTTCTCTGTATCTCAGTCGTACACACATGTATTATTGACAATCCCTGGATGTCTCTCTGTATATCAGTCGTACACATGTATTATTGACAATCCCTGGCTCTCACTCTGTATCTCAGTCGTACACACATGTATTATTGACAATCCCTGTCCGTCTCTCTGTATCTCAGTCGTACACACATGTATTATTGATAATCCCTGGCTGTCACTCTGTATCTCAGTCGTACACACATGTATTCTTGACAATCCCTGGCTGTCTCTCTATATCTCAGTAGTACACACATGTATTATTGACAATCCCTGGCTGTCTCTCTGTATCTCAGTAGTACACACATGTATTATTGACAATCTCTGGCTTTCTCTCTGTATCTCAGTCGTACACACATATATTATTGACAATCCCTGGCTGTCTCTCTGTATATCAGTCGTACACATGTATTATTGACAATCCCTGGCTGTCTCTCTGTATCTCAGTCGTACACATGTATTATTGACAATCCCTGGCTGTCACTCTGTATCTCAGTTGTACACACATGTATTATTGACAATCTCTGGCTGTCACTCTGTATCTCATTCGTACACATGTATTATTGACAATCCCTGGCTGTCTCTCTGTATCTCGGTCGTACACACATGTATTATTGACAATCTCTGGCTGTCTCTCTGTATCTCAGTCGTACACACATGTATTATTGATAATCCCTGGCTCTCACTCTGTATCTCAGTCGTACACACATGTATTATTGACAATCTCTGGCTCTCTCTCTCTGTATCTCAGTCGTACACATGTACTATTGACAATCCCTGGCTCTCACTCTGTATCTCAGTCGTACACACATGTATTATTGACAATCCCTGCCTGTCATTCTGTATCTCAGTCGTACACACATGTATTATTGACAATCCCTGGATGTCTCTCTGTATCTCAGTCGTACACATGTATTGTTGACAATCCCTGGCTCTCACTCTGTATCTCAGTCGTACACACATGTATTATTGACAATCCCTGGCTGTATCTCTGTATCTCAGTCGTACACATGTATTACTGACAATCCTTGGCTGTCTCTCTGTATCTCAGTCGTGCACACATGTATTATTGACAATCCCTGGTTGTCACTCTGTATCTCAGTCGTACACACATGTATTATTGACAATCCCTGGCTGTCACTCTGTATCTCAGTCGTACACATGTATTATTGACAATCCCTGGCTGTCTCTCTGTATCTCAGTCATACACACATGTATTCTTGACAATCCCTGGCTGTCTCTCTGTATCTCAGTCGTACACATGTATTATTGACAATCCCTGACTGTCTCTCTGTATCTCGGTCGTACACATGTATTATTGACAATCCCTGGCTGTCTCTCTGTATCTCAGTCGTACACATGTACTATTGACAATCCCTGGCTGTCACTCTGTATCTCAGTTGTACACACATGTATTATTGACAATTCCTGGCTGTCTCTCTCTATCTCAGTCGTACACACATGTATTATTGACAATCCCTGGCTGTCTCTCTGTATCTCAGTTGTTCACATGTATTATTGACAATCCCTGGCTGTCTCTCTGTATCTCAGTCGTACACACATGTATCAATGACAATCCCTGGCTGTCACTCTGTATCTCCGTCGTACACACATGTATTATTGACAATCTCTGGCTTTCTCTCTGTATCTCAGTCGTACACACATGTATTATTGACAATCCCTGGATGTCTCTCTGTATATCAGTCGTACACATGTATTATTGACAATCCCTGGCTCTCACTCTGTATCTCAGTCGTACACACATGTATTATTGACAATCCCTGTCCGTCTCTCTGTATCTCAGTCGTACACACATGTATTATTGATAATCCCTGGCTGTCACTCTGTATCTCAGTCGTACACACATGTATTCTTGACAATCCCTGGCTGTCTCTCTATATCTCAGTAGTACACACATGTATTATTGACAATCCCTGGCTGTCTCTCTGTATCTCAGTAGTACACACATGTATTATTGACAATCTCTGGCTTTCTCTCTGTATCTCAGTCGTACACACATATATTATTGACAATCCCTGGCTGTCTCTCTGTATATCAGTCGTACACATGTATTATTGACAATCCCTGGCTGTCTCTCTGTATCTCAGTCGTACACATGTATTATTGACAATCCCTGGCTGTCACTCTGTATCTCAGTTGTACACACATGTATTATTGACAATCTCTGGCTGTCACTCTGTATCTCATTCGTACACATGTATTATTGACAATCCCTGGCTGTCTCTCTGTATCTCGGTCGTACACACATGTATTATTGACAATCTCTGGCTGTCTCTCTGTATCTCAGTCGTACACACATGTATTATTGATAATCCCTGGCTGTCACTCTGTATCTCAGTCGTACACACATGTATTATTGACAATCTCTGGCTGTCTCTCTGTATCTCAGTCGTACACATGTACTATTGACAATCCCTGGTTCTCACTCTGTATCTCAGTCGTACAGACATGTATTATTGACAATCCCTGGCTGTCCTTCTGTATCTCAGTCGTACTAACATGTATTATTGACAATCCCTGGCTGTCTCTCTCTATCTCAGTCGTACAGACATGTATTATTGACAATCCCTGGCTGTCTCTCTGTATCTCGGTCGTTCACATGTATTATTGACAATCCCTGGCTGTCTCTCTGTATCTCAGTCGTACACACATGTATCAATGACAATCCCTGGCTGTCACTCTGTATCTCAGTCGTACACACATGTATTATTGACAATCTCTGGCTTTCTCTCTGTATCTCAGTCGTACACACATATATTATTGACAATCCCTGGCTGTCTCTCTGTATCTCAGTCGTACACATGTATTATTGACAATCCCTGGCTCTCACACTGTATCTCAGTCGAACACAGATGTATTATTGACAATCTCTGGCTGTCTCTCTGTATCTCAGTCGTACACATGTATTATTGACAGTCCCTGGCTGTCTCTCTGTATCTCAGTCGTACACACATGTATTATTGACAGTCCATGGCTGTCTCTCTGTATCTCAGTCGTACACACATGTATTATTGACAGTCCATGGCTGTCTCTCTGTATCTCAGTCGTACAAATGTATTATTGACAATCCCTGGCTGTCTCTCTATTTGGAGGAATGTGTCCAAGAGTTATATAAAAACCCCTCTGTAAGTAACTGCTACAAAAACGATCAGTCAGTGACAAAGACTCGAAAGTGATCATTCTGATAAAACGTGCAATTTACAACGTGCAATTTACAACCATCTCAACAAGTCGTCAGCGCTGTCGTAAGCGCGTCTACGTGCACGTAAAAAAGCTAATTAGCTGCCATGTACCATCGTCTACCTGACAGAGTTCACGGGCAATATAGAGGAAGAAAACAGTGAATTGCTGCTGAGTTTGTGGAAGAAAAATGAGTAACCTGAGGTCATTTATAAAAATTACCAGTTAGTGTAACGTGCTTCTTGACTAAGACTGCAAACATCTTGACCTGCGAACTATCTTTTAAAGTCACTATAACCCATGTCATTAAGTGCAGTCCCCAACAATGTACTACCCAATGTAATCTTATCGAGTGCATATCACAACAAAATTTGCAAGTTATTTATACATATATTTGAACCAAATTCTAGAGAATTCTAGTTTTATTTGGAATCTTGTCTCGGTCACGTGTGTCAATATCTAGTACATATTACTACATGATGACATGTTCGAATTAAGTCAAATCCATTATATTCCAATGTTGTTCTTTGCACAGTTAAAGAAGATCAGATCAAATTTTGTTGAAATGTCATAGAACCGTGACAATCTTTCATATGTTGTGATTAGCTTGATATTGTATAGTATAGAGACAATCATTGTTATGATGTGGGCTTTGACATTGTACGTTACAACTTCATGATCAGTATCATGCCTGTCTATGATAGATAGATTAGTCTCCCATCTAGAATAAATAAAGATCTAGAAATTGTTTAATTTGAAGGACTTTCACCATGTCTGGAAACAGTACATTAATGTTTGCATTATGTGTTGATGGCTTCAGATTTTCAAGAATACAATCAAGATGAGAAGTAATACGCAATTTTATTATTATTTATTACAGATACACCTCGAAGACAACCGTGAATGCATTAAATTACTACACAGGAAAGGGCCTCCGTGGCCCAGTGGTTAGAGCATTCACAAGGCCTCTCACCTCTAGTCGGCGCGGGTTCCATTCTCGCTCGCGCCGATATATGTGAGAAAGTTTGCCAGTTTATTTTCGGAAGGTCGGTGGTCTCTTCCCGGGTACATTGTATCTGGGTTCTCTCCTCCACCAATAATAAATAGGACGCCACCAGATAACTGAAAAAATTATTGAACCTGGTGGAAACCAACAATCAATCAATCTTTATCATTATCAACCATACAGAAATAAAATTTGTACGGACAAACCTCTAGATGACCCTTGTATATATTGGATAACTTCACAGAAATGAACTTTGACCTTTCTTTGTAGGCTATCCAAAAACGACAGGATGGTTCTACAGACTTTTATAAAACTTGGGCAGATTACAAAAAAGGATTTGGAGATCCATCCAAAAACTACTGGATTGGTAGGGTTGTTCATGTTCAGCATTTCGCAAATTCTATGTTGTTATAACAATCTAATTTTAAAATACAACCTGTCATTATCTCATGTGCTGTCTGGCGTGTTTCATACCCAATGTTAAGCCGTCCTTTACATACAAAGTTTACCCGATCAAGATTTAGAGCTCACGGCGGGTGTGACCGGGAAACGGAGGAAACTTTCTTCTTCTTGACGCCTGATCACGTCTTTAGTGTATATGGGGGTCCGTATTTGCCATGTTATTAATTTTGTATTCTTTACAGGAAAAAAGAAATTTATAAACGTTCGTTATATTCACTATTTCAAAACGTTTTTAAGTATATGTTTCAGTGTAAAGCCTTTATTCCCAATTGTGGCCTGAAGCTACGTCCTAGAACCACAATCTGAACCACGTTGACTCTACAGTACCTGAGGATGTGTAATGTGATTAATCCTGGCCCTGTTACTGTTAAAAGTCTTTATGTTAAAAGTTTTCCTTATACATGTATATACCAGTATAAAAATTTGATTCCATACTGTAGCTTCACCCTACTCCACCTCCAAGCCCCAGCCCCGTCCATGATTTGATCAAACTTGATTCTGCATTTCCTGGGGATACTTGCGTATTGATATTACCCACCAAAGTCATCCTGTTCGTGAGAAATACAATTTAAACGTTTTCCCGATCTATCTCCATTTGAACGTTTGACCTCCTGCCGTGGTCCCACTCTTCTTGGCCGAGTGGTTAGAGCATCGCGCCAAAACCACAAGGCCTCTCACCTCTAGTCGGCGCGGGTTCGAATCTCGCTCGTGCCCATATATGTGAGAAAGTTTGCCAGTTTACTTTCGGAAGATCGGTAGTCTCTTCCCGGGTACATTGTATCTGGGTTCTCTCCTCCACTAATAAAAGACTGGACGCCACTAGATAACTGAAAAATCGTTGCGTGTAGCAGAAAACAATAAACAATCAATCGGTATCATGATTTGTACAGAATTTAATCTACACTCTTAATGGAAGATTTCACATGAAAAGGCCAAGATAACCAACAGTATTCAATCTCGTAATTCCTATAGAAAATACAAATCAGAGAGATGGGCAAACACGGACCCCTGGTTATACCAGAAGTGGGATCAGGTGCCTAGGAGGAGTAAGCATTCCCTGTCCACTGATCACACCCGCCGTGAGCCCTATATTCCGATCAGGTAAACGGGGCAATCCGTAGTCAGAATTAGTGTATCAAGAACGGCCTAACAATTGGTCACGTACGATTTGTTTTTCCTGGTTCAGTGGTTCTTTTGAGAAAAGTAACGTTGTTTCGTAATAACCTCTTAACTCTTAACATTAGTAATGTTTGCATATGACGCTTAATTGCATGTATGGAGCCGTTATTAACGAATGCGCAGTACCTGATCATGTACATTGTATTGGGTACTTTCTGTAAGCTCGGAATCAAAGATAACCTCAAATTCTAAAAAAAAAAAGAAATAAAATTATATATATATATATATATATATATATATATATATATATATATATATATATAAGTATATTTTGCGTGTCTCTATAGCAAACTGGAAAAAAAATCTCATTTCTTTCCATGCACCAATATTTTTTTTTACTAAACAGGAAACGATGCAATTCACTCTTTAACACAGACAAATCAGGAACTCCGGGTAGAACTTTTGAGTTTTGCTGACGAGAAAGCACACGCCCTGTATTCCGCATTTCAAGTTGGGAACGAGAACAGTAAATACCAGCTTAGTGTGTCTGGATATTCAGGAACGGCGGGTATGAGTGTTTTACAATCAATCTAATCACAGCCCGAAACGCATTCGGATCATACACAAAATATCATGCAGAACACAGTTAACATGCAAAAAATGCAAGCTGCTCATGGGCTTTAACTTTTACCTGAATATGCATATTGTTTGGTCTTTAGGAATCATTGTATTACTTTGAGGTTTTTATACTTCTTAGTTTTAATACTCTGTCATTCAGTGAGGAGAGTTAGAATAGGTCCTCAGTACCCCTTGCTTGTCGTAAGAGGCGACTAAATTCTGATGAGACCGCAAAAATCGAGGTGCCGTGTCAAACAGGTGCGGCACGATACATATCCCTCCCTGCTCAAAGGTCCTTAGCGCCGAGCATAGGCCTAAATTTGCAGCCTTTCACCGGCAATGGTGTCGTCTCCATATGAGTGAAAAATTTTCGAGCGGGACTTTAAACAATATATTATCAATCAATCAATACTTTCTATTACAGTCCCAGAAACGTTTTACTTTACCATTTTTCCGTGTGTTCGCCGTTCGCTCACCGTTTAAGTGGGAAATGTATAACGTTTTAGGGACATGTAACTAAATGTATGTAACTTATATATCTCATCATTATATGTATGTAACTAAATGTAGGTAACTTATAATTTCCCCGAAACCTTTTAATTTATCATTTTCCCGTTTCTTTAGCGTGCGTTCACCGTTCGATCACCGTTCAAGTGGGAGAGTACAAGGTTTCATGAACCAAAGATGATAGATATTGGTATACCGTTCATACATGATTGATCTTTGATCACTGTTCCTTATCTTCACCAGTCGCTGTAGCTCAGTGGCAGAGCGTTGGTTTGTTTGTTTGTTTGTTTGTTTTACGTCCCATCGAGAATTTTTCACTCATATTGAGACGTCACCAGCTGTAGGTGAAGTTCCACAAATTTAGACCTATGCTTAGCGCTCAGGGCCGTAGCAGTGAGGGTTCTTTAACGTGCCAACGCCTACCGTTACACGAGACCTCCGTTTTTAAGGTCATATCCGAAAGACCCGTGATTCTCACTTCTAAATGCCGAGCGTTTAGCGAAGGAGCAATCACTACCTATTTTTCGTCTTAGGTTTGACGCGGCCATGGCACGAGCGGGGCTGGAACTCACGACCTCCCGGTTACGAAGTGAACGCTCTAACCACTGAGCTACCGCGACCGGGCGTTGGTTTGTAACCAGGGGTCGTGAATCCCGCTCATGCCATTGTCGAGTCAAAATTAAGACGGAAGTATTAGCATTAGGTAGTGAATGTTCAAGCGCTCGGCATATAAAAGTGAGAATCACTGGTTTTTCGGATATGATTTTGAGAACGGAGATCCTGTGTCGCGATAGACGTTGGCACGTTAAAGAACCATCCCTGCTACGGCTCTGAGTGTTTAGCATAGGTCTAAATTTTTGGTGCACTTCACCTACAACTGGTGACGTTTCAATATGAGTGAAACATTTTCAACGGGATATAAAAACAAGCTAACACCAACAATTCATTATCTACAATTCATTTATAGGAAAGTAAGTTTCATCACGTCCAAACCAAACGGTATTTTCCCGAGGGGGTCCTCTTAATAGCATCATGGCATGATAGCTATAAGTGCAAATAAGAATGAATAAAACACAAAATCTGAAAAAATTGTTGTAATATACCGTGTGTCAAATTTCACTATAATTATTCATCATTAACTTTATATTCTAGAATTAGCAATTTAACTCCCTGGCTAGTACATTGTATGTCCATTTGCTACCTTCCTGTATAAGTCTAGGTGAGTCGGGGACAACTTTAAAAACTGGTTTTATCGCAGTTCGCTATGGAGAATTATCCTTGTTGAACCGGTCGCGGAAGATCTGTGGTAGAACGTTCGCTTTGTGAGGTCGTGAGTTCGAGTTTCGCTCGTACCATGGCCGCGTCAAACCGAAGACTTAAACAAAGGTAATGATTGCTCCTTTGCCAACCACTCGGTATTTAGAAGTGACAATCACGAGTCTTTCGGATATAACCTTAAAAACGGAGTTCCCGTGTCGCGGCAGGTGTTGGCGCGTTAAAGAAACGTCACTGCTGCAGCCGAGAATGCTAAGCATAGGTCTAAATTTGTATCACTTCATTACAATTGGTAACACTTAAAAAAAATTATATATATATATATATATATATATAGAGAGAGAGAGAGAGAGAGAGAGAGAGAGAGAGAGAGAGAGGGGTTAATAATAATGTAAAATATGTAGGGTCATGTGAGGTCAGCGCGTGCTGATATAGATACAAAACTTTTTCTACCCATGTTCTTCAAGCTTATCATATTTATTTATGTTTCATTTTTTGTTGTTATATAATGACATAGCTAAAAATTAAAATCCTAAGATTGAAATTTCAATTTAGCTATCACTGTTTATCTTTAAATTATTTCTTCTGCTCGAGGACATTTTCAGATGATGCAAACAGGCTGAAAAGATCACTTAACTATGACGTCACAGCCTACTACACAATGTTACGATAATGCGGTGGCGTATGAAGTACGAAGAGCGAGGACTTACGTACTAAGGCTAAAAATCACTTTCTGATATAAACGAACGTGAAATGGAAAGTAACTAAAATATGCATATTATTGATAGTTGTGTGGTAAATAGAATCTTACACTCGTGCTTATGGCGTATGAATTTATGAAATTCGTTACCAGATTTAGATATTTCCCTCGCCAAGGCTCGGGATATATAATATTCAAAAAAAGTATAGGATATTAGATTTACAAGGACAATGAAAAGCAGATCATAAGGTCAGTGTGATGTGATTAACTTTTTAATTTTTGGCTTTTTACTGCCTTTTATTTAAACAAGCAATTCTATATAACAGATTACAAAAATGCAAACTAAGCATACTGGATAACACGGGGGTTTTTTTATAGGATATTTATTGGTGATAAAGGTTAGGCCAGGACCCTCGGTTGATAACTTTAATTGTCTAAACACCAAATGCCAGAACTAATAAACATTCATTTTCAATATCATTGAAAAGAAAACAAATTTAACATTTGTCAATTTATACGAAACCCTGCAAATATATCACTCAAATGAAATTTTATTAATAAATTTGCTATGATTTAGCATAGTAATTTGCTTACAAATCTGACATGTGCGCAGCGCCTCTCTTTCGTATTTTTCCGAACTGGCGACTTCCGAGGTCAGTGCACATCGGAGATTAAAAGCAGTATATTGCCACCCCTACATACCACCATTGCAAGGGGTAGAATGGATTTCCATACATGTTAAAAAAAAAACTGTTACAATGCCAAAGCTGTTGATATATTGCTATCACAGATGCATAAAATTACTATCGGGATGGCAGTGATTCCTGAATCGACATTTTTTGCTGATTTGACTGGTTTATTGCTTCAGATTCACCCTGATTCTATGAAATTATATATATTCAATCACAAATATATTATTATATTTGGTATTTTATTTTTCGATTTATCTTGTATTACATTTTAAAAGGTGTCCCGAGTAAAATTAACAAAAATTTTTTTTTTTTATCTTTTTTTTTTTTTACATTTAATGTACCTCAGTGCACTTCACACAACATGACGTCACAATATAACAGTACGTCACGATGTACATCTCCCTAGTTGAAAATGGCAAAATGTGTTGTTGTTATCTGCTATCACTATCACGTGTTCAAGCTGAATATATGTAAATCTGCATACCGAATGCTTTTCAAATGATTTTGAGGTTTTTTTTCTGTGATAATATATAAATCTCTCATATCTATAGTTCGTATACCCTATAGTAATTTTTGTATTACATTGTGATCATAAAATCGACCCCATGTGCAAAATTAGTCGATCGAGAGAGTTGATATTGCAATCTTAATGGTTCAGGTGAAAGATGACTATATTTTCTTTCGATCAAGGCATATCCTAGAAGGTAACTAGTTGAAGGTATGGAATCATGACACAGAAGGTAGGATTTTTTGCCTCGTTATATATTTGGTGATGAATATGGGTACTACCATATATTTTTATAAAGATTATGGAAATTGTTAAGAACGAGAGGACGTTCTTCTGGTCAGGGGTACTTTTTAAAATTATTTTATCAGTATCAAGCCCAAATTATAAGTGATTTCAGTGCATCTTCCACCTGTACCAAGGCGATAAACAACTGACAGTCTTTAGGATAAAAATAGCTATACGTCACTTGCATGATGACGTCATGGTTCAGCGAGGTGTTTCCCCTCATGACACGATATTTGTTTACAAAATGCCAAACGATTAGTAATAAAATATGCGACTCTTATAGGAATTTTACTTCAATTTGAATATGCTGTTATTTCTTGTTAGTTTACTCGGGACACCATAATCACGCTGTGCGTTAGTTATCTTAGTTTTTTTACGATAAAGATCTCTCACTGCTCAAAGGCCGTAAGCGCCGACCATAGGCCTAAATTTCTAAACCCCGCTGCGTCTTTTATAGGAGATAGTTTGAATGTGCACAATGGAATGAAGTTCAGTACACGTGATCAGGACAATGACGAGTACGGTGAGAATTGCGCGGAAAACTGGCACGGAGCATGGTGGTACAAGTACTGTCACGACTCCAACCTGAACGGGCAATACGCGGGATCTGCTCTGTCTGATTGGAAATACCCGATCTGGCTACACTGGAAGTCAGTTGTAGCGTTAAAAGGTACAACAATGATGATAAGACCCAAGACGTAACATCAATATGTATCGTGTGGAAGGAAGCTAGCTCCTTGCTTTTGAATATCACTGCGCAGTATGTTATCGCACTGTAGATAATGGTTCAATACTTATTACATTGGTCCAAATGTTTATATATTTACTGCTTAAACCTATCCAGTTGATTTTTATGTCGATTCTAGTTTTGAAAGGGATTTGGAAAGGAATACATTTTGTGGTGGAAAGATTCTTTAATCAGAAAGATCTGAATTGCACGATTTTATATGCTTTGTTTTATCTATCCTATCGTCAATAAATATAGTAAATATATATTTAAAAAAGATGTGATGTGAAAATTTAAAGAACGTTTAAATGAACCATGTTAGTCTTCTTATTTATTTTATGATATTAAATTTGATATTTGTTTAAAATATCCCATTTAGCATTTTATGTGTAACTTTGCTTTGTTTTATGTGATATAAAACATATACCGTACAAATTTTGATGCATCAGATGCGCATTTCGACAAATAATGTCTCTTCAGTGATGCTCAAGTCAAAAATGTTGGAAATCCGAAATAAGAAAAACTTGGAAGAGATGAAAGAACCAAAAATACCAAATAGTGGAGCCAAATCCGGCAAAGGATCAGAGCTATGCATGAGGGAGATAATCCGTAATTTTTAAATGAATTTCTTAATTTTATCACAGCAAATTTGTATACGCAATTTATGCTAGTACTGTAGTACTTATTATGTTTTTGCATGTTGTAAAGCGCTTAGAGTAATAGTTGTAATGTTAGATAATGCGCTATATAATACTTTGTAATACTAATAATAATAATAATACTCTAGCCGTATATTTCAAGTTTTAATTTATGGTACAAATAGTAGAGACTTTAAACTAAACTCATTAACTTAGCTGATATGTTTTTTATTTACCCGACATTTTGTGTGTGGTAACTCTTTTCCTGATTCCTTGTTGCAGTTTGTGTGTATTACTTTGTTGATGCAATTGATTAATGGTTATTTGATTATTTATTGCTTTCCGCCACACTCAACAATTTTTCAGTTATCTGGTGGCGTCCAGTTTTTGTTGGTGGAGGAGAGAACCCAGATACAATGTACCTGGGAAGAGACCACCGACCTTCCGCAAGTAAACTGGCAAACTTGCTCACATAACGCCGCGGCCGGGATTCGAACACGCGCCGACAGAGGTGAGAGGCTTTGTGATTTTGAGCCCGATGCTCTAACTACTCGGCCACGGAGGCCCCCTTGATGCAATTGACATTTTTATGTAAAACTTATGGCTGTTATAGTAATGTTGATTTGTCGAGGATTTTTACTCTGTCCTTGTTTTTTTTTATTAGATACACTGTATATTTGTAGCAAAACTGAAAACTTGATAAAAGGTTTGAAAATATATGCTCCACATTTTTTTATATGAAAGTGTAGCATAGTTGTTTATATTCATTGTCATGCTCCAAATGCTGCTTTTACTGACTACCTTTGTCTATATTTACATTTTCGATGTTTTTTTACCCTTTAGTATTTTTATCTATTGTCGTTTATTCATGAATGCTACACAGAAGTGAACAATGTGCATATGACGTTTTTGAAAAATATAGTAAGTATTTTAGCGGCTGCAATTCCGAAAGAAATTGAAGTACAATGTAAACATGAAAAACTGAACTTTAAATTTGAAAATACATAGGATATGAACTGCAACGCTTCACGACAATATACGTTTATGAAGCATTAATGCTAAAGATTTTTTGAAAAGTTTTAGTTGTTGAAATTTCGTCCACATTTGTTTACATTGAAGTAATATTAAGTATACAAGTAACTATTGTCATCAATTGTATGGCAATTTGAAAACATTTTATCATAAATTGGTTTCCATATGAATTGTTCAATATTTAAATAAAAAACTAATGATAATAATAATAATAAAATATCATCCATTTGTGCTGATGTTTTATTCCCCTGATACTTTGCTGCAGTTATAGATACACATCTTGCTATTTACTAGATGAATTGCCTTTAGATTCATTAAACTTTTCATGTAAACACGTGTGTAGCTACTATTTTATGTCCCCTTTATAAAAGAAGAAACCAAAATCTTTGCCCCGTCTTTAGATAGATTAAGTAGTGTGTGCTTTATATTCAAAGAACCTCTTGCTTGATTAGATACAATATCTAGCATTGGTTCAGTATTTGTCCCTATAAAGAGTCAAAGGTCAAGGTTAAACTATTACAATATTGAAAAATACCTATCAGTGTTAGTGTTTTCCCTGGAAAGATGACCCATATTGATTATTGGGTTAAAGGTCAAGATGAAATTACTACAATTTCGAAATATATTGTCTACTAAATATCTTCAGAGGAATTTGACAGCAATATAAGTAAATTTGAGACAGTGGTTGCTCTTAAACAAGATCAAAAGTCAAGTTAAAGTATAATTTTGTAATTAGAAAAATGCTTCCACCCATCAGTACTTTCAGTACTTTGATTGATATATACAAAACATTATCATTTGTAAATTTATTTTTTTTTAAAGATATAGTACATTTGTACGAAATATAATGTAATTTTCACCGTATCCTCATAGATTTTCATAATTCATCATTTGAGATTTTATTCAAGAAGTATTACATCCTACATAATCTTCAAATTTTTGTTTACCCTAAATTACCATCATTTATGTTTATTATTCCTTTTGGGTAAATCGACGTGCCCAACTGTCCACGGTCTGTAAGTGTAAAATTTAAGAAAACTATAAAAGGTTTACTAAGAAATATCTAAACATTAATATGAATTAAATTAGTCACTTTGAACGAAGGTGAAACAATTTGGATCGGGGTCGACATTCTGAAGATTAAAGAGCGGCCGAGTGGAAACAATTTCAAGCTGTTAGTTATAGTTAAAACAGGGCACTGCAGGTACATTTACTGGTTTAATCCGTACAGTGATACTTGGCATTGTTTCTTTGTTTGATATACCACAGCTGGTACGGCTGTATTTTAACTGAAGAAAAGTCACAAACCTCTAATGTTAAAGTCAAATGAAAGCCAGATCAGAATTGGTGTCTTCAGCAGGTTAGAAACACTACCCCTTCAGCGAGAGCGATTATCCCTCTGTAGCGAGAGTAATTATATCCCGTAGAACGGGGAACAAAACATCGCATACACCTCCTCGTGTTTTACGTGAAAAGAAGAAAAAGTGCTGAAACTACTGCAAATTTCCAAATCAAAACACAAACACTCACAATATGTATTGGATTACAGCATCCTGCCCTCATACACAGCAACATTGATAAAAAATTTCTTGACAGTGTTGTCAATTTCATCAGGTCCAGTTCAACCTCTATATTTAGCAATATAGCTTTATAAAGATATTTGAAATAGCTTGATTTAGCTATATGTTTAGCTTGCGTTAGACTGGATTTTTTAATTGCAATGCCAAAAAGTCGCATAACATTTTTTGAACATGTTTATATTTTGTATTATGTTAGTATTTTTTAAGTATTTTTATAAAAAGAAAAATTATTTTATGTTGTGAACTCTCCACTTCCCTGTGTGCATTGAAGCATAGATAAGTATAACTTTACAATGTGGAATCTGCTTGTTTATCCATTGACTTTTATTACATAGTTTAAGAAACATTTTTTGGAGTACAAGGATGAAATATGTTTACTCAATGAAATTTAATTTTTATGCTTTTAAAAATAGCTCAATAAAACTATATAGATTAATAAAGCTATAACTCTAAATATAGAGATTGTACTTGACCTGTTCATCGAGACCATTCATGTCATGTTGATTTTGTGTCGCACTTAATCAGCATTGCACGGAATTTGCCTTTATTTTCAATCTCAACACCAAAACACCCGTTTATGGTAATGTTTATTTTCTCACTAAAAAGGATAATTGCATTGTAGCGAGAAGATCTCGCTATAGGGGAAGCGTTGCCAACCCGTTCCACATTCCGAATCCAGATACTTGTTGTTATTATGTAGGCCTATAGCATAGATAGTGAGGACTAAGTCTAGTCAATGTACAGGATGACCTCAAACTAATAGCAACAAACATCTTTATTGCTCTAAGTTATACTATCTAATATGTAAATGACGTATAAAAAAATGTACAATATAATATACAGAAGATGTTGAAAAGGGCTTATTTAATGATGATATGATTCATCTTCCATACACAGTAAATCACGTTGGAAACACTTCCCCTATAGTGAGATCTTCTCACTAAAATGTGATTTTCCCTCTTTACAAACATTACAATAAATGGGTGTTTTGGTATAATGGCAAACTCCATGCAATGCTGAATAAGATAAGTATGACATACATTCAACATGGCACAAATTGTCTGTAGAAATTGTTATATTAATGTTGCTGCATAAGAAGGCAGGACACTGTAATCCATTGCAGTTGTAAGTGGTTTTATATTGTTCGCAAATATGACATAATGGAGATTAGCGACTTTCCCAAGTCTCTTATTATTTCGCAGTCCCGTTTTTGAGTGAAAATGCATATACTAATTTAAATTACATATACCAACTTACAGAATGAAAAAATCAAGTACAAATTACCCAAATCCCTTCACTGGCACATTCAAGATGCAGTATTTTCAGAGGTTTTCTTTCAAAGTTAAATAAAATTAAAGTTTCAAAACGTAACATTTAACCCAGCCTCGAAAAATCTGTAAGATTTCAAGAAATGTTTATGATTTGCCGACTTTTTAAGGTTTCGAGCTTGCTCAAGAACCATCTAGCAATCATGCAGGAGTTGAGCTGCTACACTGCCTTTCAGACAATCTCAATGGGCGAAATCAAAATAGTGCCTATTGGTTTTAAATGTTTCTTTCTTAAGGATTCAAGACTTCAAAACATTGAATTTAATTGATATTTGAAAGGCAGAATACCATTTCCATTGTTGAAGTCCTTGTTTATTATTGTATCTTTGTCCAATAGTTAAATAACAATTGTTTGTTAAGAGAAGTTCAGTAGAAACAGATTTTCTCTTGAAATTTGTGTCGGACAGCATCATTAAATACTTACAAAAATAGCCAGCTCAAATTTGTTTTTCATTTATATCTATAGTCACATAGTTTCATCAAGAATCCTTATTTCAGATCATTAGAAACAGATAAATACTTAAGTGGTGAAATTGCACAATGTCGCAGTTCAGTTGCTATTCGAAAAACACAAAGACTATTCCTGATTTTTTTTTGGTAATACCAATCCCAATTTTCTTTTAAGCAAAACGAAAGTAGCATGTGTGTTGCAAAGAAAATAACAGGTTATTTCGTGAAGAAACCCAGGCTAGGTAGCATTCATTGGGAATTGAATCTTGTTCCGAATTCCAATATCTTTCTACATATTACATTGAACTTTCCAATTGTTAGACATTATTGAAAACAGAGAGTTAATACCGCATAATCGTTACATCATGCATGAAGAGAAGATACAACTGTAGATTTGATCCAACATATATTAAGATGAAAAGCAGAGAAGTATAATATATTCAATTTATCAAATCGATACATCCCAGTGAACTCAAAATAAAAGGCATAACAGAGTCTTCTGCATCTGCTTCGTACTTCAATATTTTATTGAAAATAAACCATGACCCAGACGCAGTGTAAGTCTGATTTATTCAAGGTGTAAGTGAAGATGGAATCATCTTGTCTTGAATCATCAATAATTGAATACTTTCATTTTCTCAATCGCATGCTGAAATCAAAGTAAAACCCATGGAATTTATTTCCATTGAAGACTTTCTTCACTGTCAACATTCTCTTGTTGATTTACCATCTGTTTACTTGTCAGGATGGTTAGAGGACATGAATTCTTTACAGGAAGATGTAAAAATAAATATTTATTATATGTTTTTACTATTCCTCTATTCTAACTTTAGGACAGTTTTTACTCCAGATTTTTAAAACTGAGAGGACAATTCCCCTCTTGATATCAGATTTGGGGAGAAAGGGGGTGTGGTGTGCAAAACAACAATTCCAATATCCACTATGCTTTCAACATTCATGATTCTTTAATCTACTATCATAACAATCAATCAGGGGTGTAATTGATTTGAATTACTAAAAATATAACTAAAATCAGTTACAAATTGTGCTTGTAAGATTTGTCTTTGCTTGGAAATTCCAGTGAGCAATTGGTAAAATCATTAAAACAGCTAAAAATTGCAAAATTAAGTCCAAATAAAAAATACTTGTGTGAAATGAAGCTTAAGAAATACGTGTAGAAATGGGACAAGATTCATCCATATTTTTATTTGTTAACGGTCATATGAAACAATATTCTCAAGAAATAAGAGTTATGTATGTGAATTCATTAAGCAAGGTTTCATTTTTTTTTCTTTTCAATGCAATATAACATCAGTACAGCTGATCAAATGTACTCAATCATGAAAATGATCTTTCACAAATTGATGGTTTCAGCTTATCTCCCTTTGCTGATGTTGTCGGAAAGACCCACTCTGATGTAAACAAAAGAGTTTGTAAATGACCAATTACTTTGAAAAATGCCACAGTGTGCTGCAGAAAGGGTTGGCCATATATCTTTTCCCAAGGGATCCCAAATTAAGAAAATAAAATATTCGACATGATGGATTTGTTGCCATGACACTACAAGGTTATGTGAGAAACATCTCACAGACAATCAGTTTTCAGTACTTCCATCGATAACTCCAAACATTGTTGATACTAAAAGATCAATTTAAAATCAAATGCTGTGCCAATCACTTCTTTATTTTTCCAAAGACTTCTCGCTCACGCCAATATATGTGAGAAACTTTGCCAGTTTACTTTCGGAAGGTCGGTGGTCTCTTCCGAGGTACATTGTATATGGGTTCTCTCTTCCACCAATGACAGTCGCCGGATAGCTGAAAAATTGCTCAGGCAACTATAAATAAAAAAAAAAAACAAAAAAAAAAAAACAATCTTCCACCAATGAAAACTGGATGCCACCAGATAACTGAAAAATTGTTGAGTGTGGTAGAAAACAACAAACAATTGATCAATCCAAAGACTGAAACAAGTCAACATAGAAAGTCCCCAATTAGTTCAGGCATTGTCAGAAAACCAGTCAGTCACACTAACAGAAGTGCTTCTGATGGTTGGCTTTCAACAATGAGTTCAAGTGAAGAGCACTGGAACTATGTATTTAGATAACTGTAGAAACAGCAGGAACATCAACTTGTTTCTTAGTAGCCTACATCAATTTAAAAATTGATCATATGCAGAACAAGCTCTGCATATTGAATCAGTTGAGAGATATAAACACCATATACAGGTAATAATAGAATATTGCTACAAAGATCAGAGAAGTTGATGATGGAGAAATTGAAATCATCCTGTTTGTCATAAAGTTGAGTTGGAAGTTTGCCATCAGCTTATATTTTTGGCTGGGTTGCACAACGTGCGTTCGGATAAAAATATGGTGAATGTCAAGATTTATGTAATCAGCTCCTCATTCACCTCACATTACCAAACTTTGCACTGTTGTTATGAACACATTGAAAATGTGCATGTGACTTTTTGAAAGTGCTTGGACAGTTTTTGAAAAATTTACATTTAGTTGAACTTTTCTGCATCTTTTGCATAGATGGTACCTACTTTGTAAAGTTGACTTCTCTCGCACCTTTATGCTGACATTCTTCAAACTGTCTACAGTTATTATGGACATGTTGAAGATGTGCAGGATTTTTTGAATAGACAGTACTTACTTTATGTAAACAACTCCTCTTACAGCTTTTACTTGGCATCCTTCAGACTTTGTACAGTTGTTATAGGTATATTGAAGATATCAAGAAAGATTACAAATAATTGAACTTTGTCATTTTCTCTGCATATTATGGATAGATGGTACCTATTTGTGTATTCAATACTAGCTCTCACAGGTTTTCCAGTAGACATTTCTCAAAATTCAGTATGGTAGCAAGTGAGTGATATGGCTGTTCAGGGCCTGAGGCCAAAAAATTATGGATTTGGGCTAGTTTTCTGTACTGAGCAAGTGCCTGTGGTGCTAGTTAATATACATACTTATCAGAATTCCTGAACAATCGGGCTAATAAACATTAAATGTATGTGTGTCCAGGTTTTCATCACTCTTGATTTCAACTTTTGTCAAGTTGTGCTGTGATGTCAAACAGTGTTGATAAAGTCACGAATGGTTCTAAGAACGAATTGTTTTAAGCTGAATATACAATCGGCAATCCTCGGATTCCTCTAGACTTCACACAAAAGCCACAGGAGGAAAGTTCGAGTTGTATATCTGCACCTTCAGCTGCAAGTATCTTAGAATGATCTGTCAAATTTGCGATGCTTTCGTAATCTTGAAATGGTGACATACTTTCACATGTAACAAAAAGAGGTGAAGATTGTGTCAATTATTTTCTAAGTTTAAGTGAAAAACATGGATAAGAATAATAAGATGACTTTTTTAAGCCACTGTTAATGCTAGTTTGAATAAACAAGATAAAGGCACAATACTTTATATCAAGTTTGGGCCAGTAAGTTTTATAACCACTGATCCAGAGGGACAGTAAAAGTTATCAATTTATGTTTGAATTTAAGTTGATTGTCCAAAAGACCAGTAAATAAAAATATTTCTAGCCCTGCAGTCTCCATCATACATGACATATTGTAAAGCAACTTGGCCATTTCTATTCTTCAATCAATTTTCAAGTACAAAGCATGAAAAATTATGTGGTGTCTTTTATTTCAAGTTCACAGGGGTATGTTTAATATATAGAATGGACATATGAATGAAAATAATCATTGTTGAGAAATATAATGTTGTCAATATGTCTTAAATGTTGAATTGAAGGACCTCTGTGGCCAAGTAGTTAGGAGAATCATGCTTAAAATCACAAGGCCTCTCGCCTCTAATCAGTGCAGGTTTGATTCTTACTCGCGTTGATATAAAATACTGTGCCGTTAGTGATTATCCAAATTCAAAACGGCCACCTTCATTGCACAACTCACTTGAATAACCAAACTTGAAATAACAAAATAAACACTTGTTCCTTCTTACCTTGATACTTGGATATGAAGCCTTTAGACCTTGATACTCTCCGTGCACGTCGAGGGACGGATTTGTACAGGCTCTGAGTATAGTCTACTGGGATATTTGTCAACACTTGTTTAATGGCCATCTCCAATTCTTTTTTTGAGGTGATGATATTGTTGTCATTTTTTAGTTCTTGTTTGAGTCTAAGCCAAACATTTTCTATAACATCTAACTCAGGATTCTGGGCTGGTCAAACCATGGAGTGAATATTATTTTGTAATTTGAATTCTTGCACTATTTGAGCTCTGTGTATGGGCGCATTGTTGTCTCGGAAGATATAATTACTTCGAGGAAAATGGTGTGCAACTACTTGCCACAGGTTTTCATCAATTATACCAATGTACTTTCGTGCATTAATATTGCCATCCACAACAGTAATTGTTCAAACTCCGTTGAAAGTAACACAGTCCCATATCATTAAACTGAAGTTGGGAATTGCACAAAACAACATGGCATCCATTCCTCACCTACCTTCCACCAAATAAACGCTCAACTATCAGAGCCGATATTACACTCATCACTAGAAATTACTCTATTCCAGTACGTGTCAACGGTTCTGGTTACCACTACACCAAGAAAGTCAAGTATTACAATTAATTTCCCAAATTCGCATGCACTTCTATACAATCATCCTGAAATAGCCCAGCTTGTACAAGGTTCTTTGCACAGTTTGTTTGGAAACAGTTGACACTTTATGTTGATTAAACAAGGCAGACAAATTTCTTATCCTTTGTGACCCTGTGAGGATCTGGGTTTAGATGGTCCTCAGCACACCTTGCTTGCCGTAAGAGGCGACTAAATGAGGCGGTCCTTTGGATGAGACAAAAAAACCGAAGTCCCGTGGCACGATAAAGATCCCTCTCTGCTCAAAGGTTCAGAGTGTCGAGCATAGGCCTAAATTTTGCAGCCCTTCACAGGCAATGGTGACATCTCCATATGAGTGAAAAATTCTCGAGCAGGATGTTAAACAATATATAATCAATCAATCAATCTTTTCCTGTTTTCTTTTACCAACCTCAAAAGTTTCCGAGAATCTCTGTCATCCAATTTTGACTGCTACCATTTCCTTTGAATATTTTCCACACTTCCTCTCTTCTGAAAGTGAACAATCACAAATGTAATTGTCGTTTGGGGTATTTCCAATCTACTTGAAATTTCTCACTGTTTTAATCCCAATAAATACAGAGAAACAACAACTTCTTTCACATCACTGCATAATAGTCTGTGAGTAGTAGCCATACTGTTTACATTGACAATAAAGAGCAAAAGAGAAATCATATGACATGTACATTTGTCACATGATAGCCATGTGGACATAATTAAAAATAGCACCAAGTTCACCGACATTGATGCCTTTCTTGTGGTAAAAAACATGCTGAAATGAAAAACAATTGCCATGTACACGACTTTGGACGATCACTAAAGGCACAATACTGTATGTGATAAAGTTACCAGTTTACTTTTGGAAGGTCGGTGGTCTCATCCCAGGTACATTGTATCTGGGTTATCTCTTCCACCAATAAATATTGGTCACCAACAGCTATCTGAAAAATTGTTGAGTGTGGTGGAAAACAACAATCTATCAATTGAAATGAAGACTACAGCAATAGATTTTTTTCTTCTCATATAGAGGCTTTTTAATGAATTCTGTTTATAATATAAAAACAGGTCAGCTAACAGAGGACCACAATTTGTGCCCATGGGAATTCCAACAGACTAATGGAAGACCTTTTCACCAAAGTGGTGTTTTAACAAAAACATTTTTTTTTTTTTTTGGATCACTGATCACTAGATACTTCTCACTATTTTTGTTGACGAAGCAACTGTCTGTGATGTCTCTTTTTTAATTATCGTGAGGTATGGTAATGGAAAGTGGTGTAAAGTCACACAATTTAATGTTGTTAATTTTTAATTTGAGAAAAGTTTTGCAATTTCAATTTTACTAAAAGTTCTTCAGATTTTTTTAGAATCCGCATTTGATTTACACCACTTTTTGGAATATATAGTGGCTCAGTACGTTTTAAGTTACATTTTGTGAGGAGCAAAGATAAGGGCATGGCAGGGCATTTACTGGATCCAGCAATGTATCTTTCTATAGAAGGGTTTTTGTGGAGTTTGGAAATCCAGTATAGGTAACTCATATTCATCCTCTTCATTGACTGGGATATTAACTGTGTTTAAAACTGGAGCATGATTTTGAAGAATTTCATCTTGTGAAAGGGGAGTTGGAGTATAAGTGTGATTACTAAATGTAGAATTAAAGCCAGGTTTATTTACAATGCAGTTGTAATAATGAACCTTAAACACAAATACAATGTTGTTACAAGCTTTGTCAGCTGGAACCAAAACATTCCTCAAATAACCAACATTACTCTTTTATCACTTCCATTTGCTAAACACAGAAGGATAGATGGTACATATTTTTGTTTTTATGTGTCTGATACAGGATTTTAATACTCCTCTTATACTTTTTATCCTTTCTGACAAGGTAACACATTCTTATTGAAATTTAGCCCATTGTCTAGCATATTAAATTATGAAGAAATCAAATTTATCTACTACCTACCTTATTTTTTCTGGAACATTAACAGAAACAGAACTATTTTTATATTTGGCCTGATTAAATGTAACAGTTACACAAAGGGGAAATGCTGTACAAACAATCAAAAACTGACTTGATTTTTTTAACTCATCTGAGCTGAAAGCTCAGTTGAGCTATTTTGATCACCTTTTGTCTGTCTGTCCATCCAGAACTAGGCCATTTTAAATCAAATTTGGTACAAATCATCCTTGAGTGAAGGAAATTCAAGTTTGTTCAAATGAAGGACCATGCCCCCATCAAAGGGGAGATAATCACAGAAATAGGGTGGGATCATTTAAAAATCTTCCTCTTAAGAACCATTAAGCCAGAAAAGTTCAAATTTACATAGCAGATTCCTGATATAGTGCATATTCAAGCTGTTTTTTTAAATCATGGCCATTGAGGGTAGGGTGGGGCCACACTGGGGAGATCAAAGTGTTATATATAAAGGAAAACTCTTGAAACATTTAATCTAGGTCTTCCATATTTTGTATACATTTTTAATGGAAAGACTTTTCATGTGATGCATGGTTTGTGATCTTAAGCCCGTGACCTGAATGTTTGACGTACTTTTAATAAAAATCTGACCTATGGTATACGTAATATATCCTCAACAATTTAATGTATATATATATATTGATTGATTGTTTGTTGTTTTCTGCCACACTCAACAATTTTTCAGTTATCTATTATATTTCTTATGGCAAGACCTTTCATGTCATGAACTTTGACCTTGTGACCTTGAACTTGTATACAATGTTCTTTGATCTGTTGAACTTGGAGTGTAACCTATTTTAAAAAAAAAAAAAAAGCAAAAAAAACCCTGGCCTATTCAATATCTCTTGAACTATTTAAAGTAGGGTTTTCATATTTTTTATATTGGTTCTTTTTGGCAAGACCCTGTTATTTTGTTTGATCTTGTGGCCTTGTCCTTAAAGTTTGACCTACTTTTTAAATCTCTGACCTATTCAATATCTCCTGAACTGTTTAAGGTAGGTCTTACATATTTTTATACTATGACATTTGGCTTGTGACCTTGGAATTTGCCATACTTTTAAGAAAATATAACCCATTAAAAATCTTCAGAAATAATCAAGGAAGGTCTTTCATATTTTGTATATATATATATATTTTATGACAAGTCCTAGAGATACAATTGTATTTGATCTTGCAGCCATGATATAATTTCTTTTAAAAACCTGACCTAATCAATATCTCCTGAACTATGTAAGATAAAGCTTTTATATTCTTTATGGCAAGACCTTGATATACTCCAGTATTAGATTTTGTGACCTTGACCTGTATGTTTGACATTCTTCTGATAAATTTTGGACAGATTCAGTATATCCTGAACTATTTAAGATAGACCTTTCATACTATACATGTATATATAGATTTCTAATGGCAAGGTCTTTCATATCATACCATGATCTTTGACTTTGTGACCTTGGTCTTATCCAGAACAGCAAGATCATGGTTGTCATATTGGTGTTGAGGCATCTCTGTGTTATGTGAATTCATTTCCAGTTATGTTAATTTGGGGCCACAATATGGGGTCAAAATTTTTCTTGGGAATAAAAATAGATTTAAAAATCACAACAGCTGAACAATTACAAGCCCACGGTGACTGAGGTGAGCGATGAAGCCCATGGACCTCTTGTTTTTGTTTGCCTGTTATGCCTCACAATTCAGTAATGGCATTATGTACTCCTATGTTGCAGAAATTCCACCGACCCATAGAAAGAGACGGATCAACTTCATATCACTGTAGGAGATCCATATATTGGTGAAGAAAAGCCGGACGACAACACTGGATTCACTTTGAATGGAATAAAACATTGAAATGAAAATGATTTTTGCTACATCAGAAGTAAAAGACTGAAACTTTACACTGAATACCTCCTTTACAAAAAATAGTGCACGAGGAAAAGATTACAGGTGTAATGAATCTGCCCGGAACTGTCCACCAAACAGGAGATTTACAGATTCATATGATTATGCTTGCAGGTAGTAAACCTAATGATCAGGAAAATGAGTTACAGAAAAATATGACCATAGATACAGATGAAAAAACTTATAAATGTGATGATGTCTGTGTAACGGAATTTAACGAAAACTTAATGACACATGTGACAACACATCCTGGTGATAAATCTGATAAAGATGATGGCTGTTGGAAGTCATTCTGTTATAATGAAGCATTGCAGAAGCACATCAAACCTTATCAATGTGATGTCTGCGGGAAGGCATTCAATCACACAGGGCACTTGCATATACACATGAGGACACATACTGGTGATAAACCTTATAAATGTGATGTTTGTGGGAAGGCATTCAGTCGGACAGAACACTTAAAAATACACATGAGGATACATACTGGTGATAAACCGTATCAATGTGATGTTTGTGGGAAGGCATTCAGTCGGACAGAAGGCTTACAAAACCATATGAGGATACATACTGGTGATAAACCTTATCAATGTGATGTTTGTGGGAAGGCATTTAGTCAGAAAGGATCAATGCAGACACACACGAGGACACATACTAATAGACTATATAAATGCGGTGTTTGTAAGAATGCATTTCAAGATGAAAGAACCTTACAAATGCATATGAGGACACACGTAGTTGATAAACCTTATGAATGTAATATTTGTGGGAAGACATTTTGTCGTAACGGTTCATTACAGAGACACATGAGGATACACACTGGTGATAAACCTTATAAATGTGATGTATGTGGGGAGATGTTTAATGAAAAGGAAAACCTCAGTACACATGCAAGTACACATGCCTCTGATAAAAGTGAGGTTTGTGGGAAGGCATTCCATAATAAAGGAACATTACAGAGACGCATAAAGATGCAAAGTGGTGATAAGCCTTATAAATGTGATGTCTGTGAGAAGACATTCAGTCGAACAGGATTATTACAAAAACACATGAGGACACATACTGGTGATAATCCTTATAAATGTAATATCTGTGGGAAGGCATTCTATCAGACGAGACACTTAAATATACATATGAACAAACATACTGGTAATAGACCATATCAATGTGGTGTTTGTAAGAGGGCATTTCATGATGAGGGAACCTTGCAAATGCATATGAGGACACACGCTGTTGATAAACGTTATCAATGTCATATTTGTGGGAAGACATTTCATCTTAGTGGTTCATTACAGAGACACGTGACGATACACACTGGTGATAACTGTAATAAATGTGATGTTTGTGGAAAGGCATTCATTGAGACAGGACACTTACAGACACACATGAGGACACATACTGGTGATAAACCTTATCAATGTGGGATCTGTGGGAAAACATTTAGTCAGATAAAATCATTACAATCGCACATGAGGACACATGCTGGTGATAAACCTTATCAATGTGGTATCTGTGGGAAAACATTTAGTCAGATAAAATCATTACAATCGCACATAAGGACACATGCTGGTGATAAACCTTTTCAATGTGGTATCTGTGGGAAAACATTTAGTCAGATAAAATTATTACAATCACACATGAGGACACATGCTGGTGATAAACCTTATCAATGTGGTATCTGTGGGAAAACATTTAGTCAGACAAATTCATTACAGTCGCACATGAGGACACATGCTGGTGATAAACCTTAAATAGATGCAATCTTGTGAGAAGGCATTTGATCAATCAGGAACATCACAATCACACTCAAGGACACTTATTGGTGATAAAACTTTAGGAGTGTGATGTCTGTGGGAAGCCATACAGTCAGATACTGGGTGGTACTGATGTAGTGTCAGTGGGAAGACATTTCATGAAAAGTGAACCATATATACACATGAGGATACATACTGGTGATAAACCTTATAAATGCAATGCCTATGGGTAATTTTGTTCCTATGTTCATACTTTGTTTTACATAACTGAAAATAATTAAGTAGAAAAATATAATATAAATTGTTACCTTCGTATCTTGCTAATAATCACTGAAATGTCAACTTTCAACACAATTTATTCATATTTCGCAGTTTTCGAGAAAGCCTCTTTTATTTCCATGTTCCAATTTACTGGAAGTTTCATTGTCTTTGAAGATGGAGTCAAGTGTTGGTGGAAAGATAGAATCTTTGAAGTTTTAGATGTAAAATTAGTGAAGTATATCCCTTAGAGGCTTATAGAAATTAACCATGCTTGCAGAATTTTCAGGTGGGATATTATAATTTTTAGCTTACCTGAGCTGTAAGTTTCAGTGAGCTTTTGTCCATCTGTTTGTAAACTTTTAACATCTTCAAATTCTTCTCCAGAATTATTGGGGCAATTTCAACCAAATTTGGCAGAAAGCATCCTTGGGTGAAGGGGATTCAAGTTTATTCAAATGAAAGGCTATGCCCCTTTCAAAGGGGAGATAATCATAAAAATGCAAAAATAGGGTTGGATCATTTAAAAATCTTCTTTTCAAGAACCAATGTTCCAGTAAAGCTCCAATTTACATGGAAGCTTCCTGACATAATGCAGAATTAAGTTTGATAAAATCATGGTGCCCAGGGGTAGGGTGGGGCCAAAAAAAGGGATCAAATTTTTAAATGCGGAAATATTTAAAAATCTTCTTCAGATCCCCTGGGCCAGTTTTAATCAAACTCGGTACAAATCATCCATGGATGAAGGGAATTCAAGTTTGTTCAAATGAAGGGCCAGGTTCTCTTCAAAGGGGAGTTAATCACGAATATACTAAATTAGAGTGGGATCATCTTTTCAAGAAACACTGAGCAAGAAAGGTTCAAGTTTACATGACATTTTCCCAATATAGAGCAGATTTCAAGTTTGGTAAAATCATGCCTCCACTTTGGGTAAGGTGGGGCCACAATAGGGGATCAAAATTTTACATGCAAATATATATAGGAAAAATCTTTAAATATGGGCCAAGGTGACTCCGGTGAGCAATGTAGCCCATGAGCCTTTTGTTCTTTTCAGCAAAAATTGTCAAAATTTTATATCTGTGTATTGATTAGAAAATTCTGTTTGTACATGTGGGTTGAAAGTAGTGAAGTTAAGAGAAAAGTATGGTAAATAAAATGTGGTCTTTAAAACATCCAACCAAAAATCAGGTGAATCTTGACCCTTTTTTATGCATATTTTATTAGCTTCATTTTGCACAAAGAATTAAAATTTGGCTTCAATTTGCCATTTTCAGCTGTTTTAATGATTTTACTGAAATTTCCAAGGAAAGACAACTCTTACAAGCACAATTTTTAACTGATTTTAGTTATATTTTATGTAACTTGAATCATTCACACCCCTGATTCATTATGTCTCTTCGATAATTTTTCACTAACATTGAGATGTTACAAGCTATATAGAGGTACAGTGATTCACCTGAGTGCATCGAAAACCACTCTTCTGTCGCCCAAATCAATTCTCGATTCACAACTAAGCAATTTCAGTTTAATTCATTGGAAAGGAATTAAATTTATAGAAGTTATCTGTTCACTTCCTTTTACTTCAACTAAGGCACCTCTAAAAGTCTAGAAATCAAATAATCCAAAGAATTTTGGAGAATTTTAGTTTTTTAGTTGAGATAAAAAATGTGCAAGTTTTGTTTTGATTATTACCAATGTAATCTTGTAACGAGTGCCACTGAGCAGTTAATCATCTTCTTCAGTCAAACTAGCATTGTATGCTTTTAAGATTTGTATTTATATCTAGAAGTTTCTTCAAGCCTAATTTACAATTTTTCTTTCTTTTTTTTTCAAATTGTAATTATTGAAATTCAATGAAATGTGACCTGTACATTTTGTGTTTGTATATGATGTTTGTTTGACCTGTTGAGAATTTTTCACTCATATTGAGACGTCACCAGCTTTAGGTGAAGTACCACAAATTGTGACCTATGTCTAGTGCTCAGGACCATAGCATTGAAGGTTCTTTAATGTGCCTGCCGTGACACGGGACCTCCGTTTTTAAGGTGATATCTGCAAGAATGTCAAATGTCTCACGAAGGAGCAATCACTACAAATTTTGATGTCCTAGGTTTAATACAGCCATGGCACAAGCAGGATTCAAACTCATGACCTAGCCTCATCCTGGCCCTACAGCATACAGTGTGAACAAAGTTGAATGTGTATGATGATGATGATAATTATTGAAAGTAAATGTTAAATAACCAAATTACTATTCAAATAAAGTGAGTTTGTAAATCGAATTAAAAATTACCAAATCACTAAAAAAAAACAAAAAAGTTTATGAATCATTGCAGCTCTAAAGCTGCAGGTGGAATACCACAAATGTATGTGTGAATAGCTCTCGGGGCTTAACAGCAGTAAGAGTTCTTTGACATGTCAATGTCTGTCACAACACATAACTCACAATGCATACATGAAAGACCTTTGACTTGCTTTAAAATGCTGAGGATAACAAATGTTGATCAAGCTCATAATTTCTATAAAGAACACAAAACTGGGGGAGGTCAACCCTTAACCCCTAGGCATACAGATGTTGAATGAGGTGCATTGGAGAAGTAAGCATCCGCTGTGCATTACAAAATATCAGCAGTTAAAAAGCGAAGATTACAGGAATCAATCTCATAATTCCTTTAAACATTGCAAAATTAAAGAAGAGGGAAAACATGAACCTCTGGAAACACCAGAGGTGGGATCAGGTGACTAGGAGGAGTAAGCATCCCCTGTTGACCTCTACTGCAATGTAATAGAAGACTTAACAGTTAAGGAAACCCCTTGCATATATGTTATTTGATATGAGTGAATTGATTCTATTAAATCATGATGGAGAGGGATAGAAAGGGGCCACAAAAGGGGAACATTTTTTTTCTTGGGAATGCGTCTGGGGGGGGGGGATTTAAACATCCTTTCTCAAACAGCAACTGGACCATCATTTGTCATTAGGTCAACTGAACTATAAGCTCTAGTGAGCTTTGCAAATCACTGTATTCCTGAAGTGGTACAGATTGAGGGTGGTTCAGTCATGGCCAGGGGTAAGTAATATATGTGGGGATTCATATTGGACCTATGCTTAGGGAACAGGGGCGTAGGAATGAGGGTCCTTTAAAGTGCCAATGCCAACTGCAACGCAGGACTTCTGTTTGAAAGATCCCCTATTTGAAAGACACATGTTACTCACTTCTAAATGCTGAGCGTTTGTCAAAGGAGCAATGTTTACCTATGTTTAAATCTTAAGTTCAACGCAGCTTTGGCGCAAATGGGGCTTGAACTCACAACCTCCCGGTTACAAAGTGTACGCTCTACCACTGAGCTATCACGACCAGTCTAATGTGTTTGGTAATGATTATGCGGACAGATGGTACTAACTTATTATACTAAGTAAAGCGTACTGTTACGGCATATGATACGCTTGTCAAATACACTGAGTCAAAAAAGAAACTTCACATTCTCTTGTCAAGGCACTTAAAACGAACAAGAGATAATAGGATGGTGCCAGTGATTTTATTTCATTGCTGAGATGTGTGTGATGTAATCAATACACTGACAGTGCCACAGATCTGTTCAGTTAGGCTACACGCCGGTCCAAAACATTTGTAGACAGAATGTCAAGTCACAAGAATGAAATGTCTCAGTTCAATATTGAGTATGGTCGCCTCGCGCATTCACCACAGCCATGCACCGTCTCCTCATCGACTGCCTGATGTTTGTGAACACATGGTTGGGGATTCGGCGCCATTGATCTTGCAAGGCAGCGCCAAGTTCCTGCAAATTCTGCGGTTGGTTCGTAAGTTCACGAAGCCCTCTCCCTAGTGCATCCCAAACGTGCTCGATGGGATTAAGGTCAGGGGACCTCGATGGCCAGTCCATGACGTTGATGCCAGCATTTTGAAGGAAATTTCGTGTCAACAACGCGGTGTGCGGCCGTGCATTATCATGCTGGAACTGTAGACCTGGACCATGAAGGGAATGAGTTCAGGGGTGAGTACCTGATCGCGATAAGCAGCAGCTGTGAGGTTTCCATGAATGACCAGAAGTCTGGAACGGTTGTTCCCACAGAAAGCACCCCATGCCATGCAACTTCCGCCCCCGAATCTGTCCACTTCCTGCACACAACACTGGGCATACCGTTCATTAGGTCGTCTCCAGACTCTTAGCCTGCCGTCCGCAAATCTGAGGGTAAACCGCAATTCATCACTAAAGACGACTCGATTCCAGTCTCTCTGGGTCCATCGGAGGTGACGTTGGGCCCACAGCAGACGCTGACGTCGATGAAATGGCGTCAAAATTGGCCCACGAGACGGACGTCGAGCATGGAGATTGGCAGACCGCAACCGATTTCGGATGGTCTGTGCGGACAGCCGACCTTGAAGCATCTCAGCTCTGGTTCGTGCAGCCGGCAGAAATCGGTTACGAAGGTGACGTAGGACGATGTTCCGGTCTTCAACTCGTGACGTTACACGTGGACGACCCGACCTTGGGCGATCAGCAGTGGTGCCAGTTTGTTGTAGACGATGTCGCAAGTGATACACAGTACGACGGCTGCATCCCATTGCTGTTGCGATGTCAATAACTGATCGCCCCGCTTGCAACATGCCAACGGCACGTTCACGTTGCACATTTGACAATCGCGGCATTTCAAGTACTGTTACAAATGTGGCTTAAAAGTGTTTTTTTTTATGTTTGAGGCCATGGCAAACATGTGCAAATGAGTCCAACTTCGATGTGGAGTTCACAACATTGAATGCACGTGCAAAACCTGATTTGGCACGAAAGGCATTTACACAAGAAATGGGTGGCTATGAGTGGGTTTGGCTAACGGTTTTCCAGAGTCGACAGATAGGGATCCCATGTTGGCTACACAGGTGTATCATCAGGGGGAAAGTATTCAATATTTTACAAAATTAATTTTGTGAAGTTTCTTTTTTGACTCAGTGTATTTATTAATCATAATTATAATCAGGTGGGTGTGTATGGGACAAAATCATGTTAGCTTTGATGCAAAAAATGATTTAACGATCTTCAATTGTTCACTGCATAGATTAATATCATTAATGTTAAAATCAAAATAATTATTAATAGTAATTGTTGTTTAGCTACATTTTCTTATTCTTTCACACGGTATGATTGCTAAACATATTTGGTTTTGCCATGGGTTTGATCACGTACCAACTTAATGTCATATCCCAATGATATTTCTTGTATTCATTTCTGTTTCAATAAGAAGGACCCCCGTGACCGAATGGTTAGAGGAATACGCTCAAAATCACATGGTCTCTCATCTCTAGTCGGCGCGGGTTCGATTCTCACTCGCGCTGATATTTTCTGACGGACTTTAAAAACGCAACACTTAATAATTTTATATATTATAAATTTGTTCATACATCTAATAAACAAATTCATAGTGATATATTATAAACTATAAAGGCTACAGTTGAAATGAATGTCAATGAAGGGTGCGTCGAAAATGTGGTTTTGTTCATTAGTACCGGGTATGACCTCCATTTGCAGTGATGACGGTGCGAAGGCGACGTGACATTGATTGACAAACATTTCGGATGATCCTCTGAGGTCATTCCTCCAACAAGGCTCTCCCTAATTCTTGCGGATTCTGAGGCTGGCGGCTGCGCACAGGTCTCCCCAGCTCGTCCCACAAATGCTCGATTGGATTTAAGTCTGGGGATATAGCGGCCAATCAAGGATGTCAATGGCGTTTGTTTGAAAAAAACCTTTGTGTCAATTTTGCCGTATGTTCGCGCGCATTGTCCTGTTGGAAAATTAACCCATTTCCTTACCTATGCTGCTGTATTAATTGTGCTAAAACAGACTACAGAATTTCGTCAACATACCTCCTAGTAGTGAGGGTTCCATTTAAAACGACCAGCTGTGACTGAAAATTGTGATTAATCGCACCCCAGACCATGACGTCTCCCCCTCCAAAACTGTCGCGCTCGAGAACACAATTGTTTGCAAAACGTTCATGTAAACGACGGTAAACTCGACATCTGCCGTCTGCGTTGCTAACGTTAAATCTGGACTCATCTGAGAACACAACATGTGACCAATTTTGACGTTGAGTCAGATACTGCCTTGCCCATTGCAACCTTTACCGTAGGTGATGCGGTTTAAGCTGTATCCCCTTATAAGGTCTGCAGCGGATCCCATGTCGCTCCAAAATTCTGGAAACGGTTCTAGGATGAATAGGCTTTCCATGACGTCCAATGATTTCTCTCGCCGTGGTCGCAGGTCGCGTAAACCTAATGCGCAGATGACGTTGCCGTATGAACGCTTGTTGTCGTGGCGTTGTCACAAACGGTTGACCAGGCCTTGAGCGATCATTTAGGGATCCTGTCTGATGGAATCGTGACAACAACTGGCTAACTGTACAAGGATGGACATTAAAACGCCTTGCAACCTCACGCTGACTTGCAGCATACCAAGTGCCTGATCGCGCATCCCATTGCTTAAGTGCGACATAGTCTTGGTTTTGAATTTTTTCCGTTAGTGGTGTCTATGCTTTCACCAACAAAGTTGTTTTATCGCGAAAAACTCCTTTATTACCTTTCCACCTTGTTTGAAAAAAAGCCCTGAAAATTTTGCGCGATGCTACTCACAACGCGCAAACAATGAACACAGGTAAATCGAGAGATGGGTTTTAAAATTCAACACGATGTGTGTTGGGGAAATTTTGCAATAAAACTTTAATATGTTATGTTTTCAATGAATAAATTACAGAAAAAAAAAAACAAACAAACAAAAAAAGAAAGAAAGAAAAACCGTGTGTTGCGTTTTAAAGTCCTTCAGTATATGTGCGACAGTTTGCCAGTTTACTTTCGGAAGGTCGATGGTCTCTTCCCGGGTACATCGTAACTTGGTTCTCTCTTCCATCAATAAAAACTGGACACCACCAGATAACTGAAAAATTGTTGAGTATTGGGGAAAATAACAATAAATCAATCAATTGTTTTAATATCGAGCTTCCATACTTATGTGGCAAACACTTGGAATAACGATGGACTTTTTGCAAAGTGTGGATGGGTCTGCTACAATGGGAAAGATGCTACTAATTCTAAACAAAACAATAATAATGAAATGAAGTATGTAATTGAAAATACATGTACTCACACGCTCCACAAAGTTTGTTTCTTAAAATTTTAAGATACTGGCTTATCTTAGAAACAGAAAGAGGGCACAACTCGTTTGTTCGTTTTTATTTAAACCAATATTATGTGCCTCTTTTTTATTTATTTGATTTTATTTTTTATTATTCATATTTTCTTCCGACATATCTGCACATGAGTCCGATGAATAAAGGACATAACGCCTTACACTGTTGACTTCAACAATTTGAATCGGGATCGACATTCTAAAGATTCTTGAGCCGCCAAGTGAAACAAGTTCTTTGAACTCGGAATTTTGGTTGTGCAGGTAAATTTACTAAAGTTAGCCTAAACTTGTATTGTTCCTTTGTTTGATAGGTCAAAGCTGGTACGACTATATTTTAAGTGAAGAAAAGTAAAAAAAAAAAAAAAAAAAAAAAAAAAAAAAAAAAAAACAGAAAAGAACTATGACGTTAAAGTCAAAACGCAAGAATCAGCAGTTTGTCTACAATGTAAACAATAACCACTGTCGGTGAACACACACACACACACACACACACACATATTATATATATATATATATATATATATATCTGTGTGTGTGTGTGTGTGTAATAGCCTAAGATTATTTTGTTGATCAATATCAGGAATGACAACTGTGGCAACTTGGGTTCTGTAGTTTATTTGACACAGTATAGGGAATAGAAATTAAACCCTGTAACAGAAACAAGAATAAAATAAATCAAAATACAATAGACTGAAACACATAGATACAAATCATATGATTTCAGTAATGTGCAAGGTGGATAACTCTTGTCATAAAACATGTAGATATTCAGAAATACAAGTTACTCCCCTTGACATTGATAACATTCAAATTTCTAGTCATAATGAATATTACTCAGTATGAGTTGTACACAGGTGTAAATTCTAAAAAAAAAAAAAAATAATAATAATAATAATAAATATCAATATCTTTGTAAAGCTGTTACATTGCATCTTATGATATTATGATAAAAAACATAATAATGTGATTCAATCACCAGTTTGTGGAACAAGGTTCCTCTCAGAAGGTAACTAGAACCAATAATTCTAGCTCTTTCAATTCAGTACTACAAACAATATTTACAAAAGTACTGTACTGATTGAATCCACAGATTTTTATGATACATGTATGAAACTAATATACGGATTTAGATTATAATTAAAATGCTACAATTCCCTCATTTATAATTGGAAATTACTCTTTAACTTCGAATTAACAGAAATGCTAAATTAGAAACTTTACAGAAATAATATTAATGCAAGGTGTAAAGAATGAAATAAATAGTGTACTTACTGTTAGTAAATGTCTGATTCCTTCCAATGTCTATGTCATTGAGCTTAATAAAAATTACAGTGCTGTCTGAAGTCTAACTATGGTATGAACAAAGAAATAGGGACTTGGAAGCGGGATAGTAGAATAAATAAAACTATTGGTTTAGAGAACCACCTGACCTTAATCACATGTCTGAAAGTCACCACACAGGTATAGATGCCTTAGGCTCAAAGAGACCTTTTAAACAATGAAGTAAAAAGAATTAAGAAAGTAATAATGCATTATGTGTAACACAATACATTGAACAGTGTATTACATATGATGATGAATAATGAATGCTGTTGACAATGTAAATGATACTGATGAGTATGTACATGATGATCAAATGAGATAATTAAATCTAAGAAACATTTTCAAATATATTGAAAATATTTTGTTTAGAGGCGAGAGAAATATGAAAGAATATGCATAAAATGCACTTAATGCGACATTGCTTGATGCATTAATTTAAAAACTACACCCTACTACTAAGTTTTTGCATTATTTATCATTTCATTTATTTATTTCTTTTTTCTAAAATTATCAGAAAAATGTTTTTAAATTGTATATAAAACTGAAAAGCTGATTTAAATATCTCTAACCTATTTAAAACTGTTTGTTTTTGCGCTAGGTCGTCAAAGTGAAAAAATCTCCCCATACCGTGCATTTTAAAACTAATTTTCATCAATTTTTTTATGTTTATTGGATACTTGAAGCATACTTAATCAGAAAATCATATTAGTTTTGAAGAATATACCCCATGTTTTTGTAGGTCTGCAGTTACCTGTAGGGCTTCAGTTAGAAAGGTTGATATATATATTCCCATTTGTAATGCTTTTTCACAGTGCCAAACTGTGGTAATTTGTTGTTTTAAATTAAAAATATCAACACTCACGATGAAGAAAATGTAAGAAATGTGATTATAAAAAAAAAATTTGACATGGAATTTTATCTTTAAAAAATTGTTGCTAATGTCGCTTTTTTTTTCTTTCGGAAAATATAACATTAGCAACTTCTGAATCTTCTGTAACAACCTAACATATAAAGTTATTTAACTATGACTCTCTTCAATAAAAAGTTTAAATGTAATCTAGTGTTGTACTGATAATCAGAAAACATCAATTGTTGACGAAAAAAGTGTCAATTTTAATGATGAATTATTTTTTTCCATAATTGATCATGGGATGTATATACACTTCTTATAGAATGCATTCTGGTTTAATAGTATGCTTTTTAAGATAAAAACATGTCTTCCGATTGTAATCGGTAAAATCGCATTGGAATCATCAACCAATTCCAACCAATGATCGATTATGAAAATTTACCGATGTCCCACCACTAATGTAATCTATATGCATTATATTGAAAGCAATGTTTGGTGTACTTTATTAAAGACCAAAACACTTTTAATTTCTGTAAATGTTAATCTCAGTTCTTGACAGAACTTTTTTTTTTATGCTAATGTCATTGTTTGATGGAACCACATCTCACAGAACTTTTTTGCAGTGAAGTAAATCATGATAGACTCTAAATAGTTTCAGATTATGAGTGTTTATTGCAATAAAAATTATCTTTGAATTCATAAATTGATAGTTTGACATACATTTCAAGACATAAAGAACAATTCCTTGTGCTGATGTCACATGTTTGCTAACGTCAGCAATTTTGACAGAAAATACATCGCTTAAGGTTTTTTGTACATAAGGATACCTCATCCACTCACCCACCATTTAATCGTAAAATTACATTACACTCCCCCATGTGATCATAACAAAGAACAAAAAATCCTACAATGGTTTGGTAAAAATGTGTGCAAACGTCACGTGGTGCGGAGTAGTGTTTAACAGAATGATATTAGATCATAATGTAATTTCTTAATTAAATATTAATTATAAAAATTTAACCCCTTTTGTCTATGAGTATTGTTTATACATACAGGTTGTGGTGAGAGGATCGATATTTGTCAGGACATATAAAATCACTGACGGTAAGTTGCCTTTGATATTCCACACTTTTAACATTTCGTACATAACTAATATGATATTGATCTATGAGTAATAGTGTAAGGGAACTTATTCAGTTACAGTGTTAAACATTATCAATGTTTTCAATGATAAAGGATATTTTTATGAAAAGCATGCACCATTTAATCAGAAAATCACATTACAATGCCCTTTCTGCGTAAAGTTGCAATTATTACTTGGATTACATACAAGATGCAAAAATGATAGGTAACCCCATCAACTGTCTGGTCAATCACCTCTACAACATAGGGGTGGGGTAATTGAAAAAAGTAATCGTAATTGACTGGAATTAATTACATTTTTTGAAGTAACTGGGTGTAATTAATTGAAGACTTTTGAATTGTGTGTAATTGTAATTTAATTAATTAATCAATGAAGACACTCAGTAACTCCAATTACTTTTTCAATTACTTTTAATTAGATTCCAGGACTATGATATTTCGTTTCGCATAATATGGTTTTGTTTTTTTTTATTTCCTATTTCTTGGCTCAATTTTATTTGATATATGAAATTAACAAAGTAATTGTAATTTAATTAATTACATTTGATTTGTGTGAGATAAAAGTAATAAAAATTTTAAGTCTGCTCTCAATTAATTTGGTCTTAATTGAGGCCTAGATTGTGTCCTGACCAATTAGGAACCTGGGTGGTTTACAGACTCACACCCTTTTTACCCCCCCCCCCCTTCCAATTTAATTAAGCTGGATGTTTCCCCTGGTGCTAACATAATAAAAAGAAAAAAGTTGGGGGGGGGGATATGCAAGATATGCATTTCTGATGAGACCCTGTTTACCCTTTTAATTAGCATGGTCTTGTCAGACCTTTCTTGCAGTTTAGCTCAGAAGGATACATATAGGAAGAATCTCAGTAATAGCTGTAGGAAAAAATCACAATACTAGTAGGACTAGGAATACTCGTATCAATATGCAAACATTCCCAGCTAGTGCAGATTGAAGTATGTTCAAATTATGGCCACTGGGGAGAGGGGATACGAATATATTGGGAAACGTCTTTGAAAATTTCTCATCAAATTTTTTTTTTTATTTTGTGACTTACCATGACCCTATGTGGTTAAGTTGGGGCCACAATATGAGATCAAAATTTTTCATGAAAATAAAGATTGCAGTAAGTCTTTTAGAAATCACAATAGCTGAACAGCAACATGCAGGGCCAAGGTGACTCATGTGAGTGATGTCATTCATGGGACTCTTATCCTGTCTGTTCGGAACTTGAATCTTGTTCATAACTTTTGAATGGTGAGTAATAGGGCTGTTATATTGTATGGTTTTATTCCTTTTGACAAAACTTGTCTTTCTTTGGTATCAAAGCTTTTGATCTTGTGACATTCACCTTAAAGTTTGATGTCATGATGGTTGTCCATGTGACTTTGGCTTAAAGTTTTACTCAATTTAAAAACTTTAACCTCAAGTTGTAAGTTGCAGGTTGTAAATTTATATATTGACTAAGAAACACATCACTTTTGTTTATGTAAATAAAATCATTAAATGTTTAGAATGATAAAAAATGTTGTGGGAGTGAATCACTCCCATACGTGCACCACTACGGAGATTCCAAGGAGTTGTAGTTTTAAAAAAAATGGGGAGAGCTGCATTATTGCAGGTAAGGTGGCTTGTGTGAGTGATGTCGCAAATTTAACTTAAAGATGGTACATTTTATCTAGAGAATACTTGAAATGTGATTTCCCTTTATATAATATACTTATATCAATATCCATACATTTTTAATAATTTGTACTGTTGTAAACTATAACATACCTCACTCTTTGTTGATACAAAAAATAATGAACTCTCTACAATGAACTATCATAATGTGTAACAGATTTTGATCATTAAAAGTGAAAAACAAACTATGGGGGAAAATCATGAATCAGTCCTTTAAGGTCAAGGGTCAATCTGGACAGAATGAGATTTGCCCACTCAATATCTTAAGAACCATTTGCTTGACAGACATTCAAACACTTACTTCTTAAGAAAAATAGATGCCCCCTATTGATTTGAGGTCCAAAGGTCAGGGTCAAACTTTATAGTAAGATATTGTCTGTCCAATATCTTGAAAACCCTTAGTCTTGGCTTTTGAGCAGGGAGGGATCTTTAACATGCCACACCTGCTGTGACATGGGGCCTTGGTTTTTGTGGTCTCATCTGAAGCACTGTCCCATTTAATTGCCTCTTATGACAAGCATGGAGTACTGAGGATCTATTCTAACCCACCGGCAATGTTAACGAAGGGGAACAACAGGAGAAGTTCATGCATTGTTCTTCATTTTCCCACCACTAAATAATTTACATTTTCTGTAAGGAAATATCGGATATGGATGGGAAATGATGTTCTGAAACCTTTAAACATGTTGAAATACCATGTGTTTTTGACACTGATAAACACAATAGTCAGTATGATAATTTTGGCCACACCCGGAAACCAAAACCCTACCCCTAAAATTAAAGTCATTCCTTTAGTAAGCATCCTCAGGTAGTTCAGATAAACGTTTGTTCAAATATTGACCTCAAAGAAGGAGTAGGAAGGAGATCAAAGTTTAACATCAGAAAAATCTTATTCTCAAGAGCAGCAGGTCCATGTTTAGTCAGAGTTCATTTCCTGGATATGTCTGGTGTGTCCAGGAGTCGGTGTTTACCCTGTTCTTAATTTTAATTTAAATTCAACAACAATGTCTTACATTTCCACTTTGTTCTCTGGGGGCATCAATGTTTCACAAATGTAATTAAAACTGAAGCATGATTTTGAAGAATTTCATCTTTTGAAAGGGTAGATGGAGTATAAGTGCGATTACTAAATGTGAAATTGATGCCAAATTCGTTTAGGAGATGTAGCAGAAATTTAGTATAGATGCAAGACCAATGCTGAACGACATGCCAGCTTTCTGACATGATGCAAGTTTAAATTTGTTAAAATCAGGAGCCTTCAGGGGTAGGGTGGGGCCACAATAGGGAATTATTACATGTAAAATATATCTAGGGAATTTTGTTTTTAATCTTCTCAACAACCACTCTGATGCCCTATTATGACATCACCCTGCCCCCAAGGACCATGGTATGCAGAAACTTTGATCAGGAAGCTTATTGTGTAAATTTTCATTTTCTGGAACAGCGCTTTTGAGAAAAAGGTCTTCCCCTGGGGGACATCGCTTTAACAAATGTGAATCTGCATTATGTTGGAAAGTTTTCATATAAATGTGAACTATTTAGGCCCAGTCGTTTTTAAGAAGAAGACTTTAAGATTTTTCTGTCGTCGGATGTAAAATATTTATCCTTATTGTGGCCCCACCCTATTAGGACTATGACTTGCACCAATTTGAATCTACACTATGTCAGAAAGCTGCCATGTAAATTTCAACTTTTCTAGCTCAGTGTTTCTTCAAAAGAAGATTTTTAAATATATTCAGGTCACCAGGGTAAAATCGGGTGACCCATTACAATTCCAAAATTGCCAAAACGTGACCAATTTTCAAAAATCTTCTCTAGAACTGCACATTTGTAAGAAAAACTAAATAAACTGTAATGTAGACCAGGAATGCCTCTACTAAAATTGTAAATTTCATAATCCCTGGGGAAGAGAATCTGACCCCAGGGCGGGGCCAAACGTGGTATATGGTATTTGTGAGTAAACCATTTAAAAAACATCTTTCTTTAATGCTATTGATATCAAATTGGAACTAAATGGATATTTAGATAGAGCAGGTAGCCCATTTCCAAACTGAATATTTCATGATTACAGGGTTTGGTATGAGGTTGGAGTCAATATGGTCGTTGATTAAAAGAGTGAACAGTTTCTTTCAAGTTGAGTGGCCTGAAAACTTTATCAAAACACTGAACAAGAATTTTTAGGTCACCCGAGTAAACTTATGTGACCTATTGCAATTGGTTGTTGTCCGTCGTCGTCCGTCCATTAACAATTAAACATTTTTAACTTTTTCTTGGTAACTACCATTCCAATTCTTTTCAACTTGTTATGAAGCATCTTTTGGACAAGGCAGACATAAATTGTAAATTTCAGGACACCTGCCAGGGGTAGGGGTTTTGTATGTTGGTGGGACCAAAATGTTTAGTGATTAAATATATATGGGAAGGGCTAATCTGGTATATAGTTTTTAAATGTGAAACTTTTCTTTTTTTTAAATCTTTTTTAATGCTATTGATACCAAATTGATTGATTGATTGTTTGTTGTTTTTCACTACACTCAACAATTTCTCGCTTATCTGGTGGCGTCCAGTTTTCGTTGGCGGAGGAGATAACCCAGATACAATTTACCCGGGAAGAGAACACCGACCTTCCGAAAGTAAACAGGCAAACTTTCTCGCATATATCGGCGCGGGCGAGAATCGAACCCACGCCGACTAGTGGTGAGAGGCTTTGTGATTTTGAGGGCAGTGCTCTAACCACTCGACCACGGAGGATACCAAATTGAAACTAAACGGATATTTAGAATGAGTAGATAGCCCTTTACCAAAATTGTAAATTTCGTCATCCTAGGGGGTATTGGTTTTGGTATAATGGTGGGGTCATAATGATCAGTGACTAAATGTTTTAATAATTGAACATTTTTAACTTCTTGATAATTACCATTCCAATTCCTCAAAAATTTTGTATAAAACATCTTTGGGACAAGGGGGACACAAATTTTAAATTTCACGGCTCCCGGTACCCTAGTGGCGGGGTAAGATCTCTTACGATAAGAGGAATGTATATTGTGAAATTTGTGATCATATCTCCCCAAGGACCTCTTGGTTTGAGGCAGGTGGAGAGAACAGCGAAATGTCTCTACTCCTACACATGTGGCAGCAAAACCACATGCATGATTATTGTGTCTAATGAAGCTCGTTACTAAATTTATAATATTCATTGCACCTTGGTCAGGGAAATATTGGCTGATTTAAATGCTTTAAACGAAAATTCGAAGATAACTAAAAGTATTCAATCTCATAATTCCTATAGAAAATACAACTCAGAGAGATGGAAAAATACTGACCACTTGATATACCAGAGGTGTGATCATGTACCAAGGAAGAGTAAGCATCCCCTATCGACCGGTCACACCTGACGTGAGCCCTACATCCCGATCAGGTAAACGGGAGTAATCGGTATTCAGAATTAGTGTACCACGAACGGCGTAACAATTGGTATGAAACACATGGTAAAGGGTATTCAGGTTTCTTCAAATGAATTGTCATGTCCCCTTGAAAGGGGAGATAATCACAAAATAGGGTAGGTCATTTAAAACTCTCCATAAGAACCACTTGGTCAGATAAGTTCCAATTTACATGAAAGTTTCCTGATATATTTCAAATTCAATTTGTTATCATGACCCCCGAGGTATGCTGACTTTAGACAAGACTGTACAAACCCCTGTAATATCAACGTCTTTGTTAGAAGCCTGGCTCGATTTTAAAAACTGGTCATATGCAGAACAAGCTCTTGCGTATCCTTGCGCATTTTCCCTTGTTTTGTAACTGAATAGGACTTGTATGCATATTTAGAAAGATCATAAAACTGTGAACAAAAGAATTCAGAATGAGACTTCAATGTAAATATGAGACTCCCTTACAGGTCTAGCTATGGTCTATGATACCGTTAAAGCCCCTGGACCTCTTGTTTCCTACATTTTCGCATATAAAACTTTCATCACCAATCGTGGCCACACCCACCTCTGGGGGCATGATTTTAACAAATTTTAATCTGCACTCTATCTGGAAACTTCAATGTAAATTTAAACTTTACTGGACCAGTAGTTTTTGAGAAGATTTTTAAATGACCCCCCCCCCCCCCCCCCATTTGTACATTTTTGTTATTATCTCCCCTTTCAGCGGGGTATGGCCCTTCCATTTGAACAAACTTGAATCCCCTTCACCAAAGGATTTGTACTAAGTTTGAATGAAATTAGCCCTGTGGTTCTGGATAAGATTTTTAAAGATTTTTTCCCTATATTTTCGCAGATAACACTTTGATCACTTATTGTGACCCACCCTACCTCGGGGGTCCATGATAACAAATTGAATTTGAACTATATCAGGAAACTTTCATGTAAATTGGAACTTATCTGGCCCAGTGGTTCTTAAGGAGAGTTTTAAATGACCTACCCTATTTTGTGATTTTCTCCCCTTTCAAGGGGACATGACAATTCATTTGAAGAAACCTGAATCCCCTTTACCAAAGGATGATTTGTACCAAGTTTAATTGAAATTTGCCACGTGGTTCTGGAGAAGAAGATTTTGTCCATATTTTCGCATATAAAATTTAAGCCCTACCCTAACCCCAGGAGCCATGATTTTAACAAACTTGCATCTGCACTATATCTGGAAGCTTCAATGTAAATTGGAATTTTTCTGGCCCAGTGGTTCTTGGAAAGAAGATTTTCAAATGACCCCACCCCACTCTATTTTTTACATTTTTGTGGTTATCTCTCCTTTTAAGGGGGCATAGCCCTCCATTTGAATCCCCTTCACCCAAGAAACATTTGTACTAAGTTTGAATGAATGTGACCCTATTGTTGTGAAGACGATGTTTTCCTATATTTTTGCATATAAACATTTGGTCCCCTATTGTGGGCCCATCCTACTTCTGGGGCCATGATTTTAATAAACTTGAATCTGCACTATGTCAGGAAGCTTCAATGTAAATTAGAACTTTTCTGGCCTAGTGGTTGTTTAGATTTTTAGATGGCCCCACCTTATTTTTACATTTTTGTGATTATCTCCCCTTTCAAGAGGACATGGCCCTTCATTTGCACAAACATGAATTCCCTTCACCTAAAGATAATTTGTACCAAGTTTGATTGATATTGACCCAGTGGTTCTGGAGAAGAAGATTTTTCAAAATTTCCAATGTGTTTTTACTATTTCGCTATTATCTCCCCTTTGATAAAGACATTGTTCTTTATTTAAACGAACTTGAATCCCCTTCCCCCAAGGATGCTTTTTGCAATGTCTGGTTAAAATTGACCCAGTGATTCTGACGAAGAAGTCGAAAATTTAGACAGACAGCCGTAAAACAAACAATCAATCAATCGTGACATGTCTGCGTCAAATTTAAGACTTAAAAATAGGTTGTGATTGCTCCTTCGTCAAACACTCGGCACTTAGAATTGAGTGAAAAATGCTCGACGATACGTAAAACAAACATCAAACGAAGCTAAGAGACCTATGGAAAGTTTAATGCAAATGAGGAGAATTTAAGTGTAGTGACATGTTCGGTCTGTGTTGATTGTTATGGCTTCAATCGTTCTTGCACTATTTCTAACCTAAACAGAACACTTTTCTAGAAGGATGTTCAAAGTGACCGCTGTGGCTGATCATGAGAGCAATGTTGCTCACCAAAAAAAAAACCAAAGCTCTTGAGCTTCAAAGTGAATCTGTCAGGACAGACTCCGACATTTTGCTCAAGATTTCAACAAGTGAAATCCGCACGATTATTAAAACAGGCTGAAAAGGACAGGCTAGTATTCTTGTTTCGAAATGCACATGCTGTGTAATGAAACATAATCGTCCCTTTCGTAATGATTTTGATTGTGAAGTAATGTTTGAATTGAGTAGAGGTTACGACATATATTTGATATTAAATTTGTATTAGAACAAGAAAACAGTATTGACAATTCTTATAATCAAATTTGGCTCTTTTGTTACGTCTGGTAAATCATCATAAAAATAGATTTATTACCAGACCGAATGCTTTGTAAAATTGTGTAGAAATTACCAAATACTGCTGTGGGCCTCTTGCTTAAAGAAAATCTTTTAATGAACAACAGGACCAAGTTGGGCCATGTGAGCATTGTGGCCCATGGGCCTCTTGTATAGCCTAAAGATTGAGAAAAATCAATCGTATTCACATACGAAATGATACCAATTATTGGCACCAGTTATCAGTAAAGTGGTGCAATTTGTTGTTTGCTATTACACGTCACAATTCAGTAATGGCATTATGTACTCCTATGTTGCAGAAATTCCACCAACCCACAGAAAGAGACCGATCAACTTCGTATCATAGTTATCAATATCAGAGAACGCTGATATGTGTTCACTTACATCACTTTAGGAGATCTAATATCGCTGAAAAAAATCTGGGCAACAACTCTGGATTACTGGAATAAAACTAAATGAAAATTACCTTCCTAAGATCAGTGTCATTTCACCTTTGTCAAATTGCTGTACTTTCATTTACCCAACCAGTGGACGAAGTTTTCTTCCAAAGGAAGTAAATGATCAAAACTTTAGACTGAAAATCCCTTCTTCAAAAAATGTAGTGCACAAGGAAAAGATGACAGGTGCAATGAACTGTCTTACAAACAGAAAATTTACAGAAGTGTATGATGATTTTTGCAAGTACTAAACTTAATGATCAGGAGAATGATTTACACAGAAATATGAACATAAATACAAAAGCAAAAACTTATAAATGTGATGTCTATGGGAAGGCTTTCACTCATAGGGGAACATTACAGAGACACATGGGGACACATACTGCTGACAAATCGGGTAAAAGTGATGTCTGCGGGAAGCTATTGAGTCAGACGGGAACATTGCATAGACACATGAAGATACAAAGTGGTGATAAACCTTATAAATGTGATATATGTGGTAAGGCATACGGTCAGGCAGGAGACTTGCAGAGTCACATGATGGCCCATACTGGTGATCGACCGTATCAGTGTGGTGTCTGTGGGAAGGCATTCAGTCGAACAGGACACTTGCGAGTACATATGAGGACACATACTGGTGATAAACCTTATCAATGTGATGTTTGTGGGAAAGCATACAGTCGGGCAGGACACTTGAGTTTACACATGAGGAAGCACACTGGTAATAGACCGTATCAATGTGGTGTTTGTAGGAGGGCGTTTCATGACAAGGGAACCTTACAAATGCATATGAGGAAACACGCTGTTGATAAACCTTATCAATGCGATATTTGCGGGAAGGCGTTTTGTCATAGTGGTGCATTACAGAGACACATGAGGACACACACTGGTGATAAGCCTTATAAATGTGATGTTTGTGGCAAGGCCTTTAGTCAGAAAACACATTTACAGACACACACAAGGATACATACTGGTGACAAACCCTACCAATGTAATGTCTGTGAGAAGGCATTCAGTCGAACAGGACACTTGCGAATACATATGAGGACACATACTGGTGATAAACCTTATCAATGTGATGTTTGTGGGAAGGTGTTCAATGTAACAGGAAACTTACAGACACACATGAGGACACATACTGGTGATAAACCTTATAAGTGTGATTTCTGTGGGAAGGCATTCAATCAATCAGGAACGTTACATTCGCACTTAAGAATACATATTAGTGATGAAACTTTATGAGCGTGATGGGACTCCATACAATCAGAGAGAGCCTGAAGAAACATATGAGGACATATGCTGGTAATGAATCTTATTGATGTGATTTCTATGGAAAGACATTTCATCAGAAGGGAACCTTATATACACATGAGCATATATACTGGTGATAAACAAAATCCAATGTGTATGGGTCATTTTGTTCCTATGTCCAATTCTTTGTTTCACGTCTCCTTGAGAATTGTTTGCTGATATTGAGACATTACTAGCTGTATAGAGGTGCAACGATTCACCGCGAGGCATTGCAAACTATGATTCTGTCGCCCAAGTTGATTCACCTTTCACAAGTGAATAAAATCTGCTCACTTCAATAGAAAAGAATAAAATGTGTACATATTGTCTATTCACTTCTTTTATCTTTGCATTTTTGACCTATTCAGCCTCAACAAAAAAATTCTTTGTAATCTTTCTTTTCCGTGATGTTGCGCGTCGTAAAGTCACGAGGTAAAAATCTTCTTGTCCAAAAGGAATTCATTTTAAATGATCGAATTTCACTGTATCTTTATTTTTGCAAACCATTGGTAATTGCAAAATTTTATCTAAATTATTTTCTGTGTTATATAGGACAACTTTCTAATTGTTTTCACATTGTGATAACTGTCAATGTTTTTGCCAATATATATTTAGCTTTATGAACTCGCAAAAAGTGATAAAAGCATATAATTTCGTATATGCGTTTTCTTTCTCTAGAAATATTCAAATTTGAAAAATGTAAAGTATACACTTGGCCTATTATAGTATCGTTGGAAAAACTAGTGGATATTAAAGTGTAAGAGGTTTACTTTTTCCAAACCTGAATGTGGTACAATCATCAAGGTGTCATCAATATCCTATGTCAATTAGGTAGTAATTTTTACTAATCAGTAAAAGTAGATGACACAGGGCCTATTTATTGTCCTATATTATATAATAAGGATATGGTCTTTGCCAGTAAAAGGGGGATATGCCTAATATATTCTAACTTTGGAATGAAGAGTACTAGCACTAACTAAATAATAAGATGTAACATTATATTGATTTGAACATATTTTAGTGTATCAATATACGAAGGGATTTGTTCTCCCAATTTATAAAGTCTGTTCCATAAGTTACGTTACATTGTGTTACATTTATTTGATATGAGTGAAACATTCTCGACGGGACATAAAACAAACAATAGGGGGAGCAACCCCGTGGGGATCCGGGTTGTTAGAATAGATCCTCAGTACCCCTTGCTTGTCGTAAGAGGCGACTAAATGGGGCGGTCCTTCGGATGAGACCGCAAAAACCGAGACCCCGTGTCACAGCAGGTGTGGTACGTAAAAGATCCCTTCCTGCTCAAAGGCCATAAGCGCCGAGAATAGGCCTATATTTGCAGTCCTTCACCGGCAATGGTGACATCTCCATATGAGTGAAAGATTAACGAGCGGGACGTTAAACAATATTTAATCAATCAATCAGAGGGGGGGCCGAGTGGTTAAAGCATCGCGCTCAAAATCACAAGGCTTCTTACCTCTAGTCGTCGCGGGTTTGAATCTCGCTCGCGCTGATATATGTGAGAAAGTTTGCCAGTTTACTTTCGGAAGGTGGGTGGCCTCTTCCCGGGTACATTGTATCTGGGTTCTCTCCTCCACCAATAAAAACTGGACGCCACCAGATAACCGAGAAATTGTTGAGTGTGGCGGAAAACAACAAACAATCATTTATAGACACCTGTCGTTGCATGATTGTATATTGTTTAACGTGCCGCTCGAGAATCTTTCGCTCATATGGAGACATCACGATTGCCGGTGAAGGGCTGTAAAATTTAGGCATTGCTCGACGCTTATGGCCTTCGAGCAGGGAGGTATCTTTATCTTGCCACACCTGCTGTGACACAGGACTTAGGTTTTGTCGGTCTCATTCGAAGGACCGCCCCATTGATGATAATGATATCCATGAAGCTATGAACCTAAATTTTCGAAATTTGTGACTCTTGGGGCGGGGCCGGTATGGCCATATAATGAAAAAATATTAAATCTTAGAAAATCATTTTTTTCTCCTCCCAGATATATTTGAGAAAACTAAATACATGATTATGATATGCATGGAGCATTCTACCTAACATGTGAAATTCGTGACTCCTGGGTCAGAGGGTAAGGCCATAGAGTGGGGTCAATGGAAAAGCTAAGGTAACGAACAGTACTCAATCTCGTAATTCCTACAGAAAATACAAATCAGAGGGATGGGCAAACACGGACCCCTGGTCATACCAGAGGTGGGATCAGGTGCCTAGGAGGAGTAAGCATCCCCTGTCGACCGGCCACACTCGCCGTGAGCCCTATATTCCGATCATGTAAACGGAGCAATCTTTAATCTATAGAAAATATAAATCAGATTGTCAAACATGGACTCCTGAATATATACTGGACAAAAAAAGTTAAGGATCATGATTTCAGAAATATTTTATTCATAACAAAACCAAATAAATTATGTTAAATATATACTTAAAATGTTCAACGACAATCGAACAATACATTTTAAACCTGTTTTTACAAATTCATCAATACGTTAAGCAGCTAGAGTAACCATTGTCAGGTAACCCCCCCCCCCCCCCCCCCAAAAACAGTTTGAAAATCGGTATGAGCAACAATAACAAATTTCATTACAAATGATTGAATCTTTATAAAGGCAATATCAATAGGGTGTATGTCTACCCTGAGCCTGTATAACGGCACGACAACGCCTCTGCATACTTCTGATGAGCCTGCGGAACGCAATTTGTGGCAACCTTGCCCATTCCTGCTGTAAAGCTAACGTAAGCTCCTGGCGGTTTGTCGGAAGTACAGGGCGTCTGGAAACAGCTTGCTGCAACATGTCCCAGGCATGTTCTATTGGATTTAAATCCGGAGAACAACTCGGCCAATCCATACGTTCAATTGTCTCTGTAGCAAGGTAGTCTGTCACTATACGTGCTCTGTGGGGACGAGAATTATCATCCATCAACAAAAAGTCGTTGCCTATAGCTCCCGCATAAGGTCTCGCCATTGGATGCAGTATCTCGTCCCTGTAAATTGCACCGGTAAGATTGCCATTAATCACATGCAAGTCAGTACATCCACCAATACTGATTCCGGCCCAAATCATCACAGAGCCACCTCCAAAACGATCATGCTCTGCTATACAGCAATCAGTGTACCGTTCTCCACGCATGCGCCATACACGCCTACGACCGTCATGAAAGTCCAGGCAGAACCGCGACTCTTCTGTGAAAAGAACAGGCGTCCAATGACGCAGTTGCCAGTTTATGTGATTTTGAGCCCAATTGAGTCGTGCTACACGATGTCTTCTCCTCAAAATGGGACGAACAGCAGGTCGATGAGCCCGAAGGTTAGCAGCATGAAGTCTCTGTCTGAGAGTTTGTGGTGTTATGCGCACCCCACTTGCTGCATGAAAGTCAGTATTGAGTTGGACAGCACTCTGAAACCTGTGTCTACGAGCCATAAGTGACATATAGCGATCCTGGCGAGCGGTTGTGGACCTTGGATGACCTGATCTCGGTCTCTCAGAAACATTACCTGTCTGCCTAAAACGATTCCACAACCTTGAAATCACACTTTGGGACACATTAAAATGTCTAGAGACAGTTCTGTGGACTTGGCCAGCTTGAAGCATACCTACTTCCTGACCAGCTTCCAGAGCAGTTAAATGGCGCCTCATGGCTTTTAATGTCAATAATTGTTCACCTAAGAGTCGATTAGAGCAATAAATACCCACAATAAAATGAAAATCACAATTTTTCAATTTCAATATACACGTTGGCACACTTTGATTTTGACCCCTTGCTTGTGTTTGGGCGAAAAAGTCGTGCACTCATGACGTCAATATGAAACCAGGTTAAGGACACGTTGGAGAATCTATACATGTTAAAATTTGTCAAAATAATTATTTGGTTAATAAAAATTTTTGAGGTCAAAATTATGATCCTTAACTTATTTTGTCCAGTATACTAGATGTGGGATAAAGTGCCTAAGATGAATAAGTATCACCAGTCACACCCGCCGGGAGCACGATATCTTGATTACGTAAACGGAGTAATCCGCAGTCAGAATTTCAACTGGTATGAAACGCATCAGATAGCATTTGACCTAATGGCAAACTAGATCATTATAACGACCATAGAATTTGCGAAATGCTGACTTTAGACTGTGAAAAAAACTTTGTAACATCAACTTGTTTATACCGGTCGCGGTAGCTCAGTGGTTAGAGCGTTCGCTTCGTAACCGGGAGGTCGTGAGTTCGAGCCCCGCTCGTGTCATGGCCGCGTCAAACCTATGACGAAAAATGGGTAGTGATTGCTTCTTCACCAAATGCACGGCATTTAGAAGTGAGAATCACGGGTCTTTCGGATATGACCTTAAAAACGGAGGTTCCAAGTCACGGTAGGCATTGGCACGTTAAAGAACCCTCACTGCTACGGCCCTGAGCGCTAAGCATAGGTCTACATTTGTGGACTTCACCTACAGCTGGTGACGTCTCAATATGAGTGAAAAATTCTCGACGGGAAGTAAAACAAACAAACAAATCAACTATTAGTAGCTTGCTTCCATTTAAAAAAGTGATAATATGTTGAACAGCTCTTCTGGACCGCATCAGTCGAGATGTATAAACACCATCTGCAAGTGATAATGGAATATTGTTACATAGATAAGAGAAATTGACGATGGAGAAATTGAAATTATCGCGTTTGTCATAGGAGTTGTTAGTTTGCCGTCAGCATCTATTTTCAATAAAATATCTAAGTACGAAGCAGATGTGGAAGACTCTGTGGTGTATTTTATTTCACTGGGATAGCAATGAAAATGGTTATTTTTAACAGATAAAACGTCATTGAAATACCTAAAGGCCACAACAAGATTTTTTTTTCTTCTCCTGTAGACGTTTATGAATGAATTCTGTTTCATAAGAATATAAAAACGGGTCAGCTAACAGAAGAGCACAATTCGTGCCTATAGGAATTCCAACAGACTGTTAGAAAACCTGATCACCAAAGACTACAAAGATTTTGTCAGTGAGGAACTGTAGCATCTATTTCATATCAACTTCAGAGAACCAGCTGCGTGGAGTCGGAGTGAAGTTTAACAGATATATGGTCGTGTAATTTGTTGTGAAGTCTTACGAATTGAGGGTGTTGATCTGAGAAAAGTTTTGTGATTTCAAATTTACTGAATTTCTTTTTCTTTTCTTTTTTTTTTGGAATCCACATTTGATTTACACCACTTCTGGCATATGTAGATATTGTCGCCAATTGACCGAGGTTCTCTGAATTAGGACCTTTTAAAATACGTGATTTTAGGTCTACATATTTAAATATATCAACATTACCAGTAATGGCATGTCCAGCTGGACTATAGTTAAAATAAAACGAAGAACAAGAACACGTAGGTGGATTCAGTATACTAATGCCTATGTCTAAGGACTGCAAAGTTTTTTGGTTTGGTTTGTGTGTGTGTGTGTGTGTAATTGAAAAAGTTTACATGCTATAGTGGAAGTATACTTGTAGGAAATACAAGATGTAGACTTGAACTTGAAATATTCTGGAATACAACACTGAACGTTATGACGAAGATTGTTGCTTACCTAGTGAAAATGTATTAAATCTTAGAAAATCTTATTCTCTACTACTATTTACATTTGAGTAAAACTAAATACATGATTATGTCCATGATGCTCCCTACCGATATTGTGAAATTCATGCTATCATTAATTCATTTGAAGCGTGCAATAATCCTTTTTCGAGAGACCAACCATATAATTGGAGATACCTTCAATTCAACAAATCCACAATTGAATTAATGATCCCTAACAGAATTGTTGCTCTCTTCAAAAGAATTGATGCACACATTAATTCCTTACATGAAAGTATTGTAAATGAATTAAAGATATCGTCAATTGAATTAAAGATATCGTCAATTCATTAATACCAAGATCTGAATTAATTTTGCGAGCAATATTTCCACCACATTGAAGCTCCCATTGATTGAATGGATAAGAGCAATAATTGAATTATAGCGCACATCAAATCAATTATTGCTCTCACTAATTGAATTAGTGCGAGCATCAATTCAGTTCATGAGAGCATTAATGGAATGGAACCGTATATTAATTCAGTTAGTGAGAGCAATAATTAATTTGAAGCGCATCAATTCAGTTGATGAGAGCAATAAATGAATTGATGATATCTTCCAATAATTAAAAATATCTTTCATTATTTGAGTTCATGTTCATTTGGCGAATCATAGATTTCCAATACAAATATGATTTGTTTTTACACTTCAACAAATATGCCACTTATTCTTTAAATTTCATACCACATGACGACCTCATAGATTTCTATGAAACGTCAAATAACTTAAATTCAAATAATTGACGAGATGTTTAATTATTGATGCTCACATTAATTGAATTATTGCCTGCATCAATTCAGAGGTTGATATCAATTTAACTGAAGAGAGCAGCAAATCAATCATAGCATCAATTCAACAGAATAATTAATGCTATCATCAATTCAATTAATGCGCGCAATAATTCAGAACTGAAGAAATAATTCATATTTTGAAGAGATCTTTAATTGAATTACTGTGTGCACCAAATGAATTCATGGTATCTTCAAATAATTAAACATCAAAGATCATTTTGATAAGAAGAAAATTACATCTGTCCATATAAAGATTAATTAATGAGTATAATGCAAGAAGCCTGTCTAGGGCATTTCTTTGCACAACCCAAAATAAGTCACTCATACTTTGTGATTGATTATTTGTTTTCCGCCACACTCAACAATTTTTCAGTTATACGGTGGCGTCCAGTTTTTGTAGGTGGAGGACAGAACCCCGATACAATGTAACCAGGAAAAGACCACCGACCTTCCGAAAATAAACTGGCAAACTTTCTCACATATATCGGCGCTAGCGAGAATCAAACCCGCGGCGACTAGAGATGAGAGGCCTTGCGATTTTGAGCGCGATGCTCTAACCACTCGGCCACGGATACAATGTGAAAGAAATTATCTACATGTATGTAATGAAATTGTTTTGGGATATTTCTGTAGTTATTTGAGCAATTCAAGATACATATATTGACAAGTCAATTGCAGTGCAATAGACACATTACAAGTATCTTTATTTTACCTAGAACTTAAAAGCAAAGGTATTGGTGCAATCCTTCTACCAATTCAGGTTGACGGGATTTTGGCTGGTGATTCAATAACCGGGAGGTCGTGAGTTCGAGCCCTGCTCGTGCCATGGCCGCGTCAAACCTAAGACTAAAAAATAGGTAGCAATTGCTACTTCGCCAAACGCTCGACATTTAGAAGTGAGAATCACGGGTCTTTCGAAAATGACCTTTAAAAGGGAGGTCCCGTGTCACAGTAGGCATTGGCACGTTAAAGAACCCTCACTGCTACGGCCCAGAGCGCTAAGCATAGGTCTAAATTTGTGGTACTTCACCTACAGCTCATGACGTCCCAATATGAGTGACAAAATCTCGATGGGACGTAAAACAAACAAGCAAGCAAACACAAAATGTCATTGACAGCACTATAAAGACAAGTCTGTTGTGGGGTTAAAAAGTGACTTAGTTTATTTCAATTCCGCATCATTCAGAGATACTCAAAGAATGTACCGTTTTGTACCTCTCATGAAAAATTAGTCCTGTACACACCACATGTACTCACCAGGAACCTCAAATCAATCCCATACACACCACATGTATACACTAGGATCCTCACAATTACCCATCCCGTGGGGATCCGGGTTGTTAGAATAGATCCTCAGTACCCCCTTGCTTGTCGTAAAGGGCGACTAAATGGGGCGGTCCTTTGAATGAGACCGCAAAAACCGAGGCCCCGTGTCACACCAGGTGTGGCACATTAAAGATCCCTCCCTGCTAAAAGCCATAAGCGCCGAACATAGGTCTAAATTTTGCAGCCCTTCACCGGCAATGGTTATTGATTGATTAAATATTGTTTAACGTCCCACTCGAGAATCTTTCACTCATATGGAGACGTCATCATTACCGGTGAAGGGCTGCAAATATAGGCCTATGCTCGGCACTTATAGCCTTTGAGCAGGGAGGGATCTTTTAGGTGCCACACCTGCTGTGACACGGGACCTCAGTATTCTAACAACCCGGATCCCCACGGGGAAACCACCAGCAATGGTGGCGTCTCCATATGAGTGAAAGATTCTCAAGAGGGACGTTAGATAACATGCAATTAATCATACTATTTCTTGCCACTTCTTGTTACAGTAAATTTGAAACCAATTGCATAAACGTAATTTTCCAAAACTTTATGTACGTCCAAAAATACCAGATTCTCCGCCACTGTATCGTGATATAATTATACTGGTAAAATAGCAGATCCCTACGACCTAGTGTCCTCATGTGTGTCTTTAATACTCCATAGAATGCCTTCTTCCTGGTATCACATTTATATAAGTTTATCAGTTATCACCAGTATGTGTCCTCATGTGTGTAAGCAAGTTTCCTGTCCATTTGAAAGCATTCCCACAGACATCACACTGATAAGGTTTATCATTAGTATGTGTCTTCATGTGTGTCTTCAAGTTTCCTTTTCGATTAAACATCTTCCCACAAATCTCACATTTGTAAGGCTTATCGTCAGTATGTAACCTTATGTGTATTTGTAGGTCACCTGTGCGACTGAACGCCTTCCCACAGACATCACATTTATAAGGTTCATCACCAGTATGTATCCTCATGTGTGTCTTTAAAGTTCCTTCATGTTTGAATGCCTTCCCACAGACCTCACATTTAAAAGGTTTATCATAAGTATGTATCGATATTATGTGTGTATGCAAGCTTCCCATCCATTTGAAAGCCTTCCCACAGACGTCACATTTATAAGGTCTATCACCAGTATGTGTTCTCGTGTGTTTCTGTAGCGCGCACACATCTCTGAAAGCCATCCCACAGACATCACATTTATAAGGTTTATCACCAGTGTGTATCCGCATATGTGTCTGTAAGTTTCCCTTTTGATTAAACCTCTTCTCACAGACATCACATTGATAAGGTTTATCACCAGTATGTGTCCTCATGTGTGTCTTCAAGTTTCCTTTTCGATTAAACATCTTTCCACAAATCTCACATTTGTAACGCTTATCATCAGTATGTAACCTCATGTGTATCTGTAAGTCTCCTGTCCGGCTGAACGCCTTCCCACAGACATCACATTTATAAGGTTCGTCACCGGTATGTATCCTCATGTGTGTCTTTAAAGTTCCTTTATGTTTGAACGCCTTCCCACAGACATCACACACATGAGGTTTATCACCAGTACGTATCCTCAAATGTGTCTGTAAGTTTCCCTTTTTATTAAACGTTTTCTCACAGACATCACATTTATAAGGTTTATCACCACTATTTGTCTTCGTGTGCTTCTTTAAATCTCCTGTCCATTTATATTCCTTCCCACATACACCACATTGATATGCTTTTTCACCTCCATGCATGTTCACATTTTTCTGTAAATTGTTTCCTTGATCGTTAGGTAGACTACTTCCATTCATCATTATACACTTCAGATAATTTTCTTTTACTCAGACGGAATCCAGACTCATTCTATCTATAGTCTTTTTCCACTGCACTAGTCCCTAATTGTGTAGGAGAAATTTTCAACCTGATCCTCTAAGTGAGGAGAGATTTGTCCACATTTTGAGTAAATGAAAAGACAGCTATCTAATGAAGGTTATTTTCATTGGATCCTTTCAAAGTGAATTCAGTGTTCTTGTCCAGATTTTCAAAGTGTCTTTGTTGAGCTTCTACAGTGTTGTTAGTTAGGATGTCTCTACCTTCTCTGGTATTAATATCTAAATATGAAGCAGATCCATCTCTTTGAGTGCTTTGGAAGGATATTTCTGCAATATAAGAATATTTATAGATATCAAGATATCAATGCTTTGTCCCCCCCCCCCCTTTATAAAACTATTCATTGTGGACACAGATTATCATATTAAGAATTTGCTAGTGAAATCTGTTTCACTTTGCTATATTCATAAATTTGTTACACCCATTTTTGCTATATTGGAGTTTTACGGTATTATGAGGAAGGTTAAAGTTTCCAGCAGAAAAACAGACAGAACAAATTAATAGGCTGGAGTTTTTGAAATCCACCAGTCCTACTAAACAAAACCAGTAAATAATTCTAAAAGTGCAGTGATTTTTTTTTCTACAATCAATCCAAAGGACCAGTAATATATAAATGATCAATTGGAACTTTTAACCTCTTTACGTGTAACATTTGAATCTGTGTATCAAAATGAATAAAGAACTGCAAACAATATCACTGATCAATCGTTTTAAATGATATTTTATATTAATATAAATATTTAAATTTGAATTTTCACAAAAATTGATTTACTTGACAAAACAAAGAAAGGTAACTATAAATGCAGTTAAAATCATGCAAATCACAATAAAAATCAATGAACAAAAAAATTTAAAGACCCCCCCCCCCCTTGCACAGGAATTCCTTTTTACAGGTATTATGAATTGTCATTTTACAAATTTGCACCAAATCTTTTGTTGTTTCATGGGGAAGGAGGTGGGGCATGTTCACAAACACAACAAGGCAAAATGTTCACTCTTTGATCAATGGCAAATGAAGATTAAGCATATTTTACTCAATGATATCATGTATTTCACAAATGAAATGGTTATTTATGCATATCAATAAGCATTTTGAACTGTATGACATATTTTAAAGCCTGATTTCATGGAGCAGGTTTTTGTATCTCCTAATCAAGAGGAGTTGTAATTAACAGCAATTAATTAATTAACTTTGACATTAAAGTCAATAATCAATTACTAATGAAGATATCACACCATAATTAGTGTTTAATATATCCATCAATTTTTAATATTGTCAGTACTGGTGTTGAAGCAAGCCTTCTCTGTGTATTGCGGGCAATACAAAGTACCAGTCAAAAGTAGGTCAAGTGTAATAAAACTCAAATTTGATCTGTAACTATCCAAGACAAAGCCACTCATTAAATTTCAATTAAATTCATTGTGGAGAAAAGTCCAGAAAACTGATTCAGAATGACAGACAGATGGATGGACAGACAGACAGACCAAGGATAAACTAACAGTCCCATTCGGCAAAGCCAGGAGGGGACTAAAAAATATTGCAATAGCTCATGACTGGAATCAATACTGCAACATATTGATATACTGCCAATAACATGCACTCAAACTAATTATTGTTCTATTGTTCAACTTGAAAAGCAGATTTTTAAAAAATTTTCCCACAGATAAACATGTCAAACTTCAATCCCCTATTGTGGCCTCTAAATACCCCAGGAGCCATGATTTCAACAAACTTGAATCTATTCTATGTCTGGAAGTTTCCATGTAAATTTTGACTTTTCTGGCCAAGTGGCTCTTCAGAAAATTTTTAAATGACCCCACTCTATTTTTGCCTTTTCTTGATTATCTTCCCTTTCGAGGGTGCATGACCCTTCATTTGACCAAACTTGAATCCCCATCACTCAAGGATGGTTTGTACCAAGATTTGAAATTGGCAAAGTGGTTTTTGAGAAGGTAAAAATGTGAAAAGTTTACTGACAGACGGACAACAGAAAAGCCATAATCAGAAAAGCTCACTTGAGATAAAAATAGAAGACGTCAAAACATGTAAATAAAGTGCACTGCCACGGCACATGATATGCCATCAGATGTTTATTCATTGTAAACAGATAAAAGTGCATGACACAAAATCCTGTCAACCTTAACTGGTGCGAAGATTGCACCAACATCTTGGTTTTAAAGAGTTGGGTAAAATGAAGATCCTTGTATTGTGTCTATTGCACATTGCAATTGACTTGTCAATATATTTCTTCAAAAGTTAAAATTACTACAGAAATATTCCAAAACATATTTTCATTTTATTACATATATTTAGATAATTTCTTTCACATGGTATGAGGTACTTATTTTGGGTTGTACAATGCCCCAGACAGCCTTCTTACATTACATTCATTACTTAATCTTTAACTAGACAGATGTAATTTTGTTCTTATCAAAATGATCTTTGAATCTACAGCTGAACTCCCAAATACCATGGCTTACTCCCAAAAATTGCATAATTGCCACATTGGGATTACTAGACAAATTAACAGGATAATCATGCACTGCTTTTTATTTTGATGAGTTTTGTTTTCCCATTGTGTGATTTTTATACATTGCATTGATCTTTCCTCGTTTTCTTTCATTCAAATATACTGTTCCAAAAAAGTAGGGGATATTGTATTTTGTGACCAAAGTGTTCACATATAAAAAGGGATACGAAACCATGGTCTGTTTGTTTGTTTGTTTATTTGTTTTACGTCCACGTTTCACTCATATTGAGACGTCACCAGCTGTAGGTGAAGTACCACAAATTTAGACCTATGCTTAGCACTCAGGGCCGTAGCAGTGAGGGTTCTTTAACATGCCAACGCCTACCGTGACACGGGACCTCAGTTTTTAAGGTCATATCTGAAAGACCCGTGATTCTCACTTCCAAATGCCGAGCGTTTGGCGAAGGAGCAGTCACTACCTATTTTCCATCTTAGGTATGACGTGGATATTGTATTTTGTGATCAAAATGTTCACATATAAAAAGGGATACGAAACCATGGTGTAAAGTTCCTTAACGAGGAAGCATTTCCAAAGAAATTCATCACCCAAACACATCAATCACACTCTCTCAATCTGAACAGGATGGTACTGATGATCAAGGGTGTGTGACACAAATTTGCTGTGTGACCCTGTGTTGGTGTCGACCCTTATTCTGGAGAATCTGTCCTTTTCTGACTGTACACAGGGTTTCCAATAAATTAACAAATGTTCCTTGATGTTTTTCTGTCAATTGTTTCCTTCCTGACCCCATGATCTGCATTTCATTGTCCTTGTAAATCCAATATTCCTACTTATTTTGAATAGTATATCCTAATTCTATTAGTAAAGGCTATGTCAGACACACATATCTGGGGAAATTGTGAGCCAAACCCACCAACTCTGGGCTGGGTAGATAGTAAATATATTACAGTTCCAGTTATAAAATACTACATGTTAGTCCATCCATAGTTTCAAATGGACCCCTCCCCCCCCTAAAGAGGCCATGGGCCACATCACTCACCTGAGTCACCTTACCCCATATTAAAGATTTTCCCTATATATTTTCATATAAAACTTTGATCCTCCATTATGGCCCCACTCTACTCCCAGGGGCCATGACTTTTACGAACTTGAATCTGCATAATGTCAAGGCTGTCAGCTAAATTTTAACTCTTCTAGCTTAATGGTTCTTGAGAAAATCTTTTTAAAGATGTTTCCCTATATTTTGACATGTAGAAATTTGATCTCTTAATATGGCCCCATCCTACCCCCGGGGCCATGATCTTAACAAACATGAATCTGCACTGTGTCGACGCTTCAATGTAAATTGGAAATTTTCTGTTCTAGTGGTTCTGGCCCATGGGAATCCAGGTTAGAATAGGTCCTCAGTACCCCTTGCTTGTCGTAAAAGGTGACTAAATGAGGCAGCCTTCAGTTGAGAACTTAAAATCCAAGGCCTCATGTCACAGTAGGTGTGACACGATAAAGATCCCTCTCTGCTCAAAGACCATAAGCGCTGAGCATAGGCCTAAATTTTGTAGCCCTTCACCAACAATGGTGACATCTTCATATGAGTGAAAGATTCTCAAGAGAGGCATTAAACAATATACAATCAATCAATCCCAAAGGTTCTTGAGAAGAAGATTTATAAATGACCCCACCCTATTTATGTGATCATCTTCCCTTTGAAGGTGGCATGGCCCTTCATTTGAACAAACTTGAGTGCCCTTTACCCAAGGATGATTTGTACCAATTTTGATTGACACTGGTCTGCTGGTTCTGGAGAAGATCAAATTTTCAGATTTTGTAGTCTGCGCAAAAAACATTAGACCGACGCCCAATTTCTAGTAAAATTTCTGTCGGACTTGAAGATTTTTCCAGCACTAGCCCAATTGAACTAATAAAAAAATTTCTGAGAAAAATACATAACTAACATCCACACTGTAAACAACAGAAAGAAGTATTTTAAGAATCAGTAAAGATGCATACATGCGATATGTACAGACTGTACACAAAATTGCACATTTTCACAACCCCATTATATTAAAATTCATGTTACAGAAAAATTGTACAGATTGTCAGGTCTAGCCCAACAACTGATCAATTGTTATAATTTTTTTTGATTGCATAACATTTCAATTTCCTGTTGCTTGACTTTAACATGCAAGTGGCAGATCTGATGAAATTGCTACACAGTAGTCAGAAATAGGTCAAATAGGTGTTTTGTTTAGGAAGAATGCAAGCCATGATTGTCATTGTTAATTGACGTCTTTTCAATTTCATTTCATGCCAAATGGATTTAAGGTTAACAAATTAGATGCAATCTTTAATATTTTTGTAACTGTTGGCTATCTAGACATCGTAATTATGAAGATAAAGAAGTCATTTTCCAAGAAAGGCTCTTTTGTGGGTTTAGAACATTTTATATCTTATTTTTCAAATGTTATGTTGGAACAATCAATGAAAAATCTATGATCAGCTTCAATGAAAGTTGATTGGGACACTAAATGTGATCACTCAAATTTTCTCTGTTCTTGCAACTCTAACATATGTATATGATAATAAAATGATTGAATGATTAATTGATTATATATTGTTTAATGTCCCGCTTGAGAATGTTTCACTCATATGGAAATGTCACCATTGTCGGTGAAGGGCTGTAAAACTTAGGCCTGTACTCTGCGCTCAGTGCCAATAAAATAAGAAACGATGAATATTCAAGGTGTCAACAACAATCAAATAGGTAACATTAGATGTTTTACTACCACTTATGTGAAAATATCTCCCAGCATAATCACTGTACATTTAAAATTATCTATAGAGGTGCATAAAACCATTTTGGGATTGATATGCACCACTTTCTGTATACAGATTTTTCACTCAAAATCACAATTTTTAAAGCCAGATTTGTGGTTGAAAAATTATCACATGTATGAAGATGGTTGTCATAAAATATTACTCTTATCATTCATCTTTGTTGGATGTTGATAAGAGTTTTTGTTGCATTCATTCTTATGACAGTGAAACCATTCATTTTTTTTTTGGCAAGTTTAATTTGCCTTCATAAATTGTTTCAATTTTGGACTAGTCAATCTTTTCTCAGGCTAGTAAATTCAACTATAGCCCGACCGGACTGGTAGCTTTAAAAGTTATTGACCTAGACTGTCGTGTCATTTGGTATTGCCCTTCACTTGAACAAATTTGAATCCACATCACCCAAGGATACTTTTTGCCAAGTTTGGCTCAAATTGGCCCAGTGGTTCAGGACAAGAAGATGAAAATGTGAAAACTTTACACCAACAACAACACCGACGACGGACAATGGAAAGTTTTGATCAAAAAATCCAACTTGAGTTGGGTGAGCTAAATCTGGTGGAATCCACTACCATGGGGAAAATTTCTGGACCTGCTTGCATACATTTGGCTGTACTCGCTCTAACAAATCATCAGTACTACTACTCCGACTGTTGTATACTATTTTCAATGTGAAAGATACTTATTCAATGTATTGCACTGGTAATTCTTTTTACTATATATTACAATAGAGGGGGGAAAATCATTACAAATCAGTGTGCAAAATTGATGCCAAATATTGCAGTCAGAAATGTTCTTTGTTACCAGTCTCGACTGTTATTTAAATATATTTACCTGCAAACTAGAATACCCTCAAATCCATGTGTTTTTCACATGTGCGCAAACAACCTGAGTGCACCTCAGGAAGTAGCCTCAGCTACCAATATCAAATAATTCCACTGTAAACAATTGATTTTTTTTCTACAAATTACAAAAAAAAAAATCCTAATCAGGGGTACAAAAGAGAAAAGGAAATGAGAAAAACTGAGCATGGAAAAAAATTCTTTAAAATATACGGAACTACAATTGACTATATTCATTTTGATTGTTCAATTATCGGTCTGATGCCATATATATTGGTGATTAGCCTATATTATACGATTCGTTTCATGCCATTCCGGTTAATTGACGTCATTCCGGTTATTCTGTGCACCCCAACATCATAAACCTATTTACAAGTCCCTACGGTTAAATCACAGTGATGGTAGTTGCGATCTAACAAACTAAAAAAAAACACAATACAGAATGTTGCCATGTACATTGAACCAGTAAATACCTAAATGCCTTGTTTTATAAACCGTTAAACGGAACCAAACATGAAACCACTTGGCCGCTCACAGATTTTGAGAATGTCGATCCCGATTCAAATTGTTAGCAATGATAACCGGTTGTGCATAATTGTGTGTGTGTGTGTGTGTGTGTGTGTGTGTGTGTGTTAATAAATGAATAAATATTAATAAGGAAATGCTCTCGCACCATTTGTCCTCACTAAGCTATCTACATCCATCACACATCACATCGTGTAGGACACATGACGACATAACTTTGAGGACAGTACACTGCTGTCAAATGGTGAAAAATTGTCCTCACTTTGCAAATAAACCTCTCTCTCTCTCTGTCTCTCTCTGTCTCTCTCTCTCTCTCTCTCTCTCTCTCTCTCTCTCCTAATTTGAGGGCGAGTTGTCTCGACCACGGGCGACTTGTCCTAATTTGAGGGTGAGTTGTATCTGACCGAGAGCGAGTTGTCTTAAGGTAGGGGCGAGTTGTCCTCATTCCCCTCACAGTACATACAGTATACACATACATTATTTGAAAGGCAAAAAAGTGTTATATTAGGTATATATCTATAGGGACACCCATAATTGTTTTTCTAATACTCTTTTTCGAATTATGAAAATAATGGTTTTGAATATTAGTGACGACATATCCTAACTCTCTCTCTCTCTCTCTCTCTCTCTCTCTCTCTCTCTCTCTCTCTCTCTCTCTCTCTCTCAAAATGTCTGTTAGTGGTTTAAAACCAACATATAATCGGAAAGATCATAATTCATATCGCAATAGGCTTTCTGTGTATATTCGAAATTTTGGACCTAAGCACCTGTGATATGATATGATTTTATTGCAAGCATCTGTGATCCCACCTCCGCATGCCAATGGTTTTCGGTCCACTCCACTTTCCACAAACCCTTGGTAGATTACGCCACGAAAACTGTGGCCCGCAGTTTCGACACCTAGTGAATGTTTTATAATCTAGCCAATCGAGTAATGGCTTTCACGATACTGTTCGTCATAAATGTAAAAGAGTATGATGAACTCAGCAAAAGGGTCTTTGAATAAAATTAACGGCACACCAATTACGCGCAATCGAAAATATAAAACGGGGACCAGAAAATCGCAAGCAACAGAACAGGAAACGTCAGCATGGTAAGAGGAAATTCCAGTTAATTTTACACCTCGCATATTCATACTGTAAGGTATGTTATGACTCAAGTCTTGCAATATGGTTGACTTTCCGGCTTTAAGTGTCTTAACTATGTTTTCGAGGTCATAGTCCATTTAATTTCTATAAGCCTGTTTTCCTTGTTGAAGCACACTTGATAAACATAGTGGGGCAGACTGTCATTTTGACACAGGCTGTGCTTCTGAACTTCTAACAGTTGTTTGCAAACTTTAAATAAAGCTTTTTCAGTGGAAGTTGACCCACAGGGGCTCGTCATGAATTGACACTCGCTATATATATTCTATAAAAAGTTCGTGACGAGCCTCTGTGGTTGACCCCCACTCAACCGACACAGTTCCAATAATCGTTACAATAATTTTGACATATATATCATGAATAAAAAAGAAAATAAAATGGTTCGACTGAGATCTACAGAAAATGTGACACAGAATTAAATTCTGTTAAAACAATCATTTTGATAGATGCCTTTCCTAATTAATTTATTATCACAGTCACTTGGGGTATGGATCATAATCATTACAATCCCCCCTCACCTTATCACTCCATTTTTTTCTACTTATATTTTGTAAACATGCATTAAAGATCACCCATATGTGTTATTTTTCGTTTCTGTCACGTATTAGCTAAAATTACGTTATCTTATAATCACTCATAACGTAACTTTTGCTAATACGTGACGGAGACGAAAAATAACATTTTTGCAGTGGCGTAGCTGACATTGACGCCAAAACGCCCGGGCGTACACATCAATTTGACAACAACAAAAATGATTGTTAATTTTTGCATTTTACTATGCATGATTGTATAGTTAGAACAACCCATAAATATAATCTAAAAAGCCTCAAACCCCAAAACCCATGAGCTTCCGGGGGCTTCGCCCCCTGGGCCCCCACCTGGGCCTTGCTCTGGACCCACTGGGGCCCCAGTCTATTTTGGATTTGTCACAGTGCGTACACTCCACTACAAGGCTAGCCACGCCACCGATTTGGGTGATCTTTAATGTATATTTACAAAATATAATTAGGGGGAAAAATGAGTGTGTCTATTTCAGATCAGATAAAAAAAAAATAGAGTGATAAGGTGGGGGTGGAGGTGGAATGATCATGATCCAAGCCCTAAGTGCCCGTATTCATGATTAAACATTGGATCTTATCCAAAGTATTGCAGTATTAATAAGGCGCAGTGGCGAATCTAGAGGGAGTATTGAGAGCTAAGACCCAACCCCCAACCGATTAGGTTTAATATTTTTTTTTCAAAAGACCGTTTCTCGCCATTTGGGGGCATTTAACACCCCTCACCTCCGTGTATGAGTGGAAAAGGTAAAAACTTCGGTCCCACCCTCCATTATTTTTTTTTTCCTGGATCCGCCCATGTTGAGGTTAAACTAAGCACCCATACCCCTTGTTACTTATTATTTCCTCCGACAACCAGGATTCAACAGAGAAAAACAAACAGGATTCAATAGAGAAAATATATTCCTTCTTCATGAGCCCAGTTAAACGTCTCTTTCACCACCCCCGTGGGGATCCGGGTTGTTAGAATAGGTCCTCAGTACCCCTTGCTTGTCGTAAGAGGCGACTAAATGGGGCGGTCCTTCGGATGAGACCGCAAAAACCGAGGTCCCGTGTCACAGCAGGTGTGGCACGTAAAAGATCCCTCCCTGCTCAAAGGCCATAAGCGCCGAGCATAGGCCTAAATTTGTAGCCCTTCACCGGCAATGGTGACGTCTGCATATGAGTGAAGAATTCTCGAGCGGGACGTTAAACAATATATAATCAATCAATCTCTTTCACCATTCCGCTGACTAATGTTACGGCGTTATTTTTTAATTACGTATATGTATTGGAAACCTACGAAGCGCCAACTTAACATGAACTCAAATAATTAAAGTTATCTTTGGCACGCATCTATTCAGTTGTTGATGTCATCAATTCATTTGACGAGAGCAAGAATTCAATTATAGCGTGTATCAATTCAGTAAAATAATTAATGCCATCACCAATTCAATTAATGTGCGCAATAATTCAGAATTAAAGAAATCATTAATTATTTGAAGAGATCTTTAATAGAATTGTTGCACGCATCATATGAATTCACGATATCTTCAAATAATTAAAGATCTCTTCAATTATCTGAGTTAATGCTGATTTGGAGCTCTATAGAAATCTACAGGTACATCATGTGGTGGGAAATTTAAAGAATGAGTGACATATTTGTTAAAGTGTAAACCAAACAAAATTTTAAATATCATATTGGCATCATCTTAAATCAACATTTTTCTCATATTTTAAAAGCTATTAACTAGTATTGTACCGATCATCAGAAAACACCGATTGTCGACGAAAATAAGCTATCGATTTTGATGATCGATATTTTTTTTTCTCCATAATCGATCATCAGATGCATATACACTTCTCATAGGATGCATTCTGGTATTAGTCCTTGTCCGCTTCTACAAAGCACAAAGATTGCAATATGAACTCCTAAACACAGATAAGTTAAAATTTATTGAATATAAAGCACAGAAAAATTCACTAGATTTGGATACCCACTTCTGCTCCTTCCACGCGTTGAATTCACAACCTGCAGAACCAAATCTCTTAACAGCCTTTGACTAGTGCACTAGACCATTTAGGCAAGTCATTAAAACTTGCTTTTGATGGTGATGGAATTCTTGCCATGTTGTCACTCACTACATGGTCATTGAGAATGCATAATTAACGCGAGTTTAGAAGAATGCTGCATTTGAAATATCCTATATAAAGCACAAAGATTGCTATGAAATTTTGAACAAATATATCTTTACATATAATTATACATGTGTGTGTAAATATATATATGTAAAGGAAAAGAAATTTTTTTGGTAAGAGTATGCTTTTTAAGATAAAAATGTTTTCCGATTATAATCGATAAATCGCATCGGAAGCAGCAACCGATTCCAACTGATGATCGATTATGAAAATTAATCGATGTCCCATCACTACTATTAATTCGGTATGTCAATGCAGACCACAGATCTACGTCCGACAATATCTAATGACATACTAATTGTACCTTCTTTTTTGTTACTGTCATTTTGTTTAGTTTTTCACCGAAATTAATGGCTAACCATGTCTCGTATGATGCATGCAACCCATATTTGCATTATGCATGCGTCTACACTTAAAAAGGAACTACAGCTCATTTTGCTCCAAAATCGTAAAATACAATTTTCTCCAGAGCTTTCTCTAATTTTGTTGCATAGTTGAATGTATAAACTTTGCAAAAATTATACTTTTCTAAAGTTGAAAATTCTCGTTTAAATGCAAAAATTAATAGTTTTTGAAGGCCCTTTTTTAACAACAATGAGACTTCCTCTTTCGGTCTTCGGACGAATGCGTACGGAGGGCAAATAATCCAGTGAGAGTAAGCGTACAATGACTAAACCCAGAATTTTGCGAGAAAAGGGTAAAAACAGAAAGGTATACAACATATGCGCACACTAGAATTTACATGGGTACATCACTATGACCCTCTGTCTACAAGACACACAAGCAATGGCTTTAAAAGTAAGTGCCAATTTTATAAACACACGTGGTGTGCTTTAAAAAAATATTATTTGGTTATATGGACATGAAAGGTTTTCTGTTATAATAATGATTTATAATTACTTAATTATAAGAAGCAGGAAATAATTCCACACTCGAGAAGCGAGTGTGGACCCTTTTAAGGGGTATTTAAATAAGTTTTTACACAACATGTGCGTTGTCATAATGAATCACGTGATGTAAAATGTCGGAACGAAGAAACCATTGAATTCCGGATGATCTTTAAAGCGCGTTTGAGAGCAAATTAATGCATTCCTAATGTTCAAAATTGTCAGTATTGTTATGATTTTTATTATTTTATCGATACGTGTTTTAAAAAAGCACTCGATTAAAATGTGCAAAATGAGCTGCAATGCCTCTTTAATCAAAGTGAGTTCATATGTTGTCTCATTCAAACAGACTCATGGCTATTTCTGTAAATCTCCAACAAACTGAAGTTTACAGAGATAGCCGAGCATAGATGAACGACACAAGTTCACACGCAGCTAATGCAAAGTAAAATTTGGTATGCAATAAAACTGCAATGTAATTCTAAGTAAACTAATACACATTAAAATATCCGTGTGAATACGGGGTTCAAATTTAATGCCCATTAACTTGTGCACCGTCACAAGCCACGGCTAAAAGTACACTCCTCTCCCTTTTCACCCATGGCTCTCTGCATTAAAATTTTCTCGTTTGTCATAAATATGTATGACGAGAATGATGCAATTTGTTGATCAATAGAATTTACACTTAACCTAAAATTGAAGATCTGGTTTAGGGTAGCCATGTTTAACTCAATGATGGTAGCGGCAATGAATACTTGTGCTTTATGCCACAAAACTACCTTTGACAAAAAAATCATATACCCAAACACGTCTCTGTGCATTTGTTCACTGATCAATGTCAAAATGACCATATCTGTATGCACACAAGTTTTCTATTGCTTTGGGGGCCTCCGAGTGGTTAGAGCATCGGGCTCAAAATCACAAAGCCTCTCACCTCTGCCGGCGCGTGTTCGAATCTCGGCCGCGGCGTTATGTGAGCAAGTTTGCCAGTTTACTTGCGGAGGGTTGGTGGTCTCTTCCCAGGTACATTGTATTTGGGTTCTCTCCTCCACAAACAAAAACTAGACGCCATCAGGTAACTGAAAAATTATCGAGTGTGGCGGAAAGCAATAAATAATCAATCAATCAATCTACTGCTTTGTTACCAAGCAATTTGCTCACATTCTATAAAAAGTTTAAATCTCCGACTAACCTGTGCTCAGAAGCGAGACCATTGGCCGAATTGCATCATGCATATTTATGAAAAACAAGAAAATATTCTAACACAAAAAACAACAACATTGTGAATGAATTTGTTTGAGAGTTTATGTCGATTGGCATGGTCACACCTCCACTTTCCCTCTGAAAATTTTATAAGATCAAATTCCTCCATGTTTTCACCATCATGTTATACCTGTTATTTCCTGTAACAGAAAATTTGAAACCTATTGCATAAACGTAATTTTCCCAAAATTTACACACGTCCAAAAATATACCAGTTTTTCCCCCACTGTATCTCCATACATGTCGTAGGACTAATTACACTGGTAAAATAGCACATCCCTAGGACCTAGTGTCCTCGTGTGTCTTTAATACTCCATCACGCCTTCCTCTACACATCACATTTATATAGGTTCATCATTTATCACCAGTATGTGTCCTCATGTGTGTATGCAAGTTCCCCGTCCATTTGAAAGCCTTCCCACAAATATCACATTGGTAAGGTTTATCAACAGTATGCGTCTTCATGTGTTTATGTAATGATCCTCTCTGATTAAACGCCTTCTCACAGACATCACATTGATAAGGTTTCTCACCAGTGTGTATCCGCATGTGTGTCTTTAACGTTCCATTGTGTTTGAACGCCTTCCCACAAACCTCACATTGAAAAGGTTCATCACTAGTATGTATCGATTTTATGTGTGTATGTAAGTTTCCTGTCCATTTGAAAGCTTTCCCACAGACATCACATTTATAAGGTCTATCACCAGTATGTGTCCTTTTGTGTTTCTGTAATGCACATGCATCACTGAATGCCTTCCCACAGACATCACATTCATAAGGCTTATCACCAGTATGTATCCTCATATGTGTCTGTAAGTTTCCCTTTTTATTAAACTTCTTTTCACAGACCTCACATTTATAAGGTTTATCACCAGTATGTGTCCTCATGTGCTTCTTTAAATCTCCTGTCCATTTATATTCCTTCCCACATACACCACATTGATATGCTTTTTCACCTCCATGCATGTTCACATTTTTCTGTAAATTTTTTTCTTGATCGTTAGGTTGACTACTTCCATTCATCATTATACACTTCAGATAATTTTCTTTTACTCAGACGGAATCCAGACTCATTCTATCTATAGTCTTTTTCCACTGCACTAGTCCCTAATTGTGTAGGAGAAATTTTCATCCATAAGCCCTGATCCTCTGAGTGAGAAGAGATCTGTCCACTTGTTGAGTAAATGAAAAGACAGCTATCTAATGAAGGTTATTTTCATTGGATCCTTTCAAAGTGAATTCAGTGTTCTTGTCCAGATTTTCAAAGTGTCTTTGTTGAGCTTCTACAGTGTTGTTAGTTAGGATGTCTCTACCTTCTCTGGTATTAATATCTAAATATGAAGCGGATCCATCTCTTTGAGTGCTTTGGTAGGATTTCTGCAATATAAGAATATTTATAGATATCAATGCTTTGTTGTCCCCCCCCCCCCCCTTTATATAACTGTTCATTATAGATGCACATTTACCTAAAAAGAATTTGTCAAGCAAATCATTGTGGACACAGATTATCATATTAAGAATTTGCTGGTGAAATCTGTTTCACTTTGCTATATTTATAAATTTGTTACACCTGTGTTTGCGTTTTACTGTATTGTGAGGAAGGTTAAAGTTTCCAGCAGACAAACAGACAGAACAAATTAATAGGCTGGAGTTTTTGAAATCCACCAGTCCTAGCAAACAAAACCAGTAAATAATTCTAAAAGTTCAGTGATTTGTTTTTTTTCTACAATCAATCCAAAGGACCAGTAACATATAAATGATCAATTTGAACTTTTAACCTCTTTACGTGTAACATTTGAATCTGTGCATCAAAATGAATAAAGAACTGCAAACAATAGTACTGATCAATTGTTTTAAATGATATTTTATGTCAATATGAATATTTAAATTTTCATAAAAGTTAATTCATTTGACAAAACAAAGAAAAGTAACTCTAATTCTGGTTAAAATCATGCAAAATATTTCACAATAAAAATCAAAAAAAAAAAAAAAAAAAAAAAGGAAAATAATTTCAAACATCCACCCTTGAACACAATTTCCTTTCTAGAGGTATTATAAATTGTCATTTAGCAAATTTATACCAAAATCTTTTGTTATTTCACAGTGGAAAGGGGGGGGGGGGGGTCATATGTTTACAAATGTATTTCAACAAATTAAGTGGTTATTTATTCATATCAATATGCATTTTATAATATACAACATTTTAAAGCCTGATTTTATCCATGGAACATATTTTTCTATTGCTTAATCAAAAAGATTTGTAATTAACAGCAATAATTAATTAACTTTGACATTAAAGTCAATAATCAATTACTAATGAAGATATGACACTATATTTAGCAAAATATATATATATCAATTTTGAATATCATCAATACTGATGTTCAAAGCATTCTGAGTGTATTGCAGGTAATACAAAGTCCCCTACCAGTAGGATAATTTTGTCAAAAGTAGGTCAAACTAAAGGAAACCCGCACTTGATTTGTAACTATCCAAGAAAAAGCCACATATCAAATTTCAATTGAATATTATCATCCATTGTGTAGAAAAGTCCAGAAAACTGATTAAAAATGACAGACGGATGGACAGACCAACAGACCAAGGGTAAACTGATAGTCCCCTTCAGCAAGGCCCGTAGAAGACTAAAAAAATATTGCGATATATAATCATTGGAATCAATAATGAAACATACTAATATACTGCCAATATCACACATTCCAACTATTTAACTATTGTTTAAATTGAAAAGTAGATTTTTAAAGATTTTCCCTATATATCCACATGAAAACTTTAAATCCTCTACTGTGGCCCATCAATACCCCTGGGAGCTACAATTTCAACACACTTAAATCCAGAATTGACCATAGAGCATAGAAAACTACCGAACATTTTGTCCTGTAGATCAGGGATAATTTAGAAAATCAACCAGACAAATTAGAAATTTACCAGACAAAAGAAAAAAAACCCATCCAAATTTTGTTTTCAACTTTGTTTATTTTCAAGCAGTGAATATGACGGTTCAGAACATTAATTCATTCCTAACAAGTTAACATCTTTCTATTTTTTTACCACACAGGATTAAACTTCCTTAAAAATTTTGTTATAGACTGATATTAATACTTTTCCACTCACTGGTGCTTGTGAACATAATCATATTACATCCCCCCACCAAGACTACAAAAATATTTATAGAACAAATAGAATGTTAACATTTTATTCTTACCCCGTTTACTATGTATTTGTGCACCAATAAACATAAATTTGCCATTTTTAGCACTTTTGATTTATCTTCAAAATAAATAAAAAATTGGATGCCACCAGATAACTGAAAAATTGTTGAGTGTGGCAGAAAACAACAAAGAATCAATCAATCAAAATAATTTTTTTTTTTACTACAGAAAAGGTCATAATCTGTAAATATGAAAGTAGATACCCCCTTGGAAAACTTGATACAGTATCAGAGCTCGGCATTAACGCTTGTCTGCTTCCAATGGAAAAAAATTCGGACAAGTGAATATTGCTGAGAACCTGTCCTATTGGACAAGTGCTTTTTTATGTAGAGAAGTCTCCAAATAATAAAAAGAACTCTTGGTAAAATGTTCATCGGTAGTTCAAAGTCAGAAGCAATGCATGAAAAATGAATTTTGATTCCGATATCAATTGCTATGTAAACTAATTGAGCCACACTCGATCGGGATCGGTGTTCACTGATTGCACTCTACTTTCATCTTTGCAAAGAGGCATCAATCTTCTCTAGATCATCATCGAGCAAACACGGTCATTGATTCAAGACAGGAAGTCTAGATAAAATTTTGTTTGATGTGTGTTTGTTGTTTTTTTCAAGGTGACAATATTGGATCTTCTTTGAAAATTGTTCAGACAAGTGAAGTTGAAGTTCGGACAAGTAAATATCTATGTTCCTTGTCCAAATGGGCAAGTAGGAAAAAAAAGTTAACGTAGAGCCCAGAGTACTATTTAAGCTGAGAATTACAATGTAATGTATTTGTTAACTCACTCAACCTTATAATAAATTTTCTTCAAACCTGCAATGTAAAATCAGCTGATACTTACTCGATTACATCAATTTTTCGAAAACTGATGACAATCAGATCTATTGCCATGGAAATGAATAGTTATATTCATTTTATAACTGAAACTAGTTTATTTTATTACGCCTAATTTTACATACATGTATTCACTGGCATTGTACAATAAAAGGCTAAATGAGATAATATGATAACTGAAAAAATAGTATCATAAAAAATAAATAAAACATGCAAGTATATACAATCTACAAAACTGAATCCATGTCTAATTAGATAGTAAATCGTATATTAAAAGCTTCTCAACAAATGAGTTTTCAGTTTGGCCTTAAAACTGTTCAGCAATTTCCAGTGGTAGTTCATTCCAAAGTCGCGGACCAATGGTTCTGAACGTTTGTCGCTGAATGTCTTATGTCTATTATGAGGAACATTGTAGCAGCCATAAGAGGACTGAGCAGAGCGTAACTTTCATAAATTTTATAAATAGTTTTTGTAAACTACGGAGGAGGAGATTTGTAATCATGTGCACACTTGTATTTTACGCTTCTTTTTTTCTTCTTCGTTTGAGCAATTCTTCAACAATTTGATAGACCACAAAATCAGAGGAAGAAAGACATGCATAATATTGAAAGTACACGTACTGAGTGAGCTTACGATCTAGGAATGCAAGTTGTTGATGGTCATGATAAAAAGCAAGTTACAGTTATCTTTATCAGACTTAGTTTTGTTTACATAAAAGTCAATAAATAACACAGATATGATTATTTAATTTTACATTTTTTCTACTAATACCAATCAGACAGTTTGTCAGATCAGGTATAAGTTTTATCAAACAATTTGAAAATTTACTGGAGATGTCTGGTCGTCCAGCGTCTTTTGCCAACACTGTGGATCTATTCTATGTCGGGAAGTTTTCATGTAAATTTTGACTTTTCTGGCCAAGAGGCTCTTGAGAAAATTTTTAGATGACCCTACCCTATTTTTGTTTTTTCTTGATTATCTTCCCTTTCGAGGGTGCATGACCCTTCATTTGACCAAACTTGAATCCCCATCACTCAAGGATGGTTTGTACCAAGATTTGAAATTGGCAAAGTGGTTTTTGAGAAGATAAAAATGTGAAAAGTTTACTGACATATGGACAACAGAAAAACGGTGACCAGAAAAGTTCACTTGAGCTAAAAATGGAAGGAGTCAAACATATAAAAATTAATTTACTATTCTGCAAATATTGATATATTTATGTTAAGGCCAAAATAAATTATATGTGTTTCCGGTTCCCTTACCATACCTACATTTTTCTGCTGGCCTTAAATATTTTATTGATGATATATATATAAATAAAAATCCATAATTTTCAAACTGGAATTGTGTTCTTTTCATGTTTGAGTTTCTCCGATTTACATTTTGACTACTATGGATATTCAAAATGCTTTAAGTATTTGTAATGTGTATAGAACTGTATTCAAAGTATATCAAAAACTAGGAGTTCAAATAAAATGTTTTACCTATCTACCATACCTTATTTTTTTTTGGGGGGGAGTGAAATAGGAAAGACATACATTTTATTTTGGCCTCGACTACAATACATAATAGCCACATTTGGATTACTAGACATATTATCAAGATAATCATGCACTGCCTTGTGTTCTGTTGATTTTTGTTTTCCTTTTGTGTGATTTTCCATACATTGCATTGATCTTTCCCTGTTTTCTTTAAATCAAATATCTTAATTCTACTGGTAAATGCTATGTCAGGTCCCTTCAGACAAGGGACATAGATATTTACTTGTCCAAACTTCCAACTTCACTTGACCAAAAAATTTTCAAAGATCCAATAATATTGGCAATAGTGTCAACTTGAAAACTGTATTACTTGAAATATAGTCCATCTTAGGCTTGCTTGCTCGATTTTTTTTTTTATCTTATTCAATTGATAAAAACAACAAACACATCAAACAGAATTTTATCTAGACTTCCTGTCTTGAATCAATGACTGTGTTTGCTTAATGGTGATCTAGAGAATCCAAAGTTCATAAGATCCATGCCTCTTTACAAAATTAAAAGTAGTACACAATAAGTGAATACTGATCCCGATCGATTATGACTCAATTAGTTTACAGAACGATTGATATCACATCAAAGTTCATTATTCATGTATTGCTTCCGACTTTGAACTTCCGATAAACTTTTCACCAATCATTCTTTTTAGTATTTGGAGACTTCTTTACATACAAAAGCACTTGTCCAATCAGATAAGTGCCAAGTAATATTCACTTGTCCGAATTTTTTTTCCCACTGGTACCGGACAAACGTTAATGTTGAGCCCTGAGGGGGCCACGATTTTTACGAACTTGAATCAGCAAAATGTCAGAAAGCTGTCAGATAAATTTGAACTCTTCTGGCTTAATGGTTCTTGAGAAGATTTTTAAAGATGCTTCCTATATTTTGAAATATGAAAATTTGATCTCTTAACTTGACCCACCCTTCCCCTAGGGGCCATGATCTTAACATGAATCTGCACTATGTCAGGAAGCTTCAATGTAAATTGGAATTTTTCTGGCCCAGTGGTTCTTGAGAAAATTTTCAAATGACCCCACCCCACTTTAAAGGGGGCACAACCCTTCATTTGAACAAACTTAAATTCCCTTTGTTCTAATAAACCATCAATACTACTACTGCAACTATTGTATACTATTTTCAGTGCGAAAGATACTTATATATTCAATGTATATATTAGTTATATATTGGTGATTACATGTGTTCCTGTTAATAGACGTGATACTGACATCGCTCAGCTGTTTGCGGAGAAAAAAACCTCACACATATTAGTAGGAATACACATTGACTTAATGGGTTTCAGTGATTCCATTCCCCTAAGCACACAAAGCGATATGGAATATATATCCATTTTAAAAGAACAACTTTTAGCAATATGTGTTGTCTTTTTGTTGAATTTATAATAAAAGTTTGTTTTTCAAATCCACATAGAATGTTTTGACCCCAAAATTTTAATCTATTTCACTGAAACTGTAACCACGTTATTTGTTTACATTTGTACCCGTGGAAATGAAACACTTCTTTTTTTTATTATTTCCTTTGATCGAGCACATGAGGTCTTTTTGGAGTTGGGCCTGAGGGTGCTACACATAATTTTTGACACTGTCTAACACTTCATCGACATCAACTTTTACATTTTCCCTCACATTTGAAATGGCAAAATTTATTTAAAACCTTGTAACATGACACACATTAAAATCTCTGATCGTATCTTTCAATATTTCTTTTTCTGACACAGCTCTTGTTCCCACTATTTTTAACAAATCCAGCTTCTTTTCAAAACTCTCCATTCTGTCAGCATGTTATGATCATGTGACTTATTTGTAGCAATGTGACCTAAAAATACTCTGTAAATGGCTACCTACTGTATCCGACTCCGGAAACTTCCGATTGGTCATACCGATTATTCTATGCACTCCAACATCATAAACCTATCTACAGGTCTCTACAGTTAAATCACAGTGATACTAGTTGTGATCTAACAAACTAAAAAAAAAACAATACAGAATATTAGCATGCGCATTGAACCAGTAAAGTTACCTCAACGTCCCGTTTTACAAAGGAACCAAACATGAATTCCTCATTCCACTTTGCCGCTCACCGATCTTGAGAATGTCGATCCCGATCCAAATTATTAGCGATGAGTGGTGGTAACAATGAATAATTTATTATGAAAAAAAAAAAATCTATCATAACCATGATAAGAATTTAAAATACTTGAAATTTCTAAACATTTTAAGACTGTCCATTATATTTTGTAATATACTTATAATGTTCAAACAAATAATGTTTGGTAACTTAATTAACATTGATACGTAGAACTCAGTGTAAGTTTGATGAAGTGTAGTACTGTAGTGTGAATAATCAACCATTTGGAGCAGAAGTACCTAGTATCCCCCCCCCCCCCCCCGAAAAGTATTAGCGACATCGGAATATCGCTCTGGTTTTAATTCTCTCTCTCTCTCTCTCTCTCTCTCTCTCTCTCTCTCTCTCTCTCTCTCTCTCTCTCTCTCTCTCTCTCTCTCTCTCTCCTAATTTGAGGGCGAGTTGTCTCGACCACGGGCGACTTGTCCTAATTTGAGGGCGAGTTGTATCTGACCGAGAGCGAGTTGTCTTAAGGTAGGGGCGAGTTGTCCTGATTCCCCTCACAGTACATACAGTACACATACATTATTTGAAAGGCAAAAAAGTGTTATATTAGGTATATATCTATAGGGACACCCATAATTGTTTTTCTAATACTCTTTTTCGAATTATGAAAATAATGGTTTTGAATATTAGTGAGGACATATCCTAACACTACCTCTCTCTCTCTCTCTCTCTATGAAAATAATGGTTTTGAATATTAGTGAGGACATATCCTAACACTACCTCTCTCTCTCTCTCTCTCTCTCTCTCTCTCTCTCTCTCTCTCTCTCTCTCTCTCTCTCTCCGGTTGGTTTAAGACAGACACATGATCGGAAAGATTGATAAATATAAAATATTTGAATAGTCTGTCCGTTGTGCCTGTAGAATTCGTGTTTTAAAATTTAAAAAATTGGAAAGTAAAGGAAACAAACAAACACACAAGAAATTAATCCGTAATATATCAGGTTAAAATACTAAACTTTAACATGAGTATATAGAAATGATTTCCGATTTGCAAACAGTTTTAAACAAGAACATGTTCAGAGGCCCAAGTTGCCCACATTGTACATAACGCTGTTTTAGATGAAGACTGATGCCCTAATGTATGTGTGTGTGTGTGTGTGTGTGTGTGTGTGTGTGTGTGTGTGTGTGTGTGTGTGTGTGTGTGTGTGTGTGTGTGTGTGTGTGTGCTTTATATATATATATATATATTACAACATTTCATCTAAAGATAACGACCGCTTTTAAAGGACATTTATGACATTTCTCAATTATGTATTGTTTTCGTGACATTTTACAGAAAATATCTTGGGGTATATTAATTACCATGTTGTCTGTTTTAAAGTTCCTGCATGGTTGTGACAAGTGAAACCTGTAAAGTACGCTCTTATGTGTAAAGTACGCTGTTATGTGTAAAGTACGCTCTTATATGTAAAGTACGCTCTTATGTGTAAAGTACGCTCTTATGTGTAAAGTACGCTCTTATGTGTAAAGTACGCTGTTATGTGTAAAGTAAGCTGTTATGTGTAAAGTACGCTCTTATATGTAAAGTACGCTCTTATATGTAAAGTACGCTCTTATGTGTAAAGTACGCTGTTATGTGTAAAGTAAGCTCTTATGTGTAAAGTACGCTCTTATGTATTACTCTAAGTTGTATTTACGTGTATAAATGAACATTATTGTAGCAGAGAAAGGGAGAACAATACCTCTCGTACCACGATGAGTGTAGTAGATCGACAGGGAATGCTTAATTCTCCCCGACACCTGATCCCACCTCTGGTATATCCAAGGGTCCGTGTTTGCCCAACTCTTATTTCTGTATTCCTTATAGGTGTTATTAGATTGATCATGTTCGTTATCTACCCTTTTTCATTTATGGAACAATCGGGTATCAAACCCTTACAAGCACACAGACACTTGTTTCTGTAAATAAGTTATATGACGTCTGTATACTAATGACTAGTAAGTACACGTGACAGACTCATAATAATATCATCATACATGTATACTGTACAACATGATAGAGTATATGTTATGTGAACGTGTGTTCAGAATCAGTTATTTTAGACACATTAGTTGACTGTATTGAATGAAATGCTAATGTAGTGTGAACATGCAGTCAAGCATAAAATTTGGTCAGTTCCCAGTGCAATGGCCTGGGATACATAATCATATTTTTTTTTTTACATTCAAACAGAATTACATTTTGGCCAAATGTCCCCTGTGTCTTTTAATTTCATTGGTGTTTTAGTTTGTTTTCTGTTCTTGGATTGGTCTTGGAGATTTTTCCCTCCAAAAGTTGTTTCTTTGTGATCAGTCTTGGTAGGAGAGAGTAATCCATCGAATAAACCTGACATTTTGACAACAAGACTCAGACTGACAATATTCCTCTGGTAAGTTATTACTTTAATACTAATGCTAATCTATTCTATGATTCCTTTACTAAATGTTAAATCAGTAATTTTGCATAAAGTTTCCTTTTTAGCACATTCCTTGAGTAAAAGATAGGTAAGAGTGAGACTTCTATGATGTAAATAGTTCTATAAGAGTAAATGTGTATAATTTGTCTCACTGTGTTATATTTTAAAGTAAAAGTTAATTTTAAAATTTAGAAGAAACCGACAATGTTATAGTTATTTTATAGATCACACCAGTTTAGCACTGTCCAAAACAGTGTTCACAAGAGCCTATTTCAATGGAGTGGTGTGCATACCAACGTTTTATTTATTCCAATAATTAATAGTGTTAAAACATATTATAAGGATAATTATTGTAAAGGTTTATATTCGAAATTATGAAGTTTTTGCGACTTGAGCGATTGATGACGTAGTATATGGATGTATATAGAGTTATCTCCCTCTACATAAATCATTCATGTAATTGATACTATAATCATTAATCGTATAATGGTCGTCTATCAGTAGTAACGTGAAATTATAGTAAACATATTTTATTTAGCATATGTTATTCTTATTGTTATACATTGTTATACATTGTTATTGTTATACATTGTTATTGTTATACATTGTTATTGTTATACATTGTTATACATTGTTATTGTTATACATTGTTATACATTGTTATTGTTATACATTGTTATACATTGTTATTGTTATACATTGTTATACATTGTTATTGTTATACATTGTTATACATTGTTATTGTTATACATTGTTATACATTGTTATTGTTATACATTGTTATTGTTATACATTGTTATACATTGTTATTGTTATACATTGTTATTGTTATACATTGTTATTGTTATACATTGTTATTGTTATACATTGTTATACATTGTTATTGTTATACATTGTTGTTTCGATGATCGATTGGTGAACTTATAGTCACTATGAATATGGCGCGCCAAAGATATCATTTATTATTTGAAGCGACCTTTAATTGAATTGTTCAAATGAATTGATGATATCATCAAATAATTAGAGATATCTTCAATTATCCGAGTTTATGTCAGTTTGGCGCTCCACAAATCTACTCTATCCAAAACAGATGTTCTCGTTATTCATTAAAGGGAACAACTGTTTTGGGGTTCTCGACAAGACGTCCGGATAGAGGGACCAGTTGCGGTAGCTCAGTGGTTAGAGCGTTCGCTTCGTAACCGGGAGGTCGTGAGTTCGAGCCCTGCTCGTTCCATGGCCGCGTCAAACCTAAGACGAAAAATAGGTAGTGATTGTTCCTTCGCCAAACGCTCGGCATTTAGAAGTGGGAACCACGGTCTTTCGGATATGACCTTAAAAACGGAGGTTCCGTGTCACGGTAGGCGTTGGCACGTTAAAGAACCCTCACTGCCACGGCCCTGAGGGCTAAGCATAGGTCTAAATTTGTGGTACTTCACCTACAACTGGTGACATCTCAGTATGAGTGAAAAATTCTCGACGGGACGTAAAACAAACAAACAATCATTAAAGGGACAATCTGTTACATGCATACGTCATGTAATTTATTTACAGAAACAATTAGTGTCTGTGTTTTTGCATTACTGTAGTTCATATAGTAAGGCCACAGTGTTCTAACCACTGATCTGTGGACGATATACAAAATATGGCAATACCACTTTAATATAAAATTTAAACCTATTTGGGAAATCATTCAAGAACTTAGATGGGAAAAAAAAACTTTAAAGAAAAACGTAGGTATACATGACCAGAAATTAAAAACTCAGCAGGTTTCTTTACGATATTTCATTTTTGAGAACATCACACTCCTGAAAGGTTTTCATTTGACTTCTTTAAGGGAATTCATACATTGAAAATTTAATTTACATGTTGGTGAAAGATTTAAAAATTCTTAAATAAAATTTATGTTAAGATGTTTCGGAAGAAATGCTTTTGATTTCATTGTAAAATATAGAGCATTATTGACTTTTAAAATGATTTTAAAAAACCGAAAATTATTTTTCCAAGGAAACATGAACAAAGCTGCAATAATTATGATCGGGATCGACATCCTGGCGTTCAGTATACATGGGAGACGGCCACGGTGTCTTGGTGAAGTTGGTCGAACCAGTAGCAAGTTCATGAAATAGTGATAAAACAGGTACTTCTACAGAATGAATCCATGTATCTTAGTTGAATGAAGTGTAACTGCAGCTGCAGAACTGTAGCGTTATGGTTTTATATTTTAGTCTTTGACCGTAACAACGATTAAAATATAAAACCATAACGCTACAGTTCTGCGTCTAGCCTAGTGTAACGGTATTTAAACTGAATAAGATGTTTTTAATTTGTATGTTCCGTGATTACTCTCAGCGAGATTCGTCGAGGTTGGGTAGCCTCTGCTTCGTCGAATCTAGCCGAGATTATTCCGTTGCATTGGCGTGGCAGCCCACTCTCTGCTCGGCTCTACTTTGTAAACTGATCACGGACTGTGGATTTAGTTCAGACCAAAATAATAAAATACATGTGTTTGCTATTTCACTCCTCAAAAAATTATGTAGGGTAGACAGGTAAAACATTTTATTTTATTTACTTATTTTATTTGAAATCTTAGTTTTTGATTTGCTTTGAATACAGGTCTATATACATTACAAAAAATCTCTATGCACCATGGTGACAGTACTTTTAATTACGATGGTAAATTCTAACTGAAAAATAATTACCTGAAACTGACTTGGTTTTGAACAGAAAACTAAATAGTCGGGGCAAAACTGAAAATAGTTTTGGAAAAATATAACGTTAAATGTTATTTTCATGTCTTGTCAATGAACGCTGAAAAGTAAACTTTAAACTGGTCAAATTATTCATATTTCACATAGTTTTTTGCAAAGGTTTAGGATATTCCCATGTTTCAATTTACTGGGAGATCCATTATGTCTGCAAAGATGGAGTCTAGTATTCATGGCTAAATAGAAGTTTTGACTTTTTAAATGTAAAATCAGTGAAATATTGCCCTTAGCGGCCATTTTTGAATTAGAAATTAACCATGCTTGCAGAATTTTCATGTGAGATATTATAATTTTTTTTATGAGTGTAGGAGACTATAGAATTAAACATCAAAAAATTCATCTGCAAATCAATTAGAAATTTTTGTGCAAGAGGTTTGAATGTAGTGAGTTTAAACAAAAATTAACTAAACTTAGTTATATTTTAAATAATCAGGATGAGCCATGTCTGTACACATGGTGCTTCATTTTTCACAAGGAATTCAAATTTGGGCATAATTTTGCCATTTGTAGGCCGTTCAATGATTTTGCAGATCACCCACTCATTATATCTTGTAAGCACAATTTGCAATTGATTTTAGTTATATTTCCTGTAACTTAAATCAGTTACACCCTTGACTGAGTAACTCAATTGGACTTGGTTTTGAACAGAAAACTAATTAACTAAAATGGACTTGGTCTTGCCATTTGAACAAAGGTAATTTATTATCCCTATAATTCCTTCAAATTTTGAGGTCAAATGGTCAGGGGTCAAGGGTCAGTCCACTTTGGACATAGGAAAATATTGTTTGCTCAATGTCTTGAATAGTTTTGGCACTATTACCAACTGAATTATGCATGTATATAACCTTTTTCAGTTTTGTAAATCATACTTTACAAGTAATGACATGTCAAGCAGAGGTATCATGTTGTGCATTGTGTCGATAAACATAACTTTTAAAAAAGAGTTCTCATTGAATCAGTGGAAATGCAGGGAATGGGTTAAAACTTTAAAGGATGATTATAAATTTGATGATATATAAATACTAATATTGATACCTGTATGAAACAGTATTTTACTGCTGAATTTGATTGATTGTTGTTTTCCGCCACACTTAACAATTTTTCAGTTATCTGGTGGCGTCCAGTTTTTGTCGATGGAGGAGAGAACCCAGATACAATGTACCCGGGAAGAGACCACCGACCTTCCGCAAGTAAACTGGCAAACTTTCTCACATATATCGGTGCGAGCAAGATTCGAACCCACACCGACTAGAGGTGAGAGGCCTTGTGATTTTGAGTGCAATGCTGTAACCACTCGGCCAAGGAGGCCCCTGCTGAATTTGAAACAAGTCTTCATCATGGCATTGATACTGAATACCAATACATGCAAAATTGTCTCAAGAATCACTGGGCCAAAAATTTCAAATATACATGAAGGCTTTCTGATGTAGTGCAGATTTAAGTTTTTGTTAAGATCATGGCTCCCGGGGGTTGGGTGGGCCACAATAAGGAATCAAGGTTTTACATTCGAATTTATAGGGAAAATCTTTGAAAATTGGCCAAGGTGACTATGGTAAGTGATGTGGCCCATTGGCTCTTGTAATTTTTTAAGTGAAAAAAAGTGAACTTCCATTTGAAATAACGCTGCTAAATTTGAGTGTAGGGAATAACAACTCTGGGTCTGGGTAGAGATTGCTATGTAATGTCTCGAAATATATAGATGAAGCTTTCATACATGTATTTTATATATAGATTACTAATGGTAAGGTCTTTTTATATCATATCATACCATGATTTATGACCGTGTAAACTTGGTTTTACTCAGGACAGAAAGATTGTGTCAGTCATAGTGTTGAGGCATCTCTGTGTTGTGTGATTTCATTTTCAGTAATGATCCATTTTGGGCTAGGCTGGGACCACAATATAGGGTGAAAGTTTTTCATGGGAATTAAGGCTGATAAAAACTAAGGTGAGCAATGTGGCTCATGGAAATCTTGTTTAGAAAATTCAGCTAAATATTTCAGTCACCAAACTTCCCAATATTTCACTACTTGAAATATCACTTTTATTGATTTGTTACTGAATAATACAACATTAGTTGTACTGTTATGCTGTTGTGTACTAATAAAGCCTGTGGGCCTGTTGTTAGTCTCCTATCGGCTCTGCTGAAGGAGACTATAATTTTACTCTTGGTCTGTCTGTCTGTTCATCGATCATTCTGCTTGAGGTTTTTAGGAATTTCATCCACGCTGGATGATGATATTCAATTGAAATTATATTTGATATGTGGCTTTGTCTTGGATCATTAAAGATCAAGTTTTAGTTTTGTTATGCTTGACCTACTTTTGACTGAATTATCCTTCCTGTTGGGGACTTTATTGCCAGCAATACACTCAGAATGCTTATTAGTCTCCTACCAGCTTTGTCGAAGGGGACTATTAGTTTATCCTCAGTCTCTGTCTGTTTGTCCATCTATCATTTTGCTTAGTTTTCTAGGCTTTTCACCGCACTGGATGAGGATATATTTATTCAAATGAAATTTTATTCATGGCTCTTTCTTTGATAGTTACAGATCAAGTTCGAGTTTCGTTACGCTTGACTTACTTTTGATTGAATAATTCTACAGGTAGGGGACTTTGTATTGCCTACACTTAGAATGCTACCGATAGGGGACTTTGTATTGCCTACACTTAGAATGCTACCGATAGGGGACTTTGTATTGCCTACACTTAGAATGCTACCGATAGGGGACTTTGTATTGCCTACACTTAGAATGCTACCGATAGGGGACTTTGTATTGCCTACACTTAGAATGCTACCGATAGGGGACTTTGTATTGCCTACACTTAGAATGCTACCGGTAGGGGACTTTGTATTGCCTACACTTAGAATGCTACCGATAGGGGACTTTGTATTGCCTACACTTAGAATGCTACCGATAGGGGACTTTGTATTGCCTACACTTAGAATGCTACCGGTAGGGGACTTTGTATTGCCTACACTTAGAATGCTACCGATAGGGGACTTTGTATTGCCTACACTTAGAATGCTACCGATAGGGGACTTTGTATTGCCTGCTATACACTTAGAGTTTCGTTACGCTTGACTTGCTTGTTGTGTTTGAATTCTTATTTCCATTTATTTGGTCACTGATTTAACAACAGTAAAATTGAAAATACAATGAAATCTACAAGAAAAGGAAAGAAAACAACAGTAGAATGTAAGAACATATTGGGCATTAACTTTCAAATTAAAAAAAATAAATTACTGAAAGAAAAATGACTTTATTATGATTATGCATGGTGTGTTGTTGCGTCTTTAAAGATGTTAGTCACAGGATTTTATAAAGAACTGAGAATTTTTATAAGCCTGTACATTATATGTATTCGGACAGGACATATTATGGTATGGCGATTGTGTCCATTCGTCTCTCCCGATTTGTTTGTGACTCATTACTTGAATAGTATGTGACCTATAATAATCAAACTTATTCAGCTGATACATCTTGGGTAGAAGGTGGTCACACTTTAAATTTAGGTCACAGTGACATATGATTAAGATGATATGGCCAAATATGGCAAGATCCTGTCCAATTTGTAACTGGACAAGTATTTGATTAGAATCATCAAACTTGGTTAGTTAATGGACCTTAGGAAGATGGTGTGTTGCACCCTAAATCAAGGTCACTGTGATGATATGGCCATATATGGCATAATCCTTTTTTAGGCTCATTTAAATTTGAGTCCTAAAATTAACAAACTTTGTCAGTTTGTGCATCTGTATAGAGATGTAAATTGTAGCTTAAACTCAGGTCATTAAAGCTTTTATAATGGTAAGGTTTTTTTTGTTTTAAAATCCAATATTTTAAGGGAGGTAATCCCTACATATGTTCAATTGTAATGTGCACAGTACCCTTTTCATGACATCAATACACATTACATCAATACACTTTTTTTTATATAAACGTAACAGTTAATATGAATACTGATATTGTTTCTAACATTTCTGATATAGATATATGCAGTATTGTACTACAAAATTTGCAAGGACTTAAAAAGCACATCACAGAACAGAGGAATTGTCTCATGAGAATGATGATATAAGCTGATGGTGTTTCTAGCAGTTTAATCTGTCTGTTCAATTAAGTTTCCATTAGCCCCTTTGATTATTATTTATTGCTTTCCGCCACACTCAACAATTTTTCAGTTATCTGGTGACGTCCAGTTTTTGTTGGTGGAGGAGAGAACCCAGATACAATGTACCTGGGAAGAGACCACCGACCTTCCGCAAGTAAACTGGCAAACTTGCTCACATAACGCCGCGGCCGAGATATTAGCCCCTTTGAAGTAAGCCATGTTATTTCAGAGTTCAGCTGAAGATCATTTTGATGAGAGCTAAATTACATCTGTCTAATTAAATATTAATTAATACTCACTCCTTTTCTTTGTACAACCCAAAATAAGTATTCCATACCAAGTGAAAGAAATTATCTAAATGTATTTAGTTATGTTTTGGAATGTTTCTGTAGTTATTTGAACAGTCAAGAGATATAATGACAAGTGAAATGCAATGTGCAGTAGACACATTACAAGAAATAATCTTGATTTTACCTCAGACCTAAAAGCAAAGATATTGGTGCAGTCTTTGCACCAATTAAGGTTGACACGAGCGAATCATGTACAGGGTGGTGCACTTCATTTTTTTAAAAATAGTTTTAAAGTATATAGGCCTGTATTCAAAGCATATTAGTAACTTAAGATTTCGAATAACATGTTTTAATAAAGTAAAATGTTTTACCTACCTATCCTACCAAATTTTGTGGAAACACACATACAGAGTATATTTATTTTGGTTTTATCAATACCAGGGAATGCAGAGACATGCTCACTACGGAGATCCATACATTGCTGAGTGTGGATGACACCAACCTACTGAAAGAGATGGATCAGCTTCATATGAGTTATGCTTCATATGTAGTTAACAGGGCCCCTGTGGCCAAGTGGTTAGAACATTGCACTAAAAATCACAAGGCCTCTCACTTCTAGTTAGCATGGGTTCGATTCTCGCTCGCGCCGATATATGTGATAAAGTTTGCCAGTTTACTTTCAGTAGGTCGATGGTCTTTTCCCAGGTACATTGTATCTAGGTTCTCTCTTCCACCTATAAAAAAAAACTGGACACCACCAGATAGCTGAAAAATTGTTGAAAGAAACAAACAATTAATCAATCAATCACATTTCGTTATCAATATAGTATAGTATATACTCTTGATGTTGTAGAAATTCTACCAGCCCACTGAAAGAGACAGATGAGAGAATGCAGAGACATGCTCACTAACAACACTGTAGGAGATCCATATATCACTGAAGAAATTCCGGACAACACTGTAGGAGGTCCATATATCAAAAAAGAAAATCCGGCCGACAATACTGTAGGAGATCCATATATCACTGAAGAAAATCCGGAGAACAACACTGTAGGAGATCCATACATCACTGAAGAAAATCCGGACAACATTGTAGGAGATCCATATATCAAAAAAGAAAATCCAGCCAACAATACTGTAGGAGATCCATATATCACTGAAGAAAATCCGGAGAACAACAATGGATTCACTTTCAAACTCAATGGAAACTCCAAGGATTGCACCAAAAGTAAAACACTGGACATGTCTTCTACACAATTGCATGGACAAGACAATGGGTGTAATGAGTGTGTGGATTCTGCCATTGAAACAAGTAAAACTAAAACACAGAAAAATGTAAACATACATGGAGGTGAAAAACAAAGTTATCAGTGTGATGTCTGCTGGAAGGCTTTCAAAGATACAGAGGATTTACAGACACACATGAGGACACATCCCGGTGAGAAACCATATAAATGTGATGTCTGTGGAAAGGTATTTTATCATAAGGGAAACTTAAAAACACACGAAAGGACGCATACTGGTGATAAACCTTATAAATGTGGTATTTGTGGGAAAGCGTTTCGTGAGAAGGAAACTTTATGTAAACACATGAGAACACATACTGGTGAGAAACCTTACGAATGTGATGTCTGTGGGAAGGCGTTCAGTCAGATAGGAACAGTACAAAGACACATGAAGACACATACTGGTGGTAAACCTTATAAATGTGATGTCTGTGGGAAGGCATTCATTGAGACAGGACACTTGCAGTCACATATGAGGACACATACTGGTGATAAACCTTACGAATGTGGTATCTGTGGGATGACTTTCAAGGAGAAAGGAACATTACAGTTGCACATGAGGACTCATGCTGGTGATAGACCTTATAAATGCGATATTTGTTGGAAGGCTTTCAAGGACACAGGAAGCGTAAAGAGACACATGAGAACACATACTGGTGATAAACCTTATGAATGTGATGTCTGTGGGAAGGCATTCAGTCAGACAGGAACATTAAAGAGACACATAGAGACACATATTGATGATAAACCTTATAAATGTGATGTTTGTGGGAAGTCATTCAGTAGGACTGGAAACTTGCATAGACACTTCAGGACCCACACTGGTGATAAACCTTATAAATGTGGTGTTTGTGAGAAGACATTTAATCAGACTGGAACATTAAAGAGACACATAAGGACACATACTGGTGATAAGCCTTATAAGTGTGATGTCTGTGAGAAGGCATTCAGTCGGACTGGAAACTTGCAGCGACACATGAAGATACACACTGGTGATAAACCTTCTACTTGTGGTTTTCTCCAATAAAATGGGTTATAGATCGATAAAAAAAATTGTCAACTTTGAATTATATATGTCAACTTTGATACTTAATCAGTGTTCTCAAAATTGAAGCAATAATTAACTAGATGCTTTATTCCAGGTATGGTGTTGGATGATGAAGGTAGCAAGCATTGCAGAAAAAATCCGTGACTAGTGATAGCATATGGCAAAAGATCTTTGAAAAAAATCACAATACCTGAACAGCAATTAATTAATATGAGTATTTATTTTTGGTAAAAAAAAAAAAAAAAAAAATGTAACCTTGTAACCTTGACCATAAAATTTCATTTACTTTTAAGAAAATAAATAACTTACTTAATACCTCCTGGATTATGTAAGGTTGGCTTTCTTGTTTTGTATAGGTTCTTGAAGGCAATATCTTCCATTTAATACCATGTTATTGGACTTTGTGGCCTTGACTTGGAGTTCGACTGTGAAAAAGTGCTATTATTGATTGATTGTTTTACGTTCCTTCAAGTATTTTTCACTTATATTGAGACGTCACGAGCTGTAGGTGAAGTACCTTGAAGGTCCATGGCACGAGCTGGGCTCAAACTCACGACTTCCTGGTTACGAAGCGAACGCTCTAGCCACTGAGCTATTGCGACTAATAAGTGAGCTTTTCTGATCAACGTTTCCGGCGACGATAAGAGGGTGGGGTAATTTAAGAATCTTCTCAAGAAGCACTGGCCCAGAAAAGTTAAAATTTACTTGGAAGCTTCATAAAGTAGTGCAAATTCAAGTTTGTTAAAATCATGGCCCCGGTGGTAGGATGGGACCACAACAGAGAATTAAAGTTTGACATGCGAATATTTTGGGAAAATCTTTTCAAGAACCACTAAGCCAGAAAAATTCAAATTTACATTGAGGCTTCCTGACATAGTGTATATTCAAGCTTGTAAAAAGTGGCAGGGTGGAGCCACAATAGGGGATCAAATTTTTAAATACGAATATATAGGGAAAATCTTTAAATATGGGTCAAGGTGACTCGGTTGAGTGACGTGGTCCATTGGCTTCTAGTTTGAACATTGTCTCCAAGGACTAAACTCCATGTCGTTCAAAGTATGTCGATTTTGATATTGTTACAAGGAAATTTAGAATTTTGAAGAGATGGATCAGAATGAGTTATGATCACGCTAGAAAATAGGATTAATTCGGCGAATTTGATTATTAAAAAAAAAACCGATCACATTGAGAGTTCAGCTTATGTGAGTTAAAAATTTTGGGCTGTACAAAGTAACGTCCTATAACTGATGGAGTGACAATAATTTAAACAGCGGCGTCATCCTCTATCATTTGTCTTTAAGACGACTGAGATCTATGTTTGTTGCATATAAAAAGTGAAATGGGAATCGGGGTTCATTTCCTCCAATTTGCACCACAATTACCCCTCAAGATGAAAAAGAAAATTCCGAAAAACTTACTGCACATCTAGAGACACCATCAATCATCTCCCAAAACATGATTTGACTTCAGCATAAAATATAAGAGAAATTCTGAGTTTTACAGAAAAAAGTTTTTTCACGACCTCTAATCTCCGATTTACAACGCAGACAGAAATGTAACCAAATCATTAGGTATATGTATGTATCTCTCTCTCTCTCTCTCTCTCTCTCTCTCTCTCTATATATATATATATATATATATATATATATATATATTTGTGTGTGTGTGGAGATAATAATTACAAAATCATACAACCGATATATGTGAGAAAGTTTGCCAGTTTACTTTCGGGAGGTCGATGGTCTCTTCCCGGGTACATTGTATCTGGGTTCTCTTCTCTACCAATTAAAAACTGGACGCCACCAGATAACTGAAAAATTGTTGAGTGTGGCGGAAAACAACAAGCAATCAATCAATCAAAATCATACAACAATACTGTGTGAACTTAACGCTATCCAGCATGAATTTAAGGGAAGAATGCTTTACCAGAGAAATTTGATGTGGATGAAAAGTTAGTAATATTTCCAACAATATTTTGAAATTGAACTTTCATATGCCGATGCCCGCGCAAGCCCACACTCGAAAATGTGCGATATCAATTAAAATGTTTATTTATGTATTATGAGAAAACAATATACATGAAAAAAATATTCCTCAGAATTTATCTGATTGCCACCATAACAAAATTGTAGTATTTACTAAATTGAAAAATCGAATGTTTTGTATAACATTTCCGGAGTTTTGTATAACATTTCCAGTGTTTTGTATTACATTTCCGGTGTTTTGTATAACATTTCCGGTGTTTTGATTTGTAATTGCAGAGTTATTACTGAATATATAGACGTTCATTTTTATTTTTTTTATTATTACGTCGAAATCGTATACTGCCTGAGCAAAATAATGACATTAGAAAATGTTGATTCCTGTAAAATTTTGCTAAAACTTCTTAAAAATTATTTGCAAACTGGTTCTGTACATTTTACCGAAGAATTTATTTACATAATATAGATTATACAAAACAACATGAGAAAGGAGGAGTGGCGGGAGTGGAATTGAGGGGGAAATGACAGAGAAATAAATGGGGGGAGGCAATCCTTTTTCATTGATATATAACCCTGTTCATGCCGCACCTTAACAAAATGCCCGAATGTTCAACGTTTTTATTATATACAATGCCATGCTTCAACAACGTTTATGTCTCTTCTACACACAAGAAAACTTTTTATATGAAGTTACCCTTATGATATAAACTCTACACGAAACACAGACACCGTGGGGGGCAAGAGGTGTGAATTGCTCTAGGGTGACGTAGTTTTCATTGCTTTGAACTTGAAAGTTAGGTTTACAATTCCCCAACCTCATTAGTTGTGGGATTCACTGTCGGGTGTTTCTAGCGTGTTTATGGATGGTACCTACCTTCTGTATTGTTTTTTCACCATGTTTGTTTAGATTTTTAAGTGTGCAGTTAAAGATGCGTAATATTTGCCGTTATAAATCTTGTAGACCTCCTAACGACGATAGGTCCATGTATCACAATGTATAAATTTCGTAAACACGCTATCCGTCAGATTATTTAAATTGTGAGATAATGAAATCTTAGTTTCATTTTCTACCCACAGACAAGTATAAGACAAATGGCGTAGAACTGGGTTATCTAATTTTTGATGAACTATTAATGGCAAAACATGATGATTTATGTAAAACTACCGGTAGTTGCAATTATCGGAAAGCAAGCCTCTTTTTTTGTTTTGCAATTAATTGTATTGTTGAATCCTACGGATTTTCTTTAATATAGAATAATGAAGTAAAAATATGCGGCTCAATTCGATATTTTCTTTCACAGAACTTTGATGTATAAACTAGTTTCCAGTAAAATTGGAATTAATTGATAATGCTCTTTAAATTTATTTTTCTTGGAAAACATTGAGTAGGCGGAATAATATCTACCCCACACCTATAATCGCGATGTGGGTTAAGATTCTGCACATGCCACTCAAATATTCTTATTATTACACAAAATAAAACTATTAAACTTTTACATTCCTGTATTATTATTATTTTTTTGTGATAATTGATTTTCAGTGTTAGTATTACATTTTGACACCCCCTCTCTCTCTCCTCCTCCTCCTCTCTCTCTCTCTCTGTCTCTCTCTCTCACTCTCTGTCTCTCTCTCACTCTCTCCCCCTCTCTCTGTCTCTCTCCTCTCTCTCTCTCTCTCTCTCTCTCTCTCTCTCTCTCTCTCTCTCTCTCTCTCTCTCTGTAACAGATGTCCGAATCATTAAGATACTATTATCTCCTTATCCTAACTTCTCCTCGCGCCATTCTCTGACTCTTAATCTCCGGAGAGCTGATAATTGTTTTACAAGTACCAGTTTTACGGTGTTTACATTCCCGCTAATTCCGTCTCGTCAATATCCACATCTGTTAATCGGAAGTATACTGTCACGTGGTCTCATAACGTCACAATCATCCCTGCAGTGGCCATTTAACATGTGGTATCATCATCTTCCGCTGATCTGCAGGAAATGGTCAGACAAGCGGAATTCTCATTATGTGAAGGAGTTTGCTCCGCGATCGGTTCAATGGTTCGGAATAAAATTCTTGTTAGATGCGTTCATTTGATATACTATATGAAATGTCTTGAAATAGTCGGATTTAAAGCAATACAAAACTGTAATTGACGGTAAATAAATTGAAAAATACAAGACCAAATATAATTACACATTTGTGATTGAACATATATAATTTCATAGAATCAGGGTGAATATGAAGCAATAAGCCCGTCAAATCAGCAAAAATGTCGATTCAGGAATCACTGCCATCCCGATAGTAATTCCTGCTTTTAATCTCCGATGTGCACTGACCTCGGAAGTCGCCAGGAAAACTGCGAAGGAGAGGCTTTGCGCATGTGTCAGATTTGTAAACAATTCAATATGCCAAATTATAGCAAATTTATCAATAAAACTTCATATGAGTGGCATATTTGCATAATTTAATTACTGTCTTACACTTATAATACTTAAAGTCATTCATGACACGTTGTAGTATTTTGAAACAAACGAAATGTGTAGCTATGCTCACTTCACTCTCCATCTTTGACCTCGGTCTCGGTGCAACACGAGTATGTTCGGATAACATCGTTCCCATGTTCGTGTATACGATGCAATGGCGGTTTATACGAAACGCTCGTTGTAGGTATGCTCTCAAACAATATATTCTTGTTTATTTTGCTGAATTTTGCATCAGATCTTGGAGATTTTATACGTTATAGCGATAGGTGTCATTGGTGCATAATTCTATAATTGAAAAATACCGTCAATTACAGCTTGTATAACAATTAAGATACGATTACGAACCAACGGGCGTCATCTAGACATGGGCTGTGATGTATACCGACACAAGCCATAACTGCATTTTTTTTTTTTTTTGTACATTGTATCTCTTTTGTCGAAGAATGAATGATATTTATCCTTACGCGATACAAAACAAATTAGATGTCAATTATTAATTAATTTAGTATTTGTTGTCAACAATAAAGTGTAACTACAGGTACCTAGGTGTTTGCTAATTTGATTGATTTCAGAGGGGGTATACACTTTTATATGGGGAAAATATACATTTGTCCATCCCTGGGGGGCAAACATCCACTTGTTCATCTCGAGGACAACTATAGACTTGTCCATGTCAGGGCAAATATACCACTTTCCATCCACCTGGGCAAATATACACTTTTTTATCCCCAGGTAGGGGACAAATATACACTTGCAGATTTAAAGGAAATGTACGCCAATCTATCCTAGGGGCAAATATACACTTTTTCAACCCCCGGGGCAAATATATATTAGTTCATCGGGGGTGGGGTGTGTGTCAAATATTTACTTGTCCATCCCGGAGGAGGTGAAAGTATACACTTGTTAAACACCGGGGAGCAAAAATACACTTGTTCATCCCCTGGGGAAAATATACACTTGTCCATCTACTGGAGGCAAATAAATACTTGTCCATCTCCCGGGGGGCAAATTTACACTTATCCATTTCGGGGGCCAATATACACTTGTTCATCGATGAGGTCAAATACACAATTGTTTTTCCCCAGGAGGCCAAAAAAAAACCACTTGTCCATCGAGGGAGGGAGGGGCAAATATATAGTTATCCATTCCGGGTGCAAATATACACTTGTTTATCCTCAGAGATGGGGAAAATACACACTTGTCCATTGGAGGAGGCAAATATACACTTATCCATTGCGGGGACAAATATGCAGTTGTTCAATCCACGGGGGCAATTATACACTTGCCTACCTGTGTTGTGTACGTCAAATATATACTTGTCCATCTCAGATGGGGTGCAAATATATACATGCCCATACGGGAACAAATATACACTTCTCCATCTGCGGGGGCAAATACAAACTTGCCCATCCCTTGGGGCAAATTTACACTTGTCCATCCCCGAGGACAGATATACACTTTTCCATCCCCCCTCCCACACACACACACACACACACACACACTACCAATCATTCCTAAATGTATAACGTAATCATTTCGATTAGATTATCGCTCACATTTCATAGCTTTAATGATTTTTTTATTTGTTTGCATTACGTCCCGTTTGAGAATATTTCACTCATACAGAGACGTCACTAGCTCACAAGTTTTGACCTAGTTCATGGCGTTAAAAGTCGTAGCAGGAGAAGGTTATCAATAACGCTAAGACCCTTTACTTTCACTACTATTGCCACTTAGTCACTCTCTGTGTTAGAGATGAATACTGCATTGTCATAATGGCTAACTTCCTTTTTTAACTTGAATGAAAATATGATATCAGCAACAGATGTATGTTATCGCCTATCTTGGTAACTCTGTAGATTTACCTGTCGATTTCTGATCTGTACATTGTGGGTACGCGTCAAGCTGAAGTTTGGATTACACACACACACACACACACGCACACACACACACACACACACACACACACACACACACACACACACACACATTACTTTCTACTAAATCTGCATTTTTGTCACTAAATGAGATATTTGAAATTTTTCAATTTCAAAATAGTATTGTACACACCCTCCACTTTCCATCTTTGTCAGATTTTTCTGGTGTATTATTCCTCTTTAATTATTGGCGCCGGAATAAAGAATACAATATGAACCCCCTGTTGTGAGTCGAGCTTACAAATCCACTTTAACACCGCGACCGGTAAAGCTACAGTCGTACCGCTACATTGATACAGCATGATCACACAGTAATGTCACAGATGATGAGAGTATATATTCAATAATAATTGTAATAGCATCCACAGTGTAACTCTAGATCTAATGAAATCAGGTGTACGATAACTGAAATTCTGTAATGTTGTGTTATGCTGTATCGACAATATTTGTAAATGTAGTTTTATGTTTTACCGACAATTCTATGATATCTGTAATTTGATATTATTGTGTTAAGTTATATCGACAATTCTATGATATCTGTAATTTGATATTATTGTGTTAAGTTATATCGACAATTCTATGATATCTGTAATTTGATATTATTGTGTTAAGTGATATCGACAATTCTATGATATCTGTAATTCGATATTATTGTGTTATGTTATATCGACAATTCTATGATATCTGTAGTTTTATTTTTGTTGTGTTATGTTATACCGACAATTCTATATCTGTAGTTTTATTTTTGTTGTGTTATGTTATATCGACAATTCTATGATATCTGAGATAACATATTATGAGTAAATAATGCACATATTTCTTGAGTAATAAAGGTATTTCACGTTAAATGCCCACATATAATATACATAACATTATCTTATATGCTTTGAAAAAGTAAATTGAGAGAGAGAGAGAGAGAGAGAGAGAGATTTTAAATCTTTAAATTTAAAACCCACAAACAGATGACCCCGGAGAGAGTATCACACACAGACTTCAGACTCGGCTTTGTCATCGCCTGCCGTGATGAATGACTGAGGGGACCCCGAGATCGTCATTTTGGAAGATCTTTGATCCACCACTAATCAGTGATTCTGATAGATCGGATTCAGACAGTTTAAATTTCCTATAGGACAAGACTTCAATTTCTAGCAGGAAATTTTCAGTAAATCTCCAAATGACCTTAGAAAGTGACCAGTGGTTTGGTACAAATGTATAACGGCTTTTATATAGCTTAGTGTTATCTAAGGGACAATACCAGGAGGGTTCCAAGGTCGTTTTCAAGTATGTCGAGGTCATTTATATCTTGATGATGACAGAAGTAGGCCCTGTAGAGTAAATCGGACGTTTACTGCACTCTAAATGACTTCTAAGTCCCATCACAGAGAAGTGCTCCTTGATGGTTTCCAGGTAGCTAAATACAGCGACTGAAAGCCAACAGTCTTCACCTCGTACACTCTCGTGAGTAACAGTACTAGACGGCCACATTCACAGCGTGTAATTGATGAGGACTTGACAGATTTCTAAGGTCCTTGTGTTGATGATAACATAAACCTTTCGGCAAGCTGTCCGTCTCACAAACAATGCGTCATTTTCTTTACATGCTGTTCCAGCTTAACTGCTCAAGTTCTGCATTATTTTCACTTGTCTTGCATTTTGTTATGTTTAATGATTAACACGGCATCAAAACGTCAGAAAACGCTGATGCATAAAATGTCTTCTAATAAAGAACTATCGTGACAACATTTGTTTATTTTCGAGTATTGCCACACCACCTCCGTTATGTAAATAACTTCAAGTCCACGCATTTCCTCAAAGCGTCAAATTGACATTGATTGCATGTTGACACATGATGATGCAATATTAGATGCAGCAATTTTTTTATTTATCAAGTCCCAGAGATGATCGTTCTGGTAAGAAACCGATTTACGTGATGTAAATTTCAATTCTCATGCGCCTAACGTCATTTTTCTCCATTCACACTTTCAGTTGTATCGACTGGGGAAGAATGATAATATAGAAAATTATTTCACTCTGACCAAGGTTTCGCCATCTTTGAAAAACAAAAACAAAGCAAAAGGAAAACAACAACAACAAACGGGGTAAAAGATAAAAACGAAAGAAAGAAAATAATAATGGAAAAAAAAACCAAAACTTTTTTATCATTTTTGAAATGTGCATAAGTTTTAATTGTTTTTAACTATTTCAAAATAGAAGTTATTTATTTCAATATCAGAAAACGATTTGTCTAATTTTAGGACCCATTATGTCTGTCTGAAATGTTATGAAAGGAACTGAATAAAATGTATGTCAATAGAGATTCCTTTTCTTTTATTGGGGGGAGGGGGGGGGGTTAGAAATATTGTCCAAGAATGCATTGTAATCAGCAGGCTATTTGTGATGGTTCGTGGTACCCAGCTTACGTTGCTCTACATGATAATCTCAGAAACACAACCTCAACAATTTGAAATTAATTTCTGAAATTCTTCAATGTAATTTCTTCCTACTAATGAGCAATCAATGACTTTATATTAGAAGATGTAGCATTTCATGTTCATTACGTGTGGATAGAAGGTGTCGATTTTTTTTTCTGCCTGATTAGGATTAAGGTGTTATGGAGAATAGGAGAAAACTGGATTAGTAAAATGTAAATGCTTCCTAGTGTTAAGGGGGCCCCTGCTTCTATTTCATATGATCATTAATTCTGGGAAAACATTCCCAGGCATAGAAAGAAGGCGTCCATTAAGCTTTTCTTGTTATTAATTAGAGATTTGCGAAGATATCAAGAAAGTCGGTTAATGCAAGATGCATCGCAGTTACATTGTCAATATGTCATTGAAAAAATAGCAACATCTCTCTCTCTCTCTCTTTATATATATATATATATATATATATATACTCGAAAATCCCACACAATGTCGACACTCGATTTTCACCACACTAACGTCGACACGATAGATTTTAGGCATTTTAGAGGATATGCACGTTAAAATTGTATGAGAAATGATTTGATTAATGTTTAACAACCTAGATAAAGACATATCTCTAGCAAAAAATATGATATCGATTATAATTAAGAAATTTGGAGAGTTGTGTCGACTTTATCCTCATATATAGTGTCGACTTTATTTTTTTTTATGCCAAAGTCGACAGCAAAAATGTATATATTTTGTAAAGGGAAATTACTTCTAGCGTCTTATTTAATAATTTTCTAAAATATGTAGGTCAGTGAATTATTTGCGTAAATGATAGTCGTTTTATATCTGTGAAACAAATATGAATCCCAAAATTCTTTATTCTGAATAGAAAATTTAAGGTCTTGATCTGATTCGCATTTTACTCAAATATTCATAGCGATCTAAATATAGATATAGAGTTGTCGCGCATTTGTGGGAAATCCCCAACGTACTTTCGTTTTTGAGGCACAAGAATCATTGCGTGGATTATTATATTCTAAATAATAGTGAATATAATTTATCAATAGCTACTTGTTTTATTCAATTCTTTTTTTTATTTCATAGTCGTTTTACAACCTAACGATCCTATTAGTTTCAAAAAACCTAATTAATTGTATGTATACCAGTGTTAAGACCTGTTTACGTTCATATATAATATATGTACTTTTTTAATGCCCTTGTTATCATTACGAATACATAGGAATTAGACTGATCATATTGCGTATACACTGTATACAGTATATATACCAAACAGTTTTTTTGTTGTTGTTGTATTCTTTAAAATGCTAATAAGATTAAAACAAATTCTAATTTTCTTTTAAGTCTAAAACGGTTTGATGTTATAAAGTGTCCTAGTTTCTTTTTAAAAATTACCTTACCTAAAGCATTATTAATACTTGTCTTGAATGATATTACATTCATTTTTGCATTAATCTGTCTATTCATTTCAGATTCACTTGCTTAGCAGAAACAGATTCTGTTTGCTACAATTGCCGGTAGTAACATTCCTCTAGAAATCAAGAACATTAGGTAAAAAGTGCCAGCCGCTGAACCACATTGCTGATTCTGCGCAGGGGACTACAGATGCGTTGAAACTTTGTGTTATGTAGCAACCATTAATGATATAAAATCCGCTAATGATATAATCTTGCACTGACGAATGCATTTGCGTTCGCTAATGCAAACATCTGTATCATTAATGATGCACCATCATAACCATTAATGATAAATCGTTCCCTCTTGATTTTTATTTTTCATTAGAGGACTGACGAATCGTCCATTATTGATAAAAAATGAAATAGAAAAATATGAACAGTATCATCCACTAATGGTAAAAAAGAAAATGCATTAGTGGATGAGTTTTGCATTTATTAATAATTAAAACATTGACAACAAATTAATGAAATTCATGAACTTTACAGGCGTGAAGCGTCTCAGTCCATGCTCTCATGTATATTTCAAATTTATTTCTTAATTGACAGTATCAACCTGAAATATTTTTTTCCAACTTTGAATTGTACCAATTGAGTCGTACAAAAGATTTATTTCTCTAATGCCCAATGTTATTTTTTTAAAAAGAAATAATACCCGAAAACTTTACACATAAACATAGGTACTTAAATCCTCTTTTTTTCTTCTAATTGACGTATTAGTAGTCTAAAATGCATTTAAATATATGCAATGCTATTGTTTTCTTGCAACATACTAAGCTTTGCCCATAAATATATTATGCCAAACAGGGCCAGATCTGTTTAAAAAGGGCTACATTTTCAAAAAATCGTCTTCCCTACTCCCATATTCATTCGAGAAAAACTAAATGCGTGGTTAAGATGTTGATGAATCCCTCTATCAAAATTGTGAAAGTCATCACTCTTGGCCAGGTGTTCAGGCCCTAGGGTGGGGCCAGAATGACCACATAGAGAAAATATATTAAATCTTAGAAAATCTTCTCTATTACTATATATATTTGAGTAAAACTAAACGCATAATTATGAAGTCTATGAAGCTTTCTACATAAATTGTGAAATTTATGATCTTGAGTCTGGGTCCAAGCCCCTGGGCAGGGCCAATATGGCCACATAATGTGTCAGCACTGAAGTCAAGCAGTTTCATTTTTTTTTTACGCTTTTGAAGGACTAAAACAATCAATGCTTGGGCATTGGCGTGAAACTGAGGCTAATCCTTATACATGTGAAAATCTACCATACCAATTAAAAATATAGAAATCTTATTTGTGCTATTTTGTTACAATTATAATTGAATGATATATTAAATAAAATAGGATCAAATTAAGCTTTGTTTTATTTCTTATTGCGTCACCGGATTAACGAAAAAGAGAAACAAAACAGAAATTGCAGTACAGTACAACACTATACAAGATACACAGAAATTGGGTTAATGAGAAAGAGAAATGTGATATTATCAAAATGTATGTGTGAACAACCTCATAGCAATAGCAATACAGTACAACACAACACAAATATCGTAAACACTTCAGAAATTCTGGTACAGTCACAACACAACAGAAATTCCAGGACAGTACAATGACAACAGTACACTATCAGCATTTGAGAAACACCACTACACTTACAGCAATACAGATACAGTGGTATTTTGATAGGAAAAGAGATACAGTATTATACTAATAGCAATACAGGTATAGAATAATACTAATAGCAATATAGAAAGAAAAGTACATTAACAACATTTCAAAAACTGTAGTACATTAACAGTAATACAGAGACATCAGTACACTAACACTAATACAGAGACACCAGTACACTAACACTAATACAGAGACATCAGTACACTAACAGCAATACAGAGACACCAGTACACTAACACTAATACAGAGACATGAGTACACTAACACTAATACAGAGACATGAGTACACTAACACTAATACAGAGACATGAGTACACTAACAGTAATACAGAGACATCAGTACACTAACACTAATACAGAGACACCAGTACACTAACACTAATACAGAGACATCAGTACATTAACACTAATACAGAGACATGAGTACACTAACAGTAATACCGAGACATCAGTACACTAACAGTAATATAGAGACATCAGTACACTAACACTAATACAGAGACATCAGTACACTAACAGTAATATAGAGACATCAGTACACTAACACTAATACAGAGACATGAGTACACTAACACTAATACAGAGACATGAGTACACTAACACTAATACAGAGACATCAGTACACTAACACTAATACAGAGACATCAGTACACTAACACTAATACAGAGATATCAGTACACTAACACTAATACAGAGACATCAGTACAATAACACTAATACAGAGACATCAGTACACTAACAGTAATACTGAGACATCAGTACACTAACACTAATACAGAGACATGAGTACACTAACACTAATACAGAGACATCAGTACACTAACACTAATACAGAGACATCAGTACACTAACAGCAATACAGAGACATCAGTACACTAACACTAATACAGAGACATGAGTACACTAACACTAATACAGAGACACCAGTACACTAACACTAATACAGAGACATCAGTACACTAACACTAATACAGAGACTTCAGTACACTAACAGTAATACAGAGACATCAGTACACTAACACTAATACAGAGACATCAGTACAAAAACAGTAATACAGAGACATCTGTACACTAACACTAATACAGAGACATCAGTACACTAACACTAATACAGACACATCAGTACACTAACACTAATACAGAGACATCAGTACACTAACAGCAATACAGAGACATCAGTACACTAACAGCAATACAGACACATCAGTACACCAACAGTAATACAGAGACATCAGTACACTAACAGTAATACAGAGACTTCAGTACACTAACAGCAATACAGAGACATCAGTACACTAACAGTAATACAGAGACTTCAGTATACTAACAGTAATACAGAGACATCAGTACACTAACAGCAATACAGAGACATCAGTACACTAACACTAATACAGAGACATCAGTACACTAACACTAATACAGAGACATCAGTACACTAACACTAATACAGAGATATCAGTACACTAACAGCAATACAGAGACATCAGTACACTAACAGTAATACAGAGACATCAGTACAATAACACTAATACAGAGACATCAGTAAACAAACACTAATACAGAGACTTCAGTACACTAACAGTAATACAGAGACATCAGTACACTAACAGCAATACAGAGACACCAGTACACTAACACTAATACAGAGACATCAGTACACTAACAGTAATACAGAGACATCAGTACACTAACACTAATACAGAGACATCAGTACACTAACAGCAATACAGAGACATCAGTACACTAACAGCAATACAGAGATATCAGTACACTAACACTAATACAGAGACATCAGTACACTAACACTAATACAGAGACATCAGTACATTAACAGTAATACAGAGACATCAGTACACTAACAGCAATACAGAGACATCAGTACATTAACACTAATACAGAGACATCAGTACACTAACACTAATACAGAGATATCAGTACACTAACACTAATACAGAGACATCAGTACACTAACAGTAATACAGAGACATCAGTACACTAACACTAATACAGAGACATCAGTACACTAACACTAATACAGAGACATCAGTACACTAACACTAATACAGAGACATCAGTACACTAACACTAATACAGAGACATCAGTACACTAACACTAATACAGAGACATGAGTACACTAACAGTAATACAGAGACATCAGTACACTAACAGCAATACACAGACATCAGTACACCAACAGCAATACAGAGACATCAGTACACTAACACTAATACAGAGACATCAGTACACTAACAGTAATACAGAGACATCAGTACACTAACACTAATACAGAGACATCAGTACACTATGACTAATACAGAGAAATCAGTACATTAACACTAATACAGAGACATGAGTACACTAAAAGTAATACAGAGACATCAGTACACTAACAGCAATACAGAGACATCAGTACACTAACAGTAATACAGAGACATCAGTACACTAACACTAATACAGAGACATCAGTACACTAACAGTAATACAAAAAACATCAGTACACTAACAGTAATACAGAGACATCAGTACACTAACAGCAATGCAGAGACACCAGTACATCAACAGTAATACAGGGACATCAGTACATTAACACTAATACAGAGACATCAGTACACTAACACTAATACAGAGACATCAGTACACTAACAGCAATACAGACACATCAGTACACTAACAGCAATACAGAGACATCAGTACACTAACAGTAATACAGAGACATCAGTACACTAACACTAATACAGAGACATCAGTACATTAACACTAATACAGAGACATCAGTACACTAACAGCAATACAGAGACATCAGTACACTAACAGTAATACAGAGACATCAGTACACTAACACTAATACAGAGACATCAGTACATTAACACTAATACAGAGACATCAGTACACTAACACTAATACAGAGACTTCAGTACACTAACACTAATACAGAGACATGAGTACACTAACAGTAATACAGAGACATCAGTACACTAACAGCAATACAGAGACATCAGTACACTAACAGTAATACAGAGACATCAGTACACTATGACTAATACAGAGAAATCAGTACATTAACACTAATACAGAGACATGAGTACACTAAAAGTAATACAGAGACATCAGTACACTAACAGCAATACAGAGACATCAGTACACTAACAGTAATACAGAGACATCAGTACACTAACACTAATACAGAGACATCAGTACACTAACAGTAATACAAAAAACATCAGTACACTAACAGTAATACAGAGACATCAGTACACTAACAGCAATGCAGAGACACCAGTACATCAACAGTAATACAGGGACATCAGTACATTAACACTAATACAGAGACATCAGTACACTAACACTAATACAGAGACATCAGTACACTAACAGCAATACAGACACATCAGTACACTAACAGCAATACAGAGACATCAGTACACTAACAGTAATACAGAGACATCAGTACACTAACACTAATACAGAGACATCAGTACAAAAAACTAATACAGAGACATCAGTACACTAACAGCAATACAGAGACATCAGTACACTAACAGTAATACAGAGACATCAGTACACTAACACTAATACAGAGACATCAGTACATTAACACTAATACAGAGACACCAGTACACTAACACTAATACAGAGACACCAGTACACTAACACTAATACAGAGACATCAGTACACTAACACTAATACAGAGACTTCAGTACACTAACAGTAATACAGAGACATCAGTACACTAACATTAATACCGAGACATCAGTACACTAACAGTAATACAGATACATCAGTACACTAACACTAATACAGAGATATCAGTACACTAACAGCAATACAGAGACACCAGTACACTAACAGCAATACAGAAACATCGGTACACTAACACTAATACAGAGACATCAGTACACTAACATTAATACTGAGACATCAGTACACTGACAGTAATACAGAGACATCAGTACACTAACAGTAATACCGAGACATCAGCACGCTAACAGTAATACATAGACATCAGTACACTAACAGTAATACAGAAACATCAGTACACTAACACTAATACAGAGACATCAGTACACTAACACTAATACAGAGACATCAGTACACTAACACTAATACAGAAACATCAGTACACTAACAGTAATACAGAGACATCAGTACACTAACAGTAATATAGAGACATCAGTACACTAACACTAATACAGAGACATCAGTACACTAACAGTAATACAGAAACATCAGTACACTAACAGTAATACAGAGACATCAGTACACTAACACTAATACAGAGACATCAGTACACTAACAGTAATACAAAAAACATCAGTACACTAACAGTAATACAGAGACATCAGTACACTAACAGCAATGCAGAGACACCAGTACATCAACAGTAATACAGGGACATCAGTACATTAACACTAATACAGAGACATCAGTACACTAACACTAATACAGAGACATCAGTACACTAACAGCAATACAGACACATCAGTACACTAACAGCAATACAGAGACATCAGTACACTAACAGTAATACAGAGACATCAGTACACTAACACTAATACAGAGACATCAGTACATTAACACTAATACAGAGACATCAGTACACTAACAGCAATACAGAGACATCAGTACACTAGCAGTAATACAGAGACATCAGTACACTAACACTAATACAGAGACATCAGTACACTAACAGTAATACAGAGACACCAGTACACTAACACTAATACAGAGACACCAGTACACTAACACTAATACAGAGACATCAGTACACTAACACTAATACAGAGACTTCAGTACACTAACACTAATACAGAGACATGAGTACACTAACAGTAATACAGAGACATCAGTACACTAACAGCAATACAGAGACATCAGTACACTAACAGTAATACAGAGACATCAGTACACTAACACTAATACAGAGACATCAGTACACTATGACTAATACAGAGAAATCAGTACATTAACACTAATACAGAGACATGAGTACACTAAAAGTAATACAGAGACATCAGTACACTAACAGCAATACAGAGACATCAGTACACTAACAGTAATACAGAGACATCAGTACACTAACACTAATACAGAGACATCAGTACACTAACAGTAATACAAAAAACATCAGTACACTAACAGTAATACAGAGACATCAGTACACTAACAGCAATGCAGAGACACCAGTACATCAACAGTAATACAGGGACATCAGTACATTAACACTAATACAGAGACATCAGTACACTAACACTAATACAGAGACATCAGTACACTAACAGCAATACAGACACATCAGTACACTAACAGCAATACAGAGACATCAGTACACTAACAGTAATACAGAGACATCAGTACACTAACACTAATACAGAGACATCAGTACATTAACACTAATACAGAGACATCAGTACACTAACAGCAATACAGAGACATCAGTACACTAACAGTAATACAGAGACATCAGTACACTAACACTAATACAGAGACATCAGTACATTAACACTAATACAGAGACACCAGTACACTAACACTAATACAGAGACACCAGTACACTAACACTAATACAGAGACATCAGTACACTAACACTAATACAGAGACTTCAGTACACTAACAGTAATACAGAGACATCAGTACACTAACATTAATACCGAGACATCAGTACACTAACAATAATACAGATACATCAGTACACTAACACTAATACAGAGATATCAGTACACTAACAGCAATACAGAGACACCAGTACACTAACAGCAATACAGAAACATCGGTACACTAACACTAATACAGAGACATCAGTACACTAACATTAATACTGAGACATCAGTACACTAACAGTAATACAGAGACATCAGTACACTAACAGTAATACCGAGACATCAGCACGCTAACAGTAATACAGAGACATCAGTACACTAACAGTAATACAGAAACATCAGTACACTAACACTAATACAGAGACATCAGTACACTAACACTAATACAGAGACATCAGTACACTAACACTAATACAGAAACATCAGTACACTAACAGTAATACAGAGACATCAGTACACTAACAGTAATATAGAGACATCAGTACACTAACACTAATACAGAGACATCAGTACACTAACAGTAATACAGAAACATCAGTACACTAACACTAATACAGAGACATCAGTACACTAACACTAATACAGAGACATCAGTACACTAACACTAATACAGAGACATCAGTACACTAACACTAATACAGAAACATCAGTACACTAACAGTAATACAGAGACACCAGTACACTAACACTAATACAGAGACACCAGTACACTAACACTAATACAGAGACATCAGTACACTAACAGCAATACAGAGGCATCAGTACACTAACAGTAATACAGAGACATCAGTACACTAACACTAATACAGAGACATCAGTACACTAACACTAATACAGAGACATCAGTACACTAACAGCAATACAGAGACACCAGTACACTAACACTAATACAGAGACATCAGTACACTAACAGTAATACAGAGACATCAGTACACTAACACTAATACAGAGACATCAGTACACTAACAGCAATACAGAGACATCAGTACACTAACACTAATACAGAGACATCAGTACACTAACACTAATACAGACACATCAGTACACTAACACTAATACAGAGACATCAGTACACTAACAGCAATACAGAGACATCAGTACACTAACAGCAATAGAGACACATCAGTACACTAACAGTAATACAGAGACATCAGTACACTAACAGTAATACAGAGACTTCAGTACACTAACAGCAATACAGAGACATCAGTACACTAACAGTAATACAGAGACTTCAGTATACTAACAGTAATACAGAGACATCAGTACACTAACAGCAATACAGAGACATCAGTACACTAACACTAATACAGAGACATCAGTACACTAACACTAATACAGAGACATCAGTACACTAACACTAATACAGAGATATCAGTACACTAACAGCAATACAGAGACATCAGTACACTAACAGTAATACAGAGACATCAGTACACTAACACTAATACAGAGACATCAGTAAACAAACACTAATACAGAGACTTCAGTACACTAACAGTAATACAGAGACATCAGTACACTAACAGCAATACAGAGACACCAGTACACTAACACTAATACAGAGACATCAGTACACTAACAGTAATACAGAGACATCAGTACACTAACACTAATACAGAGACATCAGTACACTAACAGCAATACAGAGACATCAGTACACTAACAGCAATACAGAGATATCAGTACACTAACACTAATACAGAGACATCAGTACACTAACACTAATACAGAGACATCAGTACATTAACAGTAATACAGAGACATCAGTACACTAACAGCAATACAGAGACATCAGTACATTAACACTAATACAGAGACATCAGTACACTAACACTAATACAGAGACATCAGTACACTAACAGTAATACAGAGACATCAGTACACTAACAGTAATACAGAGACATCAGTACACTAACACTAATACAGAGACATCAGTACATTAACACTAATACAGAGACATCAGTACACTAACACTAATACAGAGACATCAGTACACTAACAGCAATACAGAGACATCAGTACACTAACACTAATACAGAGACATCAGTACACTAACAGTAATACAGAGACAGCAGTACACTAACACTAATACAGAGACTTCAGTACACTAACAGTAATACAGAGACATCAGTACATTAACACTAATACAGAGACATCAGTACACTAACAGCAATACACAGACATCAGTACACTAACAGTAATACAGAGACATCAGTACACTAACACTAATACAGAGACATCAGTACACTAACACTAATACAGAGACATCAGTACACTAACAGCAATACAGAGACATCAGTACACTAACACTAATACAGAGACATCAGTACACTAACACTAATACAGAGACTTCAGTACACTAACAGCAATACAGAGACATCAGTACATTAACAGTAATACAGAGACACCAGTACACTAACACTAATACAGAGACATCAGTACACTAACAGTAATACAAAAAACATCAGTACACTAACAGTAATACAGAAACATCAGTACACTAACAGCAATGCAGAGACACCAGTACATCAACAGTAATACAGGGACATCAGTACATTAACACTAATACAGAGACATCAGTACACTAACACTAATACAGAGACATCAGTACACTAACAGCAATACAGACACATCAGTACACTAACAGCAATACAGAGACATCAGTACACTAACAGTAATACAGAGACATCAGTACACTAACACTAATACAGAGACATCAGTACATTAACACTAATACAGAGACATCAGTACACTAACAGCAATACAGAGACATCAGTACACTAACAGTAATACAGAGACATCAGTACACTAACACTAATACAGAGACATCAGTACATTAACACTAATACAGAGACACCAGTACACTAACACTAATACAGAGACACCAGTACACTAACACTAATACAGAGACATCAGTACACTAACACTAATACAGAGACTTCAGTACACTAACACTAATACAGAGACATCAGTACACTAACATTAATACCGAGACATCAGTACACTAACAATAATACAGATACATCAGTACACTAACACTAATACAGAGATATCAGTACACTAACAGCAATACAGAGACACCAGTACACTAACAGCAATACAGAAACATCGGTACACTAACACTAATACAGAGACATCAGTACACTAACATTAATACTGAGACATCAGTACACTAACAGTAATACAGAGACATCAGTACACTAACAGTAATACCGAGACATCAGCACGCTAACAGTAATACAGAGACATCAGTACACTAACAGTAATACAGAAACATCAGTACACTAACACTAATACAGAGACATCAGTACACTAACACTAATACAGAGACATCAGTACACTAACACTAATACAGAAACATCAGTACACTAACAGTAATACAGAGACATCAGTACACTAACAGTAATATAGAGACATCAGTACACTAACACTAATACAGAGACATCAGTACACTAACAGTAATACAGAAACATCAGTACACTAACACTAATACAGAGACATCAGTACACTAACACTAATACAGAGACATCAGTACACTAACACTAATACAGAGACATCAGTACACTAACACTAATACAGAAACATCAGTACACTAACAGTAATACAGAGACACCAGTACACTAACACTAATACAGAGACACCAGTACACTAACACTAATACAGAGACATCAGTACACTAACAGCAATACAGAGGCATCAGTACACTAACAGTAATACAGAGACATCAGTACACTAACACTAATACAGAGACATCAGTACACTAACACTAATACAGAGACATCAGTACACTAACAGCAATACAGAGACACCAGTACACTAACACTAATACAGAGACATCAGTACACTAACAGTAATACAGAGACATCAGTACACTAACACTAATACAGAGACATCAGTACACTAACAGCAATACAGAGACATCAGTACACTAACACTAATACAGAGACATCAGTACACTAACACTAATACAGACACATCAGTACACTAACACTAATACAGAGACATCAGTACACTAACAGCAATACAGAGACATCAGTACACTAACAGCAATAGAGACACATCAGTACACTAACAGTAATACAGAGACATCAGTACACTAACAGTAATACAGAGACTTCAGTACACTAACAGCAATACAGAGACATCAGTACACTAACAGTAATACAGAGACTTCAGTATACTAACAGTAATACAGAGACATCAGTACACTAACAGCAATACAGAGACATCAGTACACTAACACTAATACAGAGACATCAGTACACTAACACTAATACAGAGACATCAGTACACTAACACTAATACAGAGATATCAGTACACTAACAGCAATACAGAGACATCAGTACACTAACAGTAATACAGAGACATCAGTACACTAACACTAATACAGAGACATCAGTAAACAAACACTAATACAGAGACTTCAGTACACTAACAGTAATACAGAGACATCAGTACACTAACAGCAATACAGAGACACCAGTACACTAACACTAATACAGAGACATCAGTACACTAACAGTAATACAGAGACATCAGTACACTAACACTAATACAGAGACATCAGTACACTAACAGCAATACAGAGACATCAGTACACTAACAGCAATACAGAGATATCAGTACACTAACACTAATACAGAGACATCAGTACACTAACACTAATACAGAGACATCAGTACATTAACAGTAATACAGAGACATCAGTACACTAACAGCAATACAGAGACATCAGTACATTAACACTAATACAGAGACATCAGTACACTAACACTAATACAGAGACATCAGTACACTAACAGTAATTCAGAGACATCAGTACACTAACAGTAATACAGAGACATCAGTACACTAACACTAATACAGAGACATCAGTACATTAACACTAATACAGAGACATCAGTACACTAACACTAATACAGAGACATCAGTACACTAACAGCAATACAGAGACATCAGTACACTAACACTAATACAGAGACATCAGTACACTAACAGTAATACAGAGACAGCAGTACACTAACACTAATATAGAGACATCAGTACACTAACACTAATACAGAGACATCAGTACACTAACAGTAATACAGAAACATCAGTACACTAACACTAATACAGAGACATCAGTACACTAACACTAATACAGAGACATCAGTACACTAACACTAATACAGAGACATCAGTACACTAACACTAATACAGAAACATCAGTACACTTACAGTAATACAGAGACACCAGTACACTAACACTAATACAGAGACACCAGTACACTAACACTAATACAGAGACATCAGTACACTAACAGCAATACAGAGGCATCAGTACACTAACAGTAATACAGAGACATCAGTACACTAACACTAATACAGAGACATCAGTACACTAACACTAATACAGAGACATCAGTACACTAACAGCAATACAGAGACACCAGTACACTAACAGTAATACAGAGACATCAGTACACTAACAGTAATACAGAGACATCAGTACACTAACACTAATACAGAGACATCAGTACACTAACAGCAATACAGAGACATCAGTACACTAACACTAATACAGAGACATCAGTACACTAACACTAATACAGACACATCAGTACACTAACACTAATACAGAGACATCAGTACACTAACAGCAATACAGAGACATCAGTACACTAACAGCAATAGAGACACATCAGTACACTAACAGTAATACAGAGACATCAGTACACTAACAGTAATACAGAGACTTCAGTACACTAACAGCAATACAGAGACATCAGTACACTAACAGTAATACAGAGACTTCAGTATACTAACAGTAATACAGAGACATCAGTACACTAACAGCAATACAGAGACATCAGTACACTAACACTAATACAGAGACATCAGTACACTAACACTAATACAGAGACATCAGTACACCAACACTAATACAGAGATATCAGTACACTAACAGCAATACAGAGACATCAGTACACTAACAGTAATACAGAGACATCAGTACACTAACACTAATACAGAGACATCAGTAAACAAACACTAATACAGAGACTTCAGTACACTAACAGTAATACAGAGACATCAGTACACTAACAGCAATACAGAGACACCAGTACACTAACACTAATACAGAGACATCAGTACACTAACAGTAATACAGAGACATCAGTACACTAACACTAATACAGAGACATCAGTACACTAACAGCAATACAGAGACATCAGTACACTAACAGCAATACAGAGATATCAGTACACTAACACTAATACAGAGACATCAGTACATTAACACTAATACAGAGACATCAGTACACTAACACTAATACAGAGACATCAGTACACTAACAGCAATACAGAGACATCAGTACACTAACACTAATACAGAGACATCAGTACACTAACAGTAATACAGAGACAGCAGTACACTAACAGTAATACAGAGACATCAGTACACTAACACTAATACAGAGACATCAGTACACTAACACTAATACAGAGACATCAGTACACTAACAGCAATACAGAGACATCAGTACACTAACACTAATACAGAGACATCAGTACACTAACACTAATACAGAGACTTCAGTACACTAACAGCAATACAGAGACATCAGTACATTAACAGTAATACAGAGACACCAGTACACTAACACTAATACAGAGACTTCAGTACACTGACAGCAATACAGAGACATCAGTACACTAACAGTAATACGGAGACATCAGTACACTAACACTAATACAGAGACATCAGTACACTAACAGCAATACACAGACATCAGTACACTAACAGTAATACAGAGACATCAGTACACTAACACTAATACAGAGACATCAGTACACTAACACTAATACAGAGACTTCAGTACACTAACAGTAATACAGAGACATCAGTACACTAACACTAATACAGAGACATCAGTACACTAACACTAATACAGAGACATCAGTACACTAACACTAATACAGAGACATCAGTACACTAACAGTAATACAGAGACATGAGTACACTAACAGTAATACAGAGACATCAGTACACTAACAGCAATACACAGACATCAGTACACTAACACTAATACAGAGACATGAGTACACTAACAGCAATACAGAGACACCAGTACACTAACACTAATACAGAGACATCAGTACACTAACACTAATACAGAGACATCAGTACACTAACACTAATACAGAGACATCAGTACACTAACAGCAATACAGAGACATCAGTACACTAACACTAATACAGAGACATCAGTACACTAACACTAATACAGAGACATCAGTACACTAACACTAATACAGAGACTTCAGTACACTAACAGCAATACAGAGACATCAGTACATTAACAGTAATACAGAGACACCAGTACACTAACACTAATACAGAGACTTCAGTACACTAACAGCAATACAGAGACATCAGTACACTAACAGCAATACAGACACATCAGTACACTAACAGTAATACACAGACATCAGTACACTAACAGTAATACAGAGACATCAGTACACTAACAGTAATACAGAGACATCAGTACACTAACACTAATACAGAGACATCAGTACACTAACACTAATACAGAGACTTCAGTACACTAACAGTAATACAGAGACATCAGTACACTAACACTAATACAGAGACTTCAGTACACTAACAGCAATACAGAGACATCAGTACACTAACAGCAATACAGAGACATCAGTACACTAACAGCAATACACAGACATCAGTACACTAACAGTAATACAGAGACATCAGTACACTAACAGTAATACAGAGACATCAGTACACTAACACTAATACAGAGACATCAGTACACTAACACTAATACAGAGACTTCAGTACACTAACAGTAATACAGAGACATCAGTACACTAACACTAATACAGAGACATCAGTACACTAACACTAATACAGAGACATCAGTACACTAACACTAATATAGAGACATCAGTACACTAACAGTAATACAGAGACATGAGTACACTAACAGTAATACAGAGAAATCAGTACACTAACACTAATACAGAGACATGAGTACACTAACAGTAATACAGAGACATCAGTACACTAACACTAATACACAGACATCAGTACACTAACAGCAATACACAGACATCAGTACACTAACAGCAATACAGAGACATCAGTACACTAACAGCAATACAGAGACATCAGTACATTAACAGTAATACAGAGACATCAGTACACTAACAGCAATACAGAGACATCAGTACATTAACACTAATACAGAGACATCAGTACACTAACACTAATACAGAGACATCAGTACACTAACACTAATACAGAGACTTCAGTACACTAACAGTAATACAGAGACATCAGTACACTAACACTAATACAGAGACATCAGTACACTAACAGCAATACAGAGACATCAGTACACTAACAGCAATACAGAGACATCAGTACACTAACACTAATACAGAGACATCAGTACACTAACACTAATACAGAGACATCAGTACACTAACACTAATACAGAGACATGAGTACACTAACAGTAATACAGAGACATCAGTACACTAACAGCAATACAGAGACATCAGTACACTAACAGTAATACAGAGACATCAGTACACTAACACTAATACAGAGACATCAGTACACTAACACTAATACAGAGACTTCAGTACACTAACAGTAATACAGAGACATCAGTACACTAACACTAATACAGAGACATCAGTACACTAACAGCAATACAGAGACATCAGTACACTAACACTAATACAGAGACTTCAGTACACTAACAGCAATACAGAGACATCAGTACACTAACAGCAATACAGACACATCAGTACACTAACAGTAATACAGAGAAATCAGTACACTAACAGCAATACACAGACATCAGTACACTAACAGCAATACACAGACATCAGTACACTAACACTAATACAGAGACATCAGTACACTAACACTAATACAGAGACATCAGTACACTAACAGCAATACACAGACATCAGTACACTAACACTAATACAGAGACATCAGTACACTAACAGTAATACAGAGACATCAGTACACTAACACTAATACAGAGACATCAGTACACTAACACTAATACACAGACATCAGTACACTAACAGTAATACACAGACATCAGTACACTAACACTAATATAGAGACATCAGTACACTAACACTAATACAGAGACATCAGTACACTAACACTAATACAGAGACATCAGTACACTAACACTAATACAGAGACATCAGTACACTAACACTAATATAGAGACATCAGTACACTAACAGTAATACAGAGACATGAGTACACTAACAGTAATACAGAGAAATCAGTACACTAACACTAATACAGAGACATGAGTACACTAACAGTAATACAGAGACATCAGTACACTAACAGTAATACAGAGACATCAGTACACTAACAGCAATACACAGACATCAGTACACTAACAGCAATACAGAGACATCAGTACACTAACACTAATACAGAGACATCAGTACACTAACAGCAATACAGAGACATCAGTACACTAACAGCAATACACAGACATCAGTACACTAACAGCAATACAGAGACATCAGTACACTAACACTAATACAGAGACATCAGTACACTAACAGCAATACAGAGACATCAGTACACTAACAGTAATACAGAGACTTCAGTACACTAACAGCAATACAGAGACATCAGTACACTAACAGCAATACAGAGACACCAGTACACTAACACTAATACAGAGACATCAGTACACTAACACTAATACAGAGACATCAGTACACTAACAGTAATACAGAGACATCAGTACACTAACAGCAATACAGAGACATCAGTACACTAACAGCAATACAGAGACATCAGTACACTAACAGTAATACAGAGACTTCAGTACACTAACAGCAATACAGAGACATCAGTACACTAACAGTAATACAGAGACATCAGTACACTAACAGCAATACAGAGACATCAGTACACTAACAGCAATACAGAGACATCAGTACATTAACAGTAATACAGAGACATCAGTACACTAACAGCAATACAGAGACATCAGTACATTAACACTAATACAGAGACATCAGTACACTAACACTAATACAGAGACATCAGTACACTAACACTAATACAGAGACTTCAGTACACTAACAGTAATACAGAGACATCAGTACACTAACACTAATACAGAGACATCAGTACACTAACAGCAATACAGAGACATCAGTACACTAACAGCAATACAGAGACATCAGTACACTAACACTAATACAGAGACATCAGTACACTAACACTAATACAGAGACATCAGTACACTAACACTAATACAGAGACATGAGTACACTAACAGTAATACAGAGACATCAGTACACTAACAGCAATACAGAGACATCAGTACACTAACAGTAATACAGAGACATCAGTACACTAACACTAATACAGAGACATCAGTACACTATGACTAATACAGAGAAATCAGTACATTAACACTAATACAGAGACATGAGTACACTAAAAGTAATACAGAGACATCAGTACACTAACAGCAATACAGAGACATCAGTACACTAACAGTAATACAGAGACATCAGTACACTAACACTAATACAGAGACATCAGTACACTAACACTAATACAGAGACTTCAGTACACTAACAGTAATACAGAGACATCAGTACACTAACAGCAATGCAGAGACACCAGTACATCAACAGTAATACAGGGACATCAGTACATTAACACTAATACAGAGACATCAGTACACTAACACTAATACAGAGACATCAGTACACTAACAGCAATACAGACACATCAGTACACTAACAGCAATACAGAGACATCAGTACACTAACAGTAATACAGAGACATCAGTACACTAACACTAATACAGAGACATCAGTACATTAACACTAATACAGAGACATCAGTACACTAACAGCAATACAGAGACATCAGTACACTAACACTAATACAGAGACATCAGTACACTAACACTAATACAGAGACATCAGTACATTAACACTAATACAGAGACACTAGTACACTAACACTAATACAGAGACACCAGTACACTAACACTAATACAGAGACATCAGTACACTAACACTAATACAGAGACACCAGTACACTAACACTAATACAGAGACATCAGTACACTAACACTAATACAGAGACATCAGTACACTAACACTAATACAGAGACTTCAGTACACTAACAGTAATACAGAGACATCAGTACACTAACACTAATACAGAGACATCAGTACACTAACAGCAATACAGAGACATCAGTACACTAACAGCAATACAGAGTCATCAGTACACTAACACTAATACAGAGACATCAGTACACTAACACTAATACAGAGACATCAGTACACTAACACTAATACAGAGACATGAGTACACTAACAGTAATACAGAGACATCAGTACACTAACAGCAATACAGAGACATCAGTACACTAACAGTAATACAGAGACATCAGTACACTAACACTAATACAGAGACATCAGTACACTATGACTAATACAGAGAAATCAGTACATTAACACTAATACAGAGACATGAGTACACTAAAAGTAATACAGAGACATCAGTACACTAACAGCAATACAGAGACATCAGTACACTAACAGTAATACAGAGACATCAGTACACTAACACTAATACAGAGACATCAGTACACTAACAGTAATACAAAAAACATCAGTACACTAACAGTAATACAGAGACATCAGTACACTAACAGCAATGCAGAGACACCAGTACATCAACAGTAATACAGGGACATCAGTACATTAACACTAATACAGAGACATCAGTACACTAACACTAATACAGAGACATCAGTACACTAACAGCAATACAGACACATCAGTACACTAACAGCAATACAGAGACATCAGTACACTAACAGTAATACAGAGACATCAGTACACTAACACTAATACAGAGACATCAGTACATTAACACTAATACAGAGACATCAGTACACTAACAGCAATACAGAGACATCAGTACACTAACACTAATACAGAGACATCAGTACACTAACACTAATACAGAGACATCAGTACATTAACACTAATACAGAGACACCAGTACACTAACACTAATACAGAGACACCAGTACACTAACACTAATACAGAGACATCAGTACACTAACACTAATACAGAGACTTCAGTACACTAACAGTAATACAGAGACATCAGTACACTAACATTAATACCGAGACATCAGTACACTAACAGTAATACAGATACATCAGTACACTAACACTAATACAGAGATATCAGTACACTAACAGCAATACAGAGACACCAGTACACTAACAGCAATACAGAAACATCGGTACACTAACACTAATACAGAGACATCAGTACACTAACATTAATACTGAGACATCAGTACACTAACAGTAATACAGAGACATCAGTACACTAACAGTAATACCGAGACATCAGCACGCTAACAGTAATACAGAGACATCAGTACACTAACAGTAATACAGAACCATCAGTACACTAACACTAATACAGAGACATCAGTACACTAACACTAATACAGAGACATCAGTACACTAACACTAATACAGAAACATCAGTACACTAACAGTAATACAGAGACATCAGTACACTAACAGTAATATAGAGACATCAGTACACTAACACTAATACAGAGACATCAGTACACTAACAGTAATACAGAAACATCAGTACACTAACACTAATACAGAGACATCAGTACACTAACACTAATACAGAGACATCAGTACACTAACACTAATACAGAAACATCAGTACACTAACAGTAATACAGAGACACCAGTACACTAACACTAATACAGAGACACCAGTACACTAACACTAATACAGAGACATCAGTACACTAACACTAATACAGAGACATCAGTACACTAACAGTAATACAGACACATCAGTACACTAACACTAATACAGAGACATCAGTACACTAACAGCAATACAGAGACATCAGTACACTAACACTAATACAGAGACATCAGTACATTAACACTAATACAGAGACACCAGTACACTAACACTAATACAGAGATACCAGTACACTAACACTAATACAGAGACATCAGTACACTAACACTAATACAGAGACATCAGTACATTAACACTGATACAGAGACACCAGTACACTAACACTAATACAGAGACATCAGTACACTAACAGTAAAACAGAGACATCAGTACACTAACAGTAAAACAGAGACATCAGTACACTAACACTAATCTAGAGACATCAGTACACTATGACTAATACAGAGAAATCAGTACATTAACACTAATACAGAGACATGAGTACACTAAAAGTAATACAGAGACATCAGTACACTAACAGCAATACAGAGACATCAGTACACTAACAGTAATACAGAGACATCAGTACACTAACACTAATACAGAGACATCAGTACACTAACAGTAATACAAAAAACATCAGTACACTAACAGTAATACAGAGACATCAGTACACTAACAGCAATGCAGAGACACCAGTACATCAACAGTAATACAGGGACATCAGTACATTAACACTAATACAGAGACATCAGTACACTAACACTAATACAGAGACATCAGTACACTAACAGCAATACAGACACATCAGTACACTAACAGCAATACAGAGACATCAGTACACTAACAGTAATACAGAGACATCAGTACACTAACACTAATACAGAGACATCAGTACATTAACACTAATACAGAGACATCAGTACACTAACAGCAATACAGAGACATCAGTACACTAACACTAATACAGAGACATCAGTACACTAACACTAATACAGAGACATCAGTACATTAACACTAATACAGAGACACCAGTACACTAACACTAATACAGAGACACCAGTACACTAACACTAATACAGAGACATCAGTACACTAACACTAATACAGAGACTTCAGTACACTAACAGTAATACAGAGACATCAGTACACTAACATTAATACCGAGACATCAGTACACTAACAGTAATACAGATACATCAGTACACTAACACTAATACAGAGATATCAGTACACTAACAGCAATACAGAGACACCAGTACACTAACAGCAATACAGAAACATCGGTACACTAACACTAATACAGAGACATCAGTACACTAACATTAATACTGAGACATCAGTACACTAACAGTAATACAGAGACATCAGTACACTAACAGTAATACCGAGACATCAGCACGCTAACAGTAATACAGAGACATCAGTAAACTAACAGTAATACAGAAACATCAGTACACTAACACTAATACAGAGACATCAGTACACTAACACTAATACAGAGACATCAGTACACTAACACTAATACAGAAACATCAGTACACTAACAGTAATACAGAGACATCAGTACACTAACAGTAATATAGAGACATCAGTACACTAACACTAATACAGAGACATCAGTACACTAACAGTAATACAGAAACATCAGTACACTAACACTAATACAGAGACATCAGTACACTAACACTAATACAGAGACATCAGTACACTAACACTAATACAGAAACATCAGTACACTAACAGTAATACAGAGACACCAGTACACTAACACTAATACAGAGACACCAGTACACTAACACTAATACAGAGACATCAGTACACTAACACTAATACAGAGACATCAGTACACTAACAGTAATACAGACACATCAGTACACTAACACTAATACAGAGACATCAGTACACTAACAGCAATACAGAGACATCAGTACACTAACACTAATACAGAGACATCAGTACATTAACACTAATACAGAGACACCAGTACACTAACACTAATACAGAGATACCAGTACACTAACACTAATACAGAGACATCAGTACACTAACACTAATACAGAGACATCAGTACATTAACACTGATACAGAGACACCAGTACACTAACACTAATACAGAGACATCAGTACACTAACAGTAAAACAGAGACATCAGTACACTAACAGTAAAACAGAGACATCAGTACACTAACACTAATCTAGAGACATCAGTACACTAACAGCAATACAGAGACATCAGTACACTAACAGCAATACAGAAACATCGGTACACTAACACTAATACAGAGACATCAGTACACTAACATTAATACTGAGACATCAGTACACTAACAGTAATACAGAGACATCAGTACACTAACAGTAATACCGAGACATCAGCACGCTAACAGTAATACAGAGACATCAGTACACTAACAGTAATACAGAAACATCAGTACACTAACACTAATACAGAGACATCAGTACACTAACACTAATACAGAGACATCAGTACACTAACACTAATACAGAAACATCAGTACACTAACAGTAATACAGAGACATCAGTACACTAACAGTAATATAGAGACATCAGTACACTAACACTAATACAGAGACATCAGTACACTAACAGTAATACAGAAACATCAGTACACTAACACTAATACAGAGACATCAGTACACTAACACTAATACAGAGACATCAGTACACTAACACTAATACAGAAACATCAGTACACTAACAGTAATACAGAGACACCAGTACACTAACACTAATACAGAGACACCAGTACACTAACACTAATACAGAGACATCAGTACACTAACAGCAATACAGAGGCATCAGTACACTAACAGTAATACAGAGACATCAGTACACTAACACTAATACAGAGACATCAGTACACTAACACTAATACAGAGACATCAGTACACTAACAGCAATACAGAGACACCAGTACACTAACACTAATACAGAGACATCAGTACACTAACAGTAATACAGACACATCAGTACACTAACACTAATACAGAGACATCAGTACACTAACAGCAATACAGAGACATCAGTACACTAACACTAATACAGAGACATCAGTACATTAACACTAATACAGAGACACCAGTACACTAACACTAATACAGAGATACCAGTACACTAACACTAATACAGAGACATCAGTACACTAACACTAATACAGAGACATCAGTACATTAACACTGATACAGAGACACCAGTACACTAACACTAATACAGAGACATCAGTACACTAACAGTAAAACAGAGACATCAGTACACTAACAGTAAAACAGAGACATCAGTACACTAACACTAATCTAGAGACATCAGTACACTAACAGCAATACAGAGACATCAGTACACTAACAGTAATACAGAGACATCAGTACACTAACAGTAATACAGAGACATCTGTACACTAACACTAATACAGAGACATCAGTACACTAACACTAATACAGACACATCAGTACACTAACACTAATACAGAGACATCAGTACACTAACACTAATACAGAGACATCAGTACACTAACACTAATACAGAGACATCAGTACACTAACAGCAATATAGACACATCAGTACACTAACACTAATACAGAGACATCAGTGCACTAACAGTAATACAGAGACATCAGTACACTAACACTAATATAGAGACATGAGTACACTAACACTAATACACAGACATCAGTACATTAACAGTAATACAGAGACATCAGTACACTAACACTAATACAGAGACATCAGTACATTAACAGTAATAGAGAGACATCAGTACACTAACACTAATACAGAGACATCAGTACACTAACACTAATACAGAGACATCAGTACACTAACACTAATACAGAGACATCAGTACACTAACTGCAATACAGAGACATCAGTACACTAACACTAATACAGAGACATCAGTACACTAACAGTAATACAGAGACATCAGTACATTAACAGTAATAGAGAGACATCAGTACATTAACAGTAATAGAGAGACATCAGTACACTAACAGCAATACAGAGACACCAGTACACTAACAGTAATACAGAGATATCAGTACACTAACACTAATACAGAGACATAAGTACACTAACAGCAATACAGACACATCAGTACACTAACACTAATACAGAGACATCAGTACACTAACAGGAATACAGAGACATCAGTACACTAACACTAATGCAGAGACATCAGTACACTAACACTAATACAGAGACATCAGTACACTAACACTAATACAGAGACATCAGTACACTAATAGTAAAACAGAGTCATCAGTACACTAACAGTAATACAGACACATCAGTACACTAACAGTAATACAGACACATCAGTACACTAACACTAATACAGACACATCAGTACACTAACACAAATACAGAGACATCAGTACACTAACAGTAATACAGAGACATCAGTACACTAACACTAATACAGAGCCATGCGTACACTAACACTAATACAGAGACATCAGTACACTAACACTAATACAGAGACATCAGTACACTAACAGCAATACAGACATTTCAGTACACTAACACTAATACAGAGATATCAGTACACTAACAGCAATACAGAGACATCAGTACACTAACACTAATACAGACACATCAGTACACTAACACTAATACAGAGACATCAGTACACTAACAATAATACAGAGACATCAGTACACTAACACTAATACAGAGACATCAGTACACTAACAGTAATACAGACACATCAGTACACTAACACTAATGCAGAGACATCAGTACACTAACAGCAATACAGAGACATCAGCACACTAACAGCAATACAGAGACGTCAGTACATTAACACTAATACAGAGACATCAGTACACTAACACTAATGCAGAGACATCAGTACACTAACACTAATACAGAGACATCAGTACACTAACAGCAATACAGAGACATCAGTACACTAACAGTAATACAGAGACATCAGTACACTAACAGTAATACAGAGACATCAGTACACTAACACTAATACAGAGACATCAGTACACTAACACTAATACAGAGACACCAGTACACTAACAGTAATACAGAGACATCAGTACACTAACAGCAATACAGAGACATCAGTACACTAACAGTAATACAGAGACATCAGTACACTAACACTAATACAGAGACATCAGTACACTAACACTAATACAGAGACATCAGTACACTAACAGCAATACAGAGACATCAGTACACTAACACTAATACAGAGACATCAGTACACTAACAGCAATACAGAGACATCAGTACATTAACAGTAATACAGAGACACCAGTACACTAACACTAATACAGAGACTTCAGTACACTAACAGCAATACAGAGACATCAGTACACTAACAGCAATACAGAGACATCAGTACACTAACACTAATACAGAGACATCGGTACACTAACACTAATACAGAGACATGAGTACACTAACACTAATACAGAGACATCAGTACACTAACAGCAATACAGAGACATCAGTACACTAACAGCAATACAGAGACATCAGTACACTAACAGTAATACAGAGACATCAGTACACTAGCACTAATGCAGAGACATCAGTACACTAACAGCAATACAGAGACATCAGCACTCTAACAGCAATACAGAGACATCAGTACACTAACAGTAATACAGAGACATCAGTACACTAACACTAATGCAGAGACATCAGTACACTAACACTAATACAGAGACATCAGTACACTAACAGCAATACAGAGACATCAGTACACTAACAGTAATACAGAGACATCAGTACACTAACACTAATACAGAGACATCAGTACACTAACACTAATACAGAGACTTCAGTACACTAACAGTAATACAGAGACATCAGTACACTAACAGCAATACAGAGACACCAGTACACTAACACTAATACAGAGACATCAGTACACTAACAGTAATACAGAGACATCAGTACACTAACACTAATACAGAGACATCAGTACACTAACAGCAATACAGAGATATCAGTACACTAACAGCAATACAGAGACATCAGTACATTAACACTAATACAGAGACATCAGTACACTAACACTAATACAGAGATATCAGTACACTAACAGTAATACAGAGACATCAGTACACTAACAGTAATACAGAGACATCAGTACACTAACACTAATACAGAGACATCAGTACATTAACACTAATACAGAGACATCAGTACACTAACACTAATAAAGAGACATCAGTACACTAACAGTAATACAGAGACAGCAGTACACTAACACTAATACAGAGACTTCAGTACACTAACAGTAATACAGAGACATCAGTACACTAACAGCAATACAGAGACATCAGTACATTAACAGCAATACAGAGACATCAGTACATTAACACTAATACAGAGACATCAGTACACTAACACTAATACAGAGACATCAGTACACTAACACTAATACAGAGACTTCAGTACACTAACAGCAATACAGAGACATCAGTACACTAACACTAATACAGAGACATCAGTACACTAACACTAATACAGAGACATCAGTACACTAACACTAATACAGAGACATCAGTACACTAACACTAATACAGAGACATCAGTACACTAACAGTAATACAGAGACATCAGTACACTAACAGCAATACAGAGACATCAGTACACTAACAGTAATACAGAGACATCAGTACACTAACACTAATACAGAGACATCAGTACACTAACAGCAATACAGAGATATCAGTACACTAACAGCAATACAGAGACATCAGTACATTAACACTAATACAGAGACATCGGTACACTAACACTAATACAGAGACATCAGTACACTAACAGTAATACAGAGACATCAGTACACTAACAGTAATACAGAGACATCAGTACACTAAAACTAATACAGAGACATCAGTACATTAACACTAATACAGAGACATGAGTACACTAACACTAATACAGAGACATCAGTACACTAACAGCAATACAGAGACATCAGTACACTAACACTAATACAGAGACATCAGTACACTAACAGTAATACAGAGACATCAGTACACTAACACTAATACAGAGACTTCAGTACACTAACAGTAATACAGAGACATCAGTACACTAACAGCAATACAGAGACACCAGTACACTAACACTAATACAGAGACATCAGTACACTAACAGTAATACAGAGACATCAGTACACTAACACTAATACAGAGACATCAGTACACTAACAGCAATACAGAGATATCAGTACACTAACAGCAATACAGAGACATCAGTACATTAACAGTAATACAGAGACATCAGTACACTAACACTAATACAGAGACATCAGTACACTAACAGTAATACAGAGACATCAGTACACTAACAGTAATAGAGAGACATCAGTACACTAACACTAATACAGAGACATCAGTACATTAACACTAATACAGAGACATCAGTACACTAACACTAATAAAGAGACATCAGTACACTAACAGTAATACAGAGACAGCAGTACACTAACACTAATACAGAGACTTCAGTACACTAACAGTAATACAGAGACATCAGTACACTAACAGCAATACAGAGACATCAGTACATTAACAGCAATACAGAGACATCAGTACATTAACACTAATACAGAGACATCAGTACACTAACAGTAATACAGAGACATCAGTACACTAACACTAATACAGAGACTTCAGTACACTAACAGCAATACAGAGACATCAGTACACTAACACTAATACAGAGACATCAGTACACTAACACTAATACAGAGACATCAGTACACTAACACTAATACAGAGACATCAGTACACTAACACTAATTCAGAGACATCAGTACACTAACAGTAATACAGAGACATCAGTACACTAACAGCAATACAGAGACATCAGTACACTAACAGTAATACAGAGACATCAGTACACTAACACTAATACAGAGACATCAGTACACTAACACTAATACAGAGACATCAGTACACTAACAGTAATACAGAGACATCAGTACACTAACAGTAATACAGAGACATCAGTACACTAACACTAATACAGAGACATCAGTACATTAACACTAATACAGAGACATCAGTACACTAACACTAATACAGAGACATCAGTACACTAACAGCAATACAGAGACATCAGTACACTAACACTAATACAGAGACATCAGTACACTAACAGTAATACAGAGACAGCAGTACACTAACACTAATACAGAGACTTCAGTACACTAACAGTAATACAGAGACATCAGTACACTAACAGCAATACAGAGACATCAGTACACTAACAGTAATACAGAGACATCAGTACACTAACACTAATACAGAGACATCAGTACACTAACACTAATACAGAGACATCAGTACACTAACAGCAATACAGAGACATCAGTACACTAACACTAATACAGAGACATCAGTACATTAACACTAATACAGAGACATCAGTACACTAACACTAATACAGAGACATCAGTACACTAACACTAATACAGAGACATCAGTACACTAACAGTAATACAGAGACATCAGTACACTAACAGCAATACAGAGACATCAGTACACTAACAGTAATACAGAGACATCAGTACACTAACACTAATACAGAGACATCAGTACACTATGACTAATACAGAGAAATCAGTACATTAACACTAATACAGAGACATCAGTACACTAACACTAATACAGAGAAATCAGTACATTAACACTAATACAGAGACATCAGTACACTAACACTAATACAGAGACATCAGTACACTAACAGTAATACAGAGACATCAGTACACTAACAGCAATACAGAGACATCAGTACACTAACAGCAATACAGAGACATCAGTACACTAACAGTAATACAGAGACATGAGTACACTAACACTAATACAGAGACATCAGTACACTAACACTAATACAGAGACATCAGTACACTAACAGTAATACAGAGACATCAGTACACTAACAGTAATACAGAGACATCAGTACACTAACAGTAATACAGAGACATCAGTACACTAACACTAATACAGAGACATCAGTACACTAACACTAATACAGAGACATCAGTACACTAACACTAATACAGAGACATCAGTACACTAACAGCAATACAGAGATATCAGTACACTAACAGTAATACAGAGACATCAGTACACTAACACTAATACAGAGACATCAGTACACTAACAGTAATACAGAGACATCAGTACACTAACAGTAATACAGAGACATCAGTACACTAACAGCAATGCAGAGACACCAGTACATCAACAGTAATACAGGGACATCAGTACATTAACACTAATACAGAGACATCAGTACACTAACAGCAATACAGACACATCAGTACACTAACACTAATACAGAGACATCAGTACATTAACACTAATACAGAGACATCAGTACACTAACAGCAATACAGAGACATCAGTACACTAACAGTAATACAGATACATCAGTACACTAACAGTAATACAGAGACATCAGTACACTAACAGTAATACAGAGACACCAGTACATTAACACTAATACAGAGACATCAGTACTCTAACACTAATACAGAGACATCAGTACACTAACAGCAATATAGAGACATCAGTACACTAACAGTAATACAGAGACATCAGTACACTAACACTAATACAGAGACATCAGTACACTAACACTAATACAGAGAGATCAGTACACTAACACTAATACAGAGACATCAGTACACTAACACTAATACAGAGACATCAGTACACTAACAGTAATACAGAGACATCAGTACACTAACACTAATACAGAGACATCAGTACACTAACAGCAATACACAGACATCAGTACACTAACAGCAATACAGAGACATCAGTACACTAACAGTAATACAGAGACATCAGTACAGTAACACTAATACAGAGAAATCAGTACACTAACAGCAATACAGAGAAATCAGTACATTAAGAGCAATACAGAGATATCAGTACACTAACAGTAATACAGAGACATCAGTACACTAACACTAATACAGAGACATCAGTACATTAACAGCAATACAGAGACATCAGTACACTAACAGCAATACAGAGATATCAGTACATTAACAGCAATATAGAGACATCAGTACACTAACACTAATACAGAGACATCAGTACATTAACACTAATACAGAGACATCAGTACACTAACAGTAATACAGAGACATCAGTACACTAACAGTAATACAGAGACATCAGTACACTAACACTAATACAGAGACATCAGTACACTAACACTAATACAGAGACATCAGTACACTAACACTAATACAGAGACACCAGTACACTAACAGTAATACAGAGACATCAGTACACTAACAGCAATACAGAGACATCAGTACACTAACAGTAATACAGAGACATCAGTACACTAACACTAATACAGAGACATCAGTACACTAACACTAATACAGAGACATCAGTACACTAACAGCAATACAGAGACATCAGTACACTAACACTAATACAGAGACATCAGTACACTAACAGCAATACAGAGACATCAGTACATTAACAGTAATACAGAGACACCAGTACACTAACACTAATACAGAGACTTCAGTACACTAACAGCAATACAGAGACATCAGTACACTAACAGCAATACAGAGACATCAGTACACTAACACTAATACAGAGACATCGGTACACTAACACTAATACAGAGACATGAGTACACTAACACTAATACAGAGACATCAGTACACTAACAGCAATACAGAGACATCAGTACACTAACAGCAATACAGAGACATCAGTACACTAACAGTAATACAGAGACATCAGTACACTAGCACTAATGCAGAGACATCAGTACACTAACAGCAATAGAGAGACATCAGCACACTAACACTAATACAGAGACATCAGTACACTAACAGTAATACAGAGACATCAGTACACTAACACTAATGCAGAGACATCAGTACACTAACACTAATACAGAGACATCAGTACACTAACAGCAATACAGAGACATCAGTACACTAACAGTAATACAGAGACATCAGTACACTAACACTAATACAGAGACATCAGTACACTAACACTAATACAGAGACTTCAGTACACTAACAGTAATACAGAGACATCAGTACACTAACAGCAATACAGAGACACCAGTACACTAACACTAATACAGAGACATCAGTACACTAACACTAATACAGAGACATCAGTACACTAACACTAATACAGAGACATCAGTACACTAACAGCAATACAGAGATATCAGTACACTAACAGCAATACAGAGACATCAGTACATTAACACTAATACAGAGACATCAGTACACTAACACTAATACAGAGACATCAGTACACTAACAGTAATACAGAGACATCAGTACACTAACAGTAATACAGAGACATCAGTACACTAACACTAATACAGAGACATCAGTACATTAACACTAATACAGAGACATCAGTACACTAACACTAATAAAGAGACATCAGTACACTAACAGTAATACAGAGACAGCAGTACACTAACACTAATACAGAGACTTCAGTACACTAACAGTAATACAGAGACATCAGTACACTAACAGCAATACAGAGACATCAGTACATTAACAGCAATACAGAGACATCAGTACATTAACACTAATACAGAGACATCAGTACACTAACACTAATACAGAGACATCAGTACACTAACACTAATACAGAGACTTCAGTACACTAACAGCAATACAGAGACATCAGTACACTAACACTAATACAGAGACATCAGTACACTAACACTAATACAGAGACATCAGTACACTAACACTAATACAGAGACATCAGTACACTAACACTAATACAGAGACATCAGTACACTAACACTAATACAGAGACATCAGTACACTAACAGCAATACAGAGACATCAGTACACTAACAGTAATACAGAGACATCAGTACACTAACACTAATACAGAGACATCAGTACACTAACACTAATACAGAGACATCAGTACACTAACAGTAATACAGAGACATCAGTACACTAACAGTAATACAGAGACATCAGTACACTAACACTAATACAGAGACATCAGTACATTAACACTAATACAGAGACATCAGTACACTAACACTAATACAGAGACATCAGTACACTAACAGCAATACAGAGACATCAGTACACTAACACTAATACAGAGACATCAGTACACTAACAGTAATACAGAGACAGCAGTACACTAACACTAATACAGAGACTTCAGTACACTTACAGTAATACAGAGACATCAGTACACTAACAGCAATACAGAGACATCAGTACACTAACAGTAATACAGAGACATCAGTACACTAACACTAATACAGAGACATCAGTACACTAACACTAATACAGAGACATCAGTACACTAACAGCAATACAGAGACATCAGTACACTAACACTAATACAGAGACATCAGTACATTAACACTAATACAGAGACATCAGTACACTAACACTAATACAGAGACATCAGTACACTAACACTAATACAGAGACATCAGTACACTAACAGTAATACAGAGACATCAGTACACTAACAGCAATACAGAGACATCAGTACACTAACAGTAATACAGAGACATCAGTACACTAACACTAATACAGAGACATCAGTACACTATGACTAATACAGAGAAATCAGTACATTAACACTAATACAGAGACATCAGTACACTAACACTAATACAGAGAAATCAGTACATTAACACTAATACAGAGACATCAGTACACTAACACTAATACAGAGACATCAGTACACTAACAGTAATACAGAGACATCAGTACACTAACAGCAATACAGAGACATCAGTACACTAACAGCAATACAGAGACATCAGTACACTAACAGTAATACAGAGACATGAGTACACTAACACTAATACAGAGACATCAGTACACTAACACTAATACAGAGACATCAGTACACTAACAGTAATACAGAGACATCAGTACACTAACAGTAATACAGAGACATCAGTACACTAACAGTAATACAGAGACATCAGTACACTAACACTAATACAGAGACATCAGTACACTAACACTAATACAGAGACATCAGTACACTAACACTAATACAGAGACATCAGTACACTAACAGCAATACAGAGATATCAGTACACTAACAGTAATACAGAGACATCAGTACACTAACACTAATACAGAGACATCAGTACACTAACAGTAATACAGAGACATCAGTACACTAACAGTAATACAGAGACATCAGTACACTAACACCAATGCAGAGACACCAGTACATCAACAGTAATACAGGAACATCAGTACATTAACACTAATACAGAGACATCAGTACACTAACAGCAATACAGACACATCAGTACACTAACACTAATACAGAGACATCAGTACATTAACACTAATACAGAGACATCAGTACACTAACAGCAATACAGAGACATCAGTACACTAACAGTAATACAGATACATCAGTACACTAACAGTAATACAGAGACATCAGTACACTAACAGTAATACAGAGACACCAGTACATTAACACTAATACAGAGACATCAGTACTCTAACACTAATACAGAGACATCAGTACACTAACAGCAATATAGAGACATCAGTACACTAACAGTAATACAGAGACATCAGTACACTAACACTAATACAGAGACATCAGTACACTAACACTAATACAGAGACATCAGTACACTAACACTAATACAGAGACATCAGTACACTAACACTAATACAGAGACATCAGTACACTAACAGTAATACAGAGACATCAGTACACTAACAGTAATACAGAGACATCAGTACACTAACAGCAATACACAGACATCAGTACACTAACAGCAATACAGAGACATCAGTACACTAACAGTAATACAGAGACATCAGTACAGTAACACTAATACAGAGAAATCAGTACACTAACAGCAATACAGAGAAATCAGTACATTAAGAGCAATACAGAGATATCAGTACACTAACAGTAATACAGAGACATCAGTACACTAACACTAATACAGAGACATCAGTACATTAACAGCAATACAGAGACATCAGTACACTAACAGCAATACAGAGATATCAGTACATTAACAGCAATATAGAGACATCAGTACACTAACACTAATACAGAGACATCAGTACATTAACACTAATACAGAGACATCAGTACACTAACAGTAATACAGAGACATCAGTACACTAACAGTAATACAGAGACATCAGTACACTAACAGTAATACAGAGACATCAGTACACTAACACTAATACAGAGACATCAGTACACTAACACTAATACAGAGACACCAGTACACTAACAGTAATACAGAGACATCAGTACACTAACAGCAATACAGAGACATCAGTACACTAACAGTAATACAGAGACATCAGTACACTAACACTAATACAGAGACATCAGTACACTAACACTAATACAGAGACATCAGTACACTAACAGCAATACAGAGACATCAGTACACTAACACTAATACAGAGACATCAGTACACTAACAGCAATACAGAGACATCAGTACATTAACAGTAATACAGAGACACCAGTACACTAACACTAATACAGAGACTTCAGTACACTAACAGCAATACAGAGACATCAGTACACTAACAGCAATACAGAGACATCAGTACACTAACACTAATACAGAGACATCGGTACACTAACACTAATACAGAGACACTGAGTACACTAACACTAATACAGAGACATCAGTACACTAACAGCAATACAGAGACATCAGTACACTAACAGCAATACAGAGACATCAGTACACTAACAGTAATACAGAGACATCAGTACACTAGCACTAATGCAGAGACATCAGTACACTAACAGCAATACAGAGACATCAGCACACTAACAGCAATACAGAGACATCAGTACACTAACAGTAATACAGAGACATCAGTACACTAACACTAATGCAGAGACATCAGTACACTAACACTAATACAGAGACATCAGTACACTAACAGCAATACAGAGACATCAGTACACTAACAGTAATACAGAGACATCAGTACACTAACACTAATACAGAGACATCAGTACACTAACACTAATACAGAGACTTCAGTACACTAACAGTAATACAGAGACATCAGTACACTAACAGCAATACAGAGACACCAGTACACTAACACTAATACAGAGACATCAGTACACTAACAGTAATACAGAGACATCAGTACACTAACACTAATACAGAGACATCAGTACACTAACAGCAATACAGAGATATCAGTACACTAACAGCAATACAGAGACATCAGTACATTAACACTAATACAGAGACATCAGTACACTAACACTAATACAGAGACATCAGTACACTAACAGTAATACAGAGACATCAGTACACTAACAGTAATACAGAGACATCAGTACACTAACACTAATACAGAGACATCAGTACATTAACACTAATACAGAGACATCAGTACACTAACACTAATAAAGAGACATCAGTACACTAACAGTAATACAGAGACAGCAGTACACTAACACTAATACAGAGACTTCAGTACACTAACAGTAATACAGAGACATCAGTACACTAACAGCAATACAGAGACATCAGTACATTAACAGCAATACAGAGACATCAGTACATTAACACTAATACAGAGACATCAGTACACTAACACTAATACAGAGACATCAGTACACTAACACTAATACAGAGACTTTAGTACACTAACAGCAATACAGAGACATCAGTACACTAACACTAATACAGAGACATCAGTACACTAACACTAATACAGAGACATCAGTACACTAACACTAATACAGAGACATCAGTACACTAACACTAATACAGAGACATCAGTACACTAACAGTAATACAGAGACATCAGTACACTAACAGCAATACAGAGACATCAGTACACTAACAGTAATACAGAGACATCAGTACACTAACACTAATACAGAGACATCAGTACACTAACAGCAATACAGAGATATCAGTACACTAACAGCAATACAGAGACATCAGTACATTAACACTAATACAGAGACATCGGTACACTAACACTAATACAGAGACATCAGTACACTAACAGTAATACAGAGACATCAGTACACTAACAGTAATACAGAGACATCAGTACACTAAAACTAATACAGAGACATCAGTACATTAACACTAATACAGAGACATCAGTACACTAACACTAATACAGAGACATCAGTACACTAACAGCAATACAGAGACATCAGTACACTAACACTAATACAGAGACATCAGTACACTAACAGTAATACAGAGACATCAGTACACTAACACTAATACAGAGACTTCAGTACACTAACAGTAATACAGAGACATCAGTACACTAACAGCAATACAGAGACACCAGTACACTAACACTAATACAGAGACATCAGTACACTAACAGTAATACAGAGACATCAGTACACTAACACTAATACAGAGACATCAGTACACTAACAGCAATACAGAGATATCAGTACACTAACAGCAATACAGAGACATCAGTACATTAACACTAATACAGAGACATCAGTACACTAACACTAATACAGAGACATCAGTACACTAACAGTAATACAGAGACATCAGTACACTAACAGTAATACAGAGACATCAGTACACTAACACTAATACAGAGACATCAGTACATTAACACTAATACAGAGACATCAGTACACTAACACTAATAAAGAGACATCAGTACACTAACAGTAATACAGAGACAGCAGTACACTAACACTAATACAGAGACTTCAGTACACTAACAGTAATACAGAGACATCAGTACACTAACAGCAATACAGAGACATCAGTACATTAACAGCAATACAGAGACATCAGTACATTAACACTAATACAGAGACATCAGTACACTAACAGTAATACAGAGACATCAGTACACTAACACTAATACAGAGACTTCAGTACACTAACAGCAATACAGAGACATCAGTACACTAACACTAATACAGAGACATCAGTACACTAACACTAATACAGAGACATCAGTACACTAACACTAATACAGAGACATCAGTACACTAACACTAATACAGAGACATCAGTACACTAACAGTAATACAGAGACATCAGTACACTAACAGCAATACAGAGACATCAGTACACTAACAGTAATACAGAGACATCAGTACACTAACACTAATACAGAGACATCAGTACACTAACACTAATACAGAGACATCAGTACACTAAGAGTAATACAGAGACATCAGTACACTAACAGTAATACAGAGACATCAGTACACTAACACTAATACAGAGACATCAGTACATTAACACTAATACAGAGACATCAGTACACTAACACTAATACAGAGACATCAGTACACTAACAGCAATACAGAGACATCAGTACACTAACACTAATACAGAGACATCAGTACACTAACAGCAATACAGAGACATCAGTACACTAACAGTAATACAGAGACATCAGAACACTAACACTAATACAGAGACATCAGTACACTAACACTAACACAGAGACATCAGTACACTAACAGCAGAACAGAGACATCAGTACACTAACACTAATACAGAGACATCAGTACATTAACACTAATACAGAGACATCAGTACACTAACACTAATACAGAGACATCAGTACACTAACACTAATACAGAGACATCAGTACACTAACAGTAATACAGAGACATCAGTACACTAACAGCAATACAGAGACATCAGTACACTAACAGTAATACAGAGACATCAGTACACTAACACTAATACAGAGACATCAGTACACTATGACTAATACAGAGAAATCAGTACATTAACACTAATACAGAGACATCAGTACACTAACACTAATACAGAGAAATCAGTACATTAACACTAATACAGAGACATCAGTACACTAACACTAATACAGAGACATCAGTACACTAACAGTAATACAGAGACATCAGTACACTAACAGCAATACAGAGACATCAGTACACTAACAGCAATACAGAGACATCAGTACACTAACAGTAATACAGAGACATCAGTACACTAACACTAATACAGAGACATCAGTACACTAACACTAATACAGAGACATCAGTACACTAACAGTAATACAGAGACATCAGTACACTAACAGCAATACAGAGACATCAGTACACTAACAGTAATACAGAGACATCAGTACACTAACACTAATACAGAGACATCAGTACACTAACACTAATACAGAGACATCAGTACACTAACACTAATACAGAGACTTCAGTACACTAACAGCAATACAGAGATATCAGTACACTAACAGTAATACAGAGACATCAGTACACTAACACTAATACAGAGACATCAGTACACTAACAGTAATACAGAGACATCAGTACACTAACAGTAATACAGAGACATCAGTACACTAACAGCAATGCAGAGACACCAGTACATCAACAGTAATACAGGGACATCAGTACATTAACACTAATACAGAGACATCAGTACACTAACAGCAATACAGAGACATCAGTACACTAACAGTAATACAGAGACATCAGTACAGTAACACTAATACAGAGAAATCAGTACACTAACAGCAATACAGAGAAATCAGTACATTAAGAGCAATACAGAGATATCAGTACACTAACAGTAATACAGAGACATCAGTACACTAACACTAATACAGAGACATCAGTACATTAACAGCAATACAGAGACATCAGTACACTAACAGCAATACAGAGATATCAGTACATTAACAGCAATATAGAGACATCAGTACACTAACACTAATACAGAGACATCAGTACATTAACACTAATACAGAGACATCAGTACACTAACAGCAATACAGAGACATCAGTACACTAACAGTAATACAGAGACATCAGTACACTAACACTAATACAGAGACATCAGTACACTAACAGCAATACAGAGATATCAGTACATTAACACTAATACAGAGACATCAGTACATTAACAGTAATACAGAGACATCAGTACACTAACAGCAATACAGAGACATCACTACACTAACACTAATACAGAGACATCAGTACACTAACAGCAATACAGAGACATTAGTACACTAACACTAATACAGAGACATCAGTACACTAACACTAATACAGAGACATCAGTACATTAACAGTAATAGAGAGACATCAGTACACTAACAGCAATACAGAGACACCAGTACACTAACAGTAATACAGAGATATCAGTACACTAACACTAATACAGAGACATCAGTACACTAACACTAATACAGAGACTTCAGTACACTAACAGTAATACAGAGATATCAGTACACTAACACTAATACAGAGACATCAGTACACTAACACTAATACAGAGACATCAGTACACTAACACTAATACAGAGAGATCAGTACACTAACACTAATACAGAGACATCAGTACACTAACACTAATACAGAGACATCAGTACACTAACAGTAATACAGAGACATCAGTACACTAACAGTAATACAGAGACATCAGTACACTAACAGCAATACACAGACATCAGTACACTAACAGCAATACAGAGACATCAGTACACTAACAGTAATACAGAGACATCAGTACAGTAACACTAATACAGAGAAATCAGTACACTAACAGCAATACAGAGAAATCAGTACATTAAGAGCAATACAGAGATATCAGTACACTAACAGTAATACAGAGACATCAGTACACTAACACTAATACAGAGACATCAGTACATTAACAGCAATACAGAGACATCAGTACACTAACAGCAATACAGAGATATCAGTACATTAACAGCAATATAGAGACATCAGTACACTAACACTAATACAGAGACATCAGTACATTAACACTAATACAGAGACATCAGTACACTAACAGTAATACAGAGACATCAGTACACTAACAGTAATACAGAGACATCAGTACACTAACAGTAATACAGAGACATCAGTACACTAACACTAATACAGAGACATCAGTACACTAACACTAATACAGAGACACCAGTACAATAACAGTAATACAGAGACATCAGTACACTAACAGCAATACAGAGACATCAGTACACTAACAGTAATACAGAGACATCAGTACACTAACACTAATACAGAGACATCAGTACACTAACACTAATACAGAGACATCAGTACACTAACAGCAATACAGAGACATCAGTACACTAACACTAATACAGAGACATCAGTACACTAACAGCAATACAGAGACATCAGTACATTAACAGTAATACAGAGACACCAGTACACTAACACTAATACAGAGACTTCAGTACACTAACAGCAATACAGAGACATCAGTACACTAACAGCAATACAGAGACATCAGTACACTAACACTAATACAGAGACATCGGTACACTAACACTAATATAGAGACACTGAGTACACTAACACTAATACAGAGACATCAGTACACTAACAGCAATACAGAGACATCAGTACACTAACAGCAATACAGAGACATCAGTACACTAACAGTAATACAGAGACATCAGTACACTAGCACTAATGCAGAGACATCAGTACACTAACAGCAATACAGAGACATCAGCACACTAACAGCAATACAGAGACATCAGTACACTAACAGTAATACAGAGACATCAGTACACTAACACTAATGCAGAGACATCAGTACACTAACACTAATACAGAGACATCAGTACACTAACAGCAATACAGAGACATCAGTACACTAACAGTAATACAGAGACATCAGTACACTAACACTAATACAGAGACATCAGTACACTAACACTAATACAGAGACTTCAGTACACTAACAGTAATACAGAGACATCAGTACACTAACAGCAATACAGAGACACCAGTACACTAACACTAATACAGAGACATCAGTACACTAACAGTAATACAGAGACATCAGTACACTAACACTAATACAGAGACATCAGTACACTAACAGCAATACAGAGATATCAGTACACTAACAGCAATACAGAGACATCAGTACATTAACACTAATACAGAGACATCAGTACACTAACACTAATACAGAGACATCAGTACACTAACAGTAATACAGAGACATCAGTACACTAACAGTAATACAGAGACATCAGTACACTAACACTAATACAGAGACATCAGTACATTAACACTAATACAGAGACATCAGTACACTAACACTAATAAAGAGACATCAGTACACTAACAGTAATACAGAGACAGCAGTACACTAACACTAATACAGAGACTTCAGTACACTAACAGTAATACAGAGACATCAGTACACTAACAGCAATACAGAGACATCAGTACATTAACAGCAATACAGAGACATCAGTACATTAACACTAATACAGAGACATCAGTACACTAACACTAATACAGAGACATCAGTACACTAACACTAATACAGAGACTTTAGTACACTAACAGCAATACAGAGACATCAGTACACTAACACTAATACAGAGACATCAGTACACTAACACTAATACAGAGACATCAGTACACTAACACTAATACAGAGACATCAGTACACTAACACTAATACAGAGACATCAGTACACTAACAGTAATACAGAGACATCAGTACACTAACAGCAATACAGAGACATCAGTACACTAACAGTAATACAGAGACATCAGTACACTAACACTAATACAGAGACATCAGTACACTAACAGCAATACAGAGATATCAGTACACTAACAGCAATACAGAGACATCAGTACATTAACACTAATACAGAGACATCGGTACACTAACACTAATACAGAGACATCAGTACACTAACAGTAATACAGAGACATCAGTACACTAACAGTAATACAGAGACATCAGTACACTAAAACTAATACAGAGACATCAGTACATTAACACTAATACAGAGACATCAGTACACTAACACTAATACAGAGACATCAGTACACTAACAGCAATACAGAGACATCAGTACACTAACACTAATACAGAGACATCAGTACACTAACAGTAATACAGAGACATCAGTACACTAACACTAATACAGAGACTTCAGTACACTAACAGTAATACAGAGACATCAGTACACTAACAGCAATACAGAGACACCAGTACACTAACACTAATACAGAGACATCAGTACACTAACAGTAATACAGAGACATCAGTACACTAACACTAATACAGAGACATCAGTACACTAACAGCAATACAGAGATATCAGTACACTAACAGCAATACAGAGACATCAGTACATTAACACTAATACAGAGACATCAGTACACTAACACTAATACAGAGACATCAGTACACTAACAGTAATACAGAGACATCAGTACACTAACAGTAATACAGAGACATCAGTACACTAACACTAATACAGAGACATCAGTACATTAACACTAATACAGAGACATCAGTACACTAACACTAATAAAGAGACATCAGTACACTAACAGTAATACAGAGACAGCAGTACACTAACACTAATACAGAGACTTCAGTACACTAACAGTAATACAGAGACATCAGTACACTAACAGCAATACAGAGACATCAGTACATTAACAGCAATACAGAGACATCAGTACATTAACACTAATACAGAGACATCAGTACACTAACAGTAATACAGAGACATCAGTACACTAACACTAATACAGAGACTTCAGTACACTAACAGCAATACAGAGACATCAGTACACTAACACTAATACAGAGACATCAGTACACTAACACTAATACAGAGACATCAGTACACTAACACTAATACAGAGACATCAGTACACTAACACTAATACAGAGACATCAGTACACTAACAGTAATACAGAGACATCAGTACACTAACAGCAATACAGAGACATCAGTACACTAACAGTAATACAGAGACATCAGTACACTAACACTAATACAGAGACATCAGTACACTAACACTAATACAGAGACATCAGTACACTAAGAGTAATACAGAGACATCAGTACACTAACAGTAATACAGAGACATCAGTACACTAACACTAATACAGAGACATCAGTACATTAACACTAATACAGAGACATCAGTACACTAACACTAATACAGAGACATCAGTACACTAACAGCAATACAGAGACATCAGTACACTAACACTAATACAGAGACATCAGTACACTAACAGTAATACAGAGACAGCAGTACACTAACACTAATACAGAGACTTCAGTACACTAACAGTAATACAGAGACATCAGTACACTAACAGCAATACAGAGACATCAGTACACTAACAGTAATACAGAGACATCAGAACACTAACACTAATACAGAGACATCAGTACACTAACACTAACACAGAGACATCAGTACACTAACAGCAATACAGAGACATCAGTACACTAACACTAATACAGAGACATCAGTACATTAACACTAATACAGAGACATCAGTACACTAACACTAATACAGAGACATCAGTACACTAACACTAATACAGAGACATCAGTACACTAACAGTAATACAGAGACATCAGTACACTAACAGCAATACAGAGACATCAGTACACTAACAGTAATACAGAGACATCAGTACACTAACACTAATACAGAGACATCAGTACACTATGACTAATACAGAGAAATCAGTACATTAACACTAATACAGAGACATCAGTACACTAACACTAATACAGAGAAATCAGTACATTAACACTAATACAGAGACATCAGTACACTAACACTAATACAGAGACATCAGTACACTAACAGTAATACAGAGACATCAGTACACTAACAGCAATACAGAGACATCAGTACACTAACAGCAATACAGAGACATCAGTACACTAACAGCAATACAGAGACATGAGTACACTAACACTAATACAGAGACATCAGTACACTAACACTAATACAGAGACATCAGTACACTAACAGTAATACAGAGACATCAGTACACTAACAGCAATACAGAGACATCAGTACACTAACAGTAATACAGAGACATCAGTACACTAACACTAATACAGAGACATCAGTACACTAACACTAATACAGAGACATCAGTACACTAACACTAATACAGAGACTTCAGTACACTAACAGCAATACAGAGATATCAGTACACTAACAGTAATACAGAGACATCAGTACACTAACACTAATACAGAGACATCAGTACACTAACAGTAATACAGAGACATCAGTACACTAACAGTAATACAGAGACATCAGTACACTAACAGCAATGCAGAGACACCAGTACATCAACAGTAATACAGGGACATCAGTACATTAACACTAATACAGAGACATCAGTACACTAACAGCAATACAGACACATCAGTACACTAACACTAATACAGAGACATCAGTACATTAACACTAATACAGAGACATCAGTACACTAACAGCAATACAGAGACATCAGTACACTAACAGTAATACAGAGACATCAGTACAGTAACACTAATACAGAGAAATCAGTACACTAACAGCAATACAGAGAAATCAGTACATTAAGAGCAATACAGAGATATCAGTACACTAACAGTAATACAGAGACATCAGTACACTAACACTAATACAGAGACATCAGTACATTAACAGCAATACAGAGACATCAGTACACTAACAGCAATACAGAGATATCAGTACATTAACAGCAATATAGAGACATCAGTACACTAACACTAATACAGAGACATCAGTACATTAACACTAATACAGAGACATCAGTACACTAACAGCAATACAGAGACATCAGTACACTAACAGTAATACAGAGACATCAGTACACTAACACTAATACAGAGACATCAGTACACTAACAGCAATACAGAGATATCAGTACATTAACACTAATACAGAGACATCAGTACATTAACAGTAATACAGAGACATCAGTACACTAACAGCAATACAGAGACATCACTACACTAACACTAATACAGAGACATCAGTACACTAACAGCAATACAGAGACATTAGTACACTAACACTAATACAGAGACATCAGTACACTAACACTAATACAGAGACATCAGTACATTAACAGTAATAGAGAGACATCAGTACACTAACAGCAATACAGAGACACCAGTACACTAACAGTAATACAGAGATATCAGTACACTAACACTAATACAGAGACATCAGTACACTAACACTAATACAGAGACTTCAGTACACTAACAGTAATACAGAGATATCAGTACACTAACACTAATACAGAGACATCAGTACACTAACAGCAATACAGACACATCAGTACACTAACACTAATACAGAGACATCAGTACACTAACAGGAATACAGAGACATCAGTACACTAACACTAATACAGAGACATCAGTACACTAACAGGAATACAGAGACATCAGTACACTAACACTAATACAGAGACATCAGTACACTAACAGCAATACAGAGACACCAGTACACTAACAGCAATACAGAGATATCAGTACATTAACAGCAATATAGAGACATCAGTACACTAACACTAATACAGAGACATCAGTACATTAACAGCAATACAGAGACATCAGTACACTAACACTAATACAGAGACATCAGTACACTAACACTAATACAGAGACATCAGTACACTAACAGTAATACAGAGACATCAGTACACTAACAGTAATACAGAGACATCAGTACACTAACACTAATACAGAGACATCAGTACATTAACACTAATACAGAGACATCAGTACACTAACACTAATAAAGAGACATCAGTACACTAACAGTAATACAGAGACAGCAGTACACTAACACTAATACAGAGACTTCAGTACACTAACAGTAATACAGAGACATCAGTACACTAACAGCAATACAGAGACATCAGTACATTAACAGCAATACAGAGACATCAGTACATTAACACTAATACAGAGACATCAGTACACTAACACTAATACAGAGACATCAGTACACTAACACTAATACAGAGAGTTTAGTACACTAACAGCAATACAGAGACATCAGTACACTAACACTAATACAGAGACATCAGTACACTAACACTAATACAGAGACATCAGTACACTAACACTAATACAGAGACATCAGTACACTAACACTAATACAGAGACATCAGTACACTAACAGTAATACAGAGACATCAGTACACTAACAGCAATACAGAGACATCAGTACACTAACAGTAATACAGAGACATCAGTACACTAACACTAATACAGAGACATCAGTACACTAACAGCAATACAGAGATATCAGTACACTAACAGCAATACAGAGAAATCAGTACATTAACACTAATACAGAGACATCAGTACACTAACACTAATACAGAGACATCAGTACACTAACAGTAATACAGAGACATCAGTACACTAACAGGAATACAGAGACATCAGTACACTAACACTAATACAGAGACATCAGTACACTAACAGCAATACAGAGACACCAGTACACTAACAGCAATACAGAGATATCAGTACATTAACAGCAATATAGAGACATCAGTACACTAACACTAATACAGAGACATCAGTACACTAACAGCAATACAGAGACATCAGTACACTAACAGTAATACAGAGACATCAGTACACTAACACTAATACAGAGACATCAGTACACTAACACTAATACAGAGACATCAGTACACTAACACTAATACAGAGACTTCAGTACACTAACAGCAATACAGAGATATCAGTACACTAACAGTAATACAGAGACATCAGTACACTAACACTAATACAGAGACATCAGTACACTAACAGTAATACAGAGACATCAGTACACTAACAGTAATACAGAGACATCAGTACACTAACAGCAATGCAGAGACACCAGTACATCAACAGTAATACAGGGACATCAGTACATTAACACTAATACAGAGACATCAGTACACTAACAGCAATGCAGAGACACCAGTACATCAACAGTAATACAGGGACATCAGTACATTAACACTAATACAGAGACATCAGTACACTAACAGCAATACAGAGACATCAGTACACTAACAGTAATACAGAGACATCAGTACAGTAACACTAATACAGAGAAATCAGTACACTAACAGCAATACAGAGAAATCAGTACATTAAGAGCAATACAGAGATATCAGTACACTAACAGTAATACAGAGACATCAGTACACTAACACTAATACAGAGACATCAGTACATTAACACTAATACAGAGACATCAGTACATTAACAGTAATACAGAGACATCAGTACACTAACAGCAATACAGAGACATCACTACACTAACACTAATACAGAGACATCAGTACACTAACAGCAATACAGAGACATTAGTACACTAACACTAATACAGAGACATCAGTACACTAACACTAATACAGAGACATCAGTACATTAACAGTAATAGAGAGACATCAGTACACTAACAGCAATACAGAGACACCAGTACACTAACAGTAATACAGAGATATCAGTACACTAACACTAATACAGAGACATCAGTACACTAACACTAATACAGAGACTTCAGTACACTAACAGTAATACAGAGATATCAGTACACTAACACTAATACAGAGACATCAGTACACTAACACTAATACAGAGACATCAGTACACTAACACTAATACAGAGAGATCAGTACACTAACACTAATACAGAGACATCAGTACACTAACACTAATACAGAGACATCAGTACACTAACAGTAATACAGAGACATCAGTACACTAACAGTAATACAGAGACATCAGTACACTAACAGCAATACACAGACATCAGTACACTAACAGCAATACAGAGACATCAGTACACTAACAGTAATACAGAGACATCAGTACAGTAACACTAATACAGAGAAATCAGTACACTAACAGCAATACAGAGAAATCAGTACATTAAGAGCAATACAGAGATATCAGTACACTAACAGTAATACAGAGACATCAGTACACTAACACTAATACAGAGACATCAGTACATTAACAGCAATACAGAGACATCAGTACACTAACAGCAATACAGAGATATCAGTACATTAACAGCAATATAGAGACATCAGTACACTAACACTAATACAGAGACATCAGTACATTAACACTAATACAGAGACATCAGTACACTAACAGTAATACAGAGACATCAGTACACTAACAGTAATACAGAGACATCAGTACACTAACAGTAATACAGAGACATCAGTACACTAACACTAATACAGAGACATCAGTACACTAACACTAATACAGAGACACCAGTACAATAACAGTAATACAGAGACATCAGTACACTAACAGCAATACAGAGACATCAGTACACTAACAGTAATACAGAGACATCAGTACACTAACACTAATACAGAGACATCAGTACACTAACACTAATACAGAGACATCAGTACACTAACAGCAATACAGAGACATCAGTACACTAACACTAATACAGAGACATCAGTACACTAACAGCAATACAGAGACATCAGTACATTAACAGTAATACAGAGACACCAGTACACTAACACTAATACAGAGACTTCAGTACACTAACAGCAATACAGAGACATCAGTACACTAACAGCAATACAGAGACATCAGTACACTAACACTAATACAGAGACATCGGTACACTAACACTAATATAGAGACACTGAGTACACTAACACTAATACAGAGACATCAGTACACTAACAGCAATACAGAGACATCAGTACACTAACAGCAATACAGAGACATCAGTACACTAACAGTAATACAGAGACATCAGTACACTAGCACTAATGCAGAGACATCAGTACACTAACAGCAATACAGAGACATCAGCACACTAACAGCAATACAGAGACATCAGTACACTAACAGTAATACAGAGACATCAGTACACTAACACTAATGCAGAGACATCAGTACACTAACACTAATACAGAGACATCAGTACACTAACAGCAATACAGAGACATCAGTACACTAACAGTAATACAGAGACATCAGTACACTAACACTAATACAGAGACATCAGTACACTAACACTAATACAGAGACTTCAGTACACTAACAGTAATACAGAGACATCAGTACACTAACAGCAATACAGAGACACCAGTACACTAACACTAATACAGAGACATCAGTACACTAACAGTAATACAGAGACATCAGTACACTAACACTAATACAGAGACATCAGTACACTAACAGCAATACAGAGATATCAGTACACTAACAGCAATACAGAGACATCAGTACATTAACACTAATACAGAGACATCAGTACACTAACACTAATACAGAGACATCAGTACACTAACAGTAATACAGAGACATCAGTACACTAACAGTAATACAGAGACATCAGTACACTAACACTAATACAGAGACATCAGTACATTAACACTAATACAGAGACATCAGTACACTAACACTAATAAAGAGACATCAGTACACTAACAGTAATACAGAGACAGCAGTACACTAACACTAATACAGAGACTTCAGTACACTAACAGTAATACAGAGACATCAGTACACTAACAGCAATACAGAGACATCAGTACATTAACAGCAATACAGAGACATCAGTACATTAACACTAATACAGAGACATCAGTACACTAACACTAATACAGAGACATCAGTACACTAACACTAATACAGAGACTTTAGTACACTAACAGCAATACAGAGACATCAGTACACTAACACTAATACAGAGACATCAGTACACTAACACTAATACAGAGACATCAGTACACTAACACTAATACAGAGACATCAGTACACTAACACTAATACAGAGACATCAGTACACTAACAGTAATACAGAGACATCAGTACACTAACAGCAATACAGAGACATCAGTACACTAACAGTAATACAGAGACATCAGTACACTAACACTAATACAGAGACATCAGTACACTAACAGCAATACAGAGATATCAGTACACTAACAGCAATACAGAGACATCAGTACATTAACACTAATACAGAGACATCGGTACACTAACACTAATACAGAGACATCAGTACACTAACAGTAATACAGAGACATCAGTACACTAACAGTAATACAGAGACATCAGTACACTAAAACTAATACAGAGACATCAGTACATTAACACTAATACAGAGACATCAGTACACTAACACTAATACAGAGACATCAGTACACTAACAGCAATACAGAGACATCAGTACACTAACACTAATACAGAGACATCAGTACACTAACAGTAATACAGAGACATCAGTACACTAACACTAATACAGAGACTTCAGTACACTAACAGTAATACAGAGACATCAGTACACTAACAGCAATACAGAGACACCAGTACACTAACACTAATACAGAGACATCAGTACACTAACAGTAATACAGAGACATCAGTACACTAACACTAATACAGAGACATCAGTACACTAACAGCAATACAGAGATATCAGTACACTAACAGCAATACAGAGACATCAGTACATTAACACTAATACAGAGACATCAGTACACTAACACTAATACAGAGACATCAGTACACTAACAGTAATACAGAGACATCAGTACACTAACAGTAATACAGAGACATCAGTACACTAACACTAATACAGAGACATCAGTACATTAACACTAATACAGAGACATCAGTACACTAACACTAATAAAGAGACATCAGTACACTAACAGTAATACAGAGACAGCAGTACACTAACACTAATACAGAGACTTCAGTACACTAACAGTAATACAGAGACATCAGTACACTAACAGCAATACAGAGACATCAGTACATTAACAGCAATACAGAGACATCAGTACATTAACACTAATACAGAGACATCAGTACACTAACAGTAATACAGAGACATCAGTACACTAACACTAATACAGAGACTTCAGTACACTAACAGCAATACAGAGACATCAGTACACTAACACTAATACAGAGACATCAGTACACTAACACTAATACAGAGACATCAGTACACTAACACTAATACAGAGACATCAGTACACTAACACTAATACAGAGACATCAGTACACTAACAGTAATACAGAGACATCAGTACACTAACAGCAATACAGAGACATCAGTACACTAACAGTAATACAGAGACATCAGTACACTAACACTAATACAGAGACATCAGTACACTAACACTAATACAGAGACATCAGTACACTAAGAGTAATACAGAGACATCAGTACACTAACAGTAATACAGAGACATCAGTACACTAACACTAATACAGAGACATCAGTACATTAACACTAATACAGAGACATCAGTACACTAACACTAATACAGAGACATCAGTACACTAACAGCAATACAGAGACATCAGTACACTAACACTAATACAGAGACATCAGTACACTAACAGTAATACAGAGACAGCAGTACACTAACACTAATACAGAGACTTCAGTACACTAACAGTAATACAGAGACATCAGTACACTAACAGCAATACAGAGACATCAGTACACTAACAGTAATACAGAGACATCAGAACACTAACACTAATACAGAGACATCAGTACACTAACACTAACACAGAGACATCAGTACACTAACAGCAATACAGAGACATCAGTACACTAACACTAATACAGAGACATCAGTACATTAACACTAATACAGAGACATCAGTACACTAACACTAATACAGAGACATCAGTACACTAACACTAATACAGAGACATCAGTACACTAACAGTAATACAGAGACATCAGTACACTAACAGCAATACAGAGACATCAGTACACTAACAGTAATACAGAGACATCAGTACACTAACACTAATACAGAGACATCAGTACACTATGACTAATACAGAGAAATCAGTACATTAACACTAATACAGAGACATCAGTACACTAACACTAATACAGAGAAATCAGTACATTAACACTAATACAGAGACATCAGTACACTAACACTAATACAGAGACATCAGTACACTAACAGTAATACAGAGACATCAGTACACTAACAGCAATACAGAGACATCAGTACACTAACAGCAATACAGAGACATCAGTACACTAACAGCAATACAGAGACATGAGTACACTAACACTAATACAGAGACATCAGTACACTAACACTAATACAGAGACATCAGTACACTAACAGTAATACAGAGACATCAGTACACTAACAGCAATACAGAGACATCAGTACACTAACAGTAATACAGAGACATCAGTACACTAACACTAATACAGAGACATCAGTACACTAACACTAATACAGAGACATCAGTACACTAACACTAATACAGAGACTTCAGTACACTAACAGCAATACAGAGATATCAGTACACTAACAGTAATACAGAGACATCAGTACACTAACACTAATACAGAGACATCAGTACACTAACAGTAATACAGAGACATCAGTACACTAACAGTAATACAGAGACATCAGTACACTAACAGCAATGCAGAGACACCAGTACATCAACAGTAATACAGGGACATCAGTACATTAACACTAATACAGAGACATCAGTACACTAACAGCAATACAGACACATCAGTACACTAACACTAATACAGAGACATCAGTACATTAACACTAATACAGAGACATCAGTACACTAACAGCAATACAGAGACATCAGTACACTAACAGTAATACAGAGACATCAGTACAGTAACACTAATACAGAGAAATCAGTACACTAACAGCAATACAGAGAAATCAGTACATTAAGAGCAATACAGAGATATCAGTACACTAACAGTAATACAGAGACATCAGTACACTAACACTAATACAGAGACATCAGTACATTAACAGCAATACAGAGACATCAGTACACTAACAGCAATACAGAGATATCAGTACATTAACAGCAATATAGAGACATCAGTACACTAACACTAATACAGAGACATCAGTACATTAACACTAATACAGAGACATCAGTACACTAACAGCAATACAGAGACATCAGTACACTAACAGTAATACAGAGACATCAGTACACTAACACTAATACAGAGACATCAGTACACTAACAGCAATACAGAGATATCAGTACATTAACACTAATACAGAGACATCAGTACATTAACAGTAATACAGAGACATCAGTACACTAACAGCAATACAGAGACATCACTACACTAACACTAATACAGAGACATCAGTACACTAACAGCAATACAGAGACATTAGTACACTAACACTAATACAGAGACATCAGTACACTAACACTAATACAGAGACATCAGTACATTAACAGTAATAGAGAGACATCAGTACACTAACAGCAATACAGAGACACCAGTACACTAACAGTAATACAGAGATATCAGTACACTAACACTAATACAGAGACATCAGTACACTAACACTAATACAGAGACTTCAGTACACTAACAGTAATACAGAGATATCAGTACACTAACACTAATACAGAGACATCAGTACACTAACAGCAATACAGACACATCAGTACACTAACACTAATACAGAGACATCAGTACACTAACAGGAATACAGAGACATCAGTACACTAACACTAATACAGAGACATCAGTACACTAACAGCAATACAGAGACACCAGTACACTAAGAGCAATACAGAGATATCAGTACATTAACAGCAATATAGAGACATCAGTACACTAACACTAATACAGAGACATCAGTACATTAACAGCAATACAGAGACATCAGTACACTAACACTAATACAGAGACATCAGTACATTAACAGTAATACAGAGACATCAGTACACTAACACTAATACAGAGATATCAGTACATTAACAGCAATATAGAGACATCAGTACACTAACACTAATACAGAGACATCAGTACATTAACACTAATACAGAGACATCAGTACACTAACAGCAATACAGAGACATCAGTACACTAACAGTAATACAGAGACATCAGTACACTAACAGCAATACAGAGACATCAGTACACTAACAGTAATACAGAGACATCAGTACACTAACACTAATACAGAGACATCAGTACATTAACACTAATACAGAGACACCAGTACACTAACACTACTACAGAGACACCAGTACACTAACACTAATACAGAGACATCAGTACACTAACACTAATACAGAGACTTCAGTACACTAACAGTAATACAGAGACATCAGTACACTAACATTAATACCGAGACATCAGTACACTAACAGTAATACAGATACATCAGTACACTAACACTAATACAGAGATATCAGTACACTAACAGCAATACAGAGAAACCAGTACACTAACAGCAATACAGAAACATCGGTACACTAACACTAATACAGAGACATCAGTACACTAACATTAATACTGAGACATCAGTACACTAACAGTAATACAGAGACATCAGTACACTAACAGTAATACCGAGACATCAGCACGCTAACAGTAATACAGAGACATCAGTACACTAACAGTAATACAGAAACATCAGTACACTAACACTAATACAGAGACATCAGTACACTAACACTAATACAGAGACATCAGTACACTAACACTAATACCGAAACATCAGTACACTAACAGTAATACAGAGACATCAGTACACTAACAGTAATATAGAGACATCAGTACACTAACACTAATACAGAGACATCAGTACACTAACAGTAATACAGAAACATCAGTACACTAACACTAATACAGAGAGATCAGTACACTAACACTAATACAGAGACATCAGTACACTAACACTAATACAGAAACATCAGTACACTAACAGTAATACAGAGACACCAGTACACTAACACTAATACAGAGACACCAGTACACTAACAGTAATACAGAGATATCAGTACACTAACACTAATACAGAGACATCAGTACATTAACAGCAATACAGAGACATCAGTACACTAACAGCAATACAGAGATATCAGTACATTAACAGCAATATAGAGACATCAGTACACTAACACTAATACAGAGACATCAGTACATTAACACTAATACAGAGACATCAGTACACTAACAGCAATACAGAGACATCAGTACACTAACAGTAATACAGAGACATCAGTACACTAACACTAATACAGAGACATCAGTACACTAACAGCAATACAGAGATATCAGTACATTAACACTAATACAGAGACATCAGTACATTAACAGTAATACAGAGACATCAGTACACTAACAGCAATACAGAGACATCACTACACTAACACTAATACAGAGACATCAGTACACTAACAGCAATACAGAGACATTAGTACACTAACACTAATACAGAGACATCAGTACACTAACACTAATACAGAGACATCAGTACATTAACAGTAATAGAGAGACATCAGTACACTAACAGCAATACAGAGACACCAGTACACTAACAGTAATACAGAGATATCAGTACACTAACACTAATACAGAGACATCAGTACACTAACACTAATACAGAGACTTCAGTACACTAACAGTAATACAGAGATATCAGTACACTAACACTAATACAGAGACATCAGTACACTAACAGCAATACAGACACATCAGTACACTAACACTAATACAGAGACATCAGTACACTAACAGGAATACAGAGACATCAGTACACTAACACTAATACAGAGACATCAGTACACTAACAGCAATACAGAGACACCAGTACACTAACAGCAATACAGAGATATCAGTACATTAACAGCAATATAGAGACATCAGTACACTAACACTAATACAGAGACATCAGTACATTAACAGCAATACAGAGACATCAGTACACTAACACTAATACAGAGACATCAGTACATTAACAGTAATACAGAGACATCAGTACACTAACACTAATACAGAGATATCAGTACATTAACAGCAATATAGAGACATCAGTACACTAACACTAATACAGAGACATCAGTACATTAACACTAATACAGAGACATCAGTACACTAACAGCAATACAGAGACATCAGTACACTAACAGTAATACAGAGACATCAGTACACTAACAGCAATACAGAGACATCAGTACACTAACAGTAATACAGAGACATCAGTACACTAACACTAATACAGAGACATCAGTACATTAACACTAATACAGAGACACCAGTACACTAACACTACTACAGAGACACCAGTACACTAACACTAATACAGAGACATCAGTACACTAACACTAATACAGAGACTTCAGTACACTAACAGTAATACAGAGACATCAGTACACTAACATTAATACCGAGACATCAGTACACTAACAGTAATACAGATACATCAGTACACTAACACTAATACAGAGATATCAGTACACTAACAGCAATACAGAGAAACCAGTACACTAACAGCAATACAGAAACATCGGTACACTAACACTAATACAGAGACATCAGTACACTAACATTAATACTGAGACATCAGTACACTAACAGTAATACAGAGACATCAGTACACTAACAGTAATACCGAGACATCAGCACGCTAACAGTAATACAGAGACATCAGTACACTAACAGTAATACAGAAACATCAGTACACTAACACTAATACAGAGACATCAGTACACTAACACTAATACAGAGACATCAGTACACTAACACTAATACCGAAACATCAGTACACTAACAGTAATACAGAGACATCAGTACACTAACAGTAATATAGAGACATCAGTACACTAACACTAATACAGAGACATCAGTACACTAACAGTAATACAGAAACATCAGTACACTAACACTAATACAGAGAGATCAGTACACTAACACTAATACAGAGACATCAGTACACTAACACTAATACAGAAACATCAGTACACTAACAGTAATACAGAGACACCAGTACACTAACACTAATACAGAGACACCAGTACACTAACAGTAATACAGAGATATCAGTACACTAACACTAATACAGAGACATCAGTACACTAACACTAATACAGAGACATCAGTACACTAACAGCAATACAGAGACACCAGTACACTAACACTAATACAGAGACATCAGTACACTAACGGTAATACAGAGACATCAGTACACTAACACTAATACAGAGACATCAGTACACTAACAGCAATACAGAGACATCAGTACACTAACACTAATACAGAGACATCAGTACATTAACACTAATACAGAGACACCAGTGCACTAACACTAATACAGAGACACCAGTACACTAACACTAATACAGAGACATCAGTACACTAACACTAATACAGAGACATCAGTACATTAACACTGATACAGAGACACCAGTACACTAACACTAATACAGAGACATCAGTACACTAACAGTAAAACAGAGACATCAGTACACTAACAGTAAAACAGAGACATCAGTACACTAACACTAATCTAGAGACATCAGTACACTAACAGCAATACAGAGACATCAGTACACTAACAGTAATACAGAGACATCAGTACACTAACAGTAATACAGAGACATCTGTACACTAACACTAATACAGAGACATCAGTACACTAACACTAATACAGACACATCAGTACACTAACACTAATACAGAGACATCAGTACACTAACACTAATACAGAGACATCAGTACACTAACACTAATACAGAGACATCAGTACACTAACAGCAATATAGACACATCAGTACATTAACACTAATACAGAGACATCAGTGCACTAACAGTAATACAGAGACATCAGTACACTAACACTAATACAGAGACATCAGTACACTAACACTAATACACAGACATCAGTACATTAACAGTAATACAGAGACATCAGTACACTAACAGCAATACAGAGACATCAGTACACTAACACTAATACAGAGACATCAGTACACTAACAGCAATACAGAGACATTAGTACACTAACACTAATACAGAGACATCAGTACACTAACAGTAATACAGAGACATCAGTACATTAACAGTAATACAGAGACATCAGTACACTAACAGCAATACAGAGACACCAGTACACTAACAGTAATACAGAGATATCGGTACACTAACACTAATACAGAGACATCAGTACACTAACACTAATACAGAGACTTCAGTACACTAACAGTAATACAGAGATATCAGTACACTAACACTAATACAGAGACATCAGTACACTAACAGCAATACAGACACATCAGTACACTAACACTAATACAGAGACATCAGTACACTAACAGGAATACAGAGACATCAGTACACTAACACTAATGCAGAGACATCAGTACACTAACACTAATACAGAGACATCAGTACACTAACACTAATACAGAGACATCAGTACACTAATAGTAAAACAGAGACATCAGTACACTAACAGTAATACAGAGACATCAGTACACTAACAGTAATACAGACACATCAGTACACTAACACTAATACAGACACATCAGTACACTAACACTAATACAGAGACATCAGTACACTAACACTAATACAGAGACATCAGTACACTAACACTAATACAGAGCCATGAGTACACTAACACTAATACAGAGACATCAGTACACTAACACTAATACAGAGACATCAGTACACTAACACTAATACAGAGCCATGAGTACACTAACACTAATACAGAGACATCAGTACACTAACACTAATACAGAGACATCAGTACACTAACACTAATACAGAGACATCAGTACACTAACACTAATACAGAGACTTCAGTACACTAACAGTAATACAGAGATATCAGTACACTAACACTAATACAGAGACATCAGTACACTAACACTAATACAGAGACTTCAGTACACTAACAGTAATACAGAGATATCAGTACACTAACACTAAAACAGAGACATCAGTACACTAACAGCAATACAGACACATCAGTACACTAACGCTAATACAGAGACATCAGTACACTAACAGGAATACAGAGACACCAGTACACTAACACTAATACAGAGACACCAGTACACTAACAGTAATACAGAGACATCAGTACACTAACACTAATACAGAGACATCAGTACACTAACACTAATACAGAGACATCAGTACACTAACAGCAATACAGAGACACCAGTACACTAACACTAATACAGAGACATCAGTACACTAACACTAATACAGAGACATCAGTACACTAACAGCAATACAGAGACACCAGTACACTAACACTAATACAGAGACATCAGTACACTAACGGTAATACAGAGACATCAGTACACTAACACTAATACAGAGACATCAGTACACTAACAGCAATACAGAGACATCAGTACACTAACACTAATACAGAGACATCAGTACATTAACACTAATACAGAGACACCTGTGCACTAACACTAATACAGAGACACCAGTACACTAACACTAATACAGAGACATCAGTACACTAACACTAATACAGAGACATCAGTACATTAACACTGATACAGAGACACCAGTACACTAACACTAATACAGAGACATCAGTACACTAACAGTAAAACAGAGACATCAGTACACTAACAGTAAAACAGAGACATCAGTACACTAACACTAATCTAGAGACATCAGTACACTAACAGCAATACAGAGACATCAGTACACTAACAGTAATACAGAGACATCAGTACACTAACAGTAATACAAAGACATCTGTACACTAACACTGATACAGAGACATCAGTACACTAACAGCAATATAGACACATCAGTACACTAACACTAATACAGAGACATCAGTGCACTAACAGTAATACAGAGACATCAGTACACTAACACTAATACAGAGACATCAGTACACTAACACTAATACACAGACATCAGTACATTAACAGTAATACAGAGACATCAGTACACTAACAGCAATACAGAGACATCAGTACACTAACACTAATACAGAGACATCAGTATATTAACAGTAATACAGAGACATCAGTACACTAACAGCAATACAGAGACATCAGTACACTAACACTAATACAGAGACATCAGTACACTAACACTAATACAGAGACATCGGTACACTAACAGCAATACAGAGACATCAGTACACTAACACTAATACAGAGACATCAGTACACTAACACTAATACAGAGACATCAGTACACTAACAGGAATACAGAGACATCAGTACACTAACACTAATGCAGAGACATCAGTACACTAACACTAATACAGAGACATCAGTACACTAACACTAATACAGAGACATCAGTACACTAATAGTAAAACAGAGACATCAGTACACTAACAGTAATACAGACACATCAGTACACTAACAGTAATACAGACACATCAGTACACTAACACTAATACAGACACATCAGTACACTAACACTAATACAGAGACATCAGTACACTAACACTAATACAGAGACATCAGTACACTAACACTAATACAGAGCCATGAGTACACTAACACTAATACAGAGACATCAGTACACTAACACTACTACAGAGATATCAGTACACTAACAGCAATACAGACACTTCAGTACACTAACACTAATACAGACACATCAGTACACTAACACTAATACAGAGACATCAGTACACTAACAATAATACAGAGACATCAGTACACTAACACTAATACAGAGACATCAGTACACTAACAGTAATACAGACACATCAGTACACTAACACTAATGCGGAGACATGAGTACACTAACAGCAATACAGAGACATCAGTACACTAACAGCAATAGAGAGACTTGAGTACACTAACAGCAATACAGAGACATCAGTACACTAACAGTAATACAGAGACATCAGTACACTAACAGTAATGTAGAGACATCAGTACACTAAAAGCAATACAGATACATCAGTACACTAACAGCAATACAGAGACATCAGTACACTAACACTAATACAGAGACATCAGTACATTAACAGTAATACAGAGACACCAGTACACTAACACTAATACAGAGACATCAGTACACTAACACTAATACAGAGACATCAGTACACTAACACTAATACAGAGACATCAGTACACTAACACTAATACAGAGACATCAGTACACTAACAGCAATACAGAGACATCAGTACACTAACAGTAATACAGAGACATCAGTACACTAACACTAATACAGAGACAACAGTACACTAACAGCAATACAGAGACACCAGTACACTAACAGTAATACAGAGACATCAGTACACTAACACTAATGCAGAGACATCAGTACACTAACAGCAATACAGAGACATCAGTACACTAACAGCAATACAGAGACACCAGTACACTAACACTAATACAGAGACATCAGTACACTAACAATAATACAGAGACATCAGTACACTAACAGTAATACAGACACATCAGTACACTAACACTAATGCAGAGACATCAGTACACTAACAGCAATACAGAGACATCAGTACATTAACACTAATACAGAGACACCAGTACACTAACACTAATACAGAGACACCAGTACACTAACACTAATACAGAGACATCAGTACACTAACACTAATACAGAGACATCAGTACATTAACACTGATACAGAGACACCAGTACACTAACACTAATACAGAGACATCAGTACACTAACAGTAAAACAGAGACATCAGTACAATAACAGTAAAACAGAGACATCAGTACACTAACACTAATCTAGAGACATCAGTACACTAACAGCAATACAGAGACATCAGTACACTAACAGTAATACAGAGACATCAGTACACTAACAGTAATACAGAGACATCTGTACACTAACACTAATACAGAGACATCAGTACACTAACACTAATACAGACACATCAGTACACTAACACTAATACAGAGACATCAGTACACTAACACTAATACAGAGACATCAGTACACTAACACTAATACAGAGACATCAGTACACTAACAGCAGTATAGACACATCAGTACACTAACACTAATACAGAGACATCAGTGCACTAACAGTAATACAGAGACATCAGTACACTAATACAGAGACATCAGTACACTAACACTAATACACAGACATCAGTATATTAACAGTAATACAGAGACATCAGTACACTAACAGCAATACAGAGACATCAGTACACTAACACTAATACAGAGACATCAGTACACTAACACTAATACAGAGACATCAGTACACTAACACTAATACAGAGACATCAGTACACTAACACTAATACAGAGATATCAGTACACTAACAGCAATACAGAGACATCAGTACACTAACACTAATACAGACACATCAGTACACTAACACTAATACAGAGACATCAGTACACTAACAGCAATACAGAGACATCAGTACACTAACAGTAATACAGACACATCAGTACACTAACACTAATGCAGAGACATCAGTACACTAACAGCAATACAGAGACATCAGTACACTAACAGCAATACAGAGACACCAGTACACTAACACTAATACAGAGACATCAGTACACTAACAATAATACAGAGACATCAGTACACTAACAGTAATACAGACACATCAGTACACTAACACTAATGCAGAGACATCAGTACAGTAACAGCAATACAGAGACATCAGTACATTAACACTAATACAGAGACACCAGTACACTAACACTAATACAGAGACACCAGTACACTAACACTAATACAGAGACATCAGTACAATAACACTAATACAGAGACATCAGTACATTAACACTGATACAGAGACACCAGTACACTAACACTAATACAGAGACATCAGTACACTAACAGTAAAACAGAGACATCAGTAGAATAACAGTAAAACAGAAACATCAGTACACTAACACTAATCTAGAGACATCAGTACACTAACAGCAATACAGAGACATCAGTACACTAACAGTAATACAGAGACATCAGTACACTAACAGTAATACAGAGACATCTGTACACTAACACTAATACAGAGACATCAGTACACTAACACTAATACAGACACATCAGTACACTAACACTAATACAGCGACATCAGTACACTAACACTAATACAGAGACATCAGTACACTAACACTAATACAGAGACATCAGTACACTAACAGCAATATAGACACATCAGTACACTAACACTAATACAGAGACATCAGTGCACTAACAGTAATACAGAGACATCAGTACACTAACACTAATACAGAGACATCAGTACACTAACACTAATACACAGACATCAGTATATTAACAGTAATACAGAGACATCAGTACACTAACAGCAATACAGAGACATCAGTACACTAACACTAATACAGACACATCAGTACACTAACACTAATACAGAGACATCAGTACACTAATAGTAAAACAGAGACATCAGTACACTAACAGTAATACAGACACATCAGTACACTAACAGTAATACAGACACATCAGTACACTAACACTAATACAGACACATCAGTACACTAACACTAATACAGAGACATCAGTACACTAACACTAATACAGAGACATCAGTACACTAACACTAATACAGAGCCATGAGTACACTAACACTAATACAGAGACATCAGTACACTAACACTAATACAGAGACATCAGTACACTAACAGCAATACAGACACTTCAGTACACTAACACTAATACAGAGATATCAGTACACTAACAGCAATACAGAGACATCAGTACACTAACACTAATACAGACACATCAGTACACTAACACTAATACAGAGACATCAGTACACTAACAATAATACAGAGACATCAGCACACTAACACTAATACAGAGACATCAGTACACTAACAGTAATACAGACACATCAGTACACTAACACTAATGCAGAGACATCAGTACACTAACAGCAATACAGAGACATCAGCACACTAACAGCAATACAGAGACATCAGTACACTAACAGTAATACAGAGACATCAGTACACTAACACTAATGCAGAGACATCAGTACACTAACACTAATACAGAGACATCAGTACATTAACAGTAATACTGAGACATCAGTACACTAACACTAATACAGAGACATGAGTACACTAACAGCAATACAGAGACATCAGTACACTAACAGCAATAGAGAGACATGAGTACACTAACAGCAATACAGAGACATCAGTACACTAACAGTAATACAGAGACATCAGTACACTAACAGTAATGTAGAGACATCAGTACACTAAAAGCAATACAGATACATCAGTACACTAACAGTAATACAGAGACATCAGTACACTAACACTAATACAGAGACATCAGTACATTAACAGTAATACAGAGACACCAGTACACTAACACTAATACAGAGACATCAGTACACTAACAGTAATACAGAGACATCAGTACACTAACACTAATACAGAGACATGAGTACACTAACACTAATACAGAGACATCAGTACACTAACAGCAATACAGAGACATCAGTACACTAACAGTAATACAGAGACATCAGTACACTAACACTAATACAGAGACAACAGTACACTAACAGCAATACAGAGACACCAGTACACTAACAGTAATACAGAGACATCAGTACACTAACACTAATGCAGAGACATCAGTACACTAACAGCAATACAGAGACATCAGTACACTAACAGCAATACAGAGACACCAGTACACTAACACTAATACAGAGACATCAGTACACTAACAATAATACAGAGACATCAGTACACTAACAGTAATACAGAGACATCAGTACACTAACACTAATACAGAGACATCAGTACATTAACACTAATACAGAGACACCAGTACACTAACACTACTACAGAGACACCAGTACACTAACACTAATACAGAGACATCAGTACACTAACACTAATACAGAGACTTCAGTACACTAACAGTAATACAGAGACATCAGTACACTAACATTAATACCGAGACATCAGTACACTAACAGTAATACAGATACATCAGTACACTAACACTAATACAGAGATATCAGTACACTAACAGCAATACAGAGACACCAGTACACTAACAGCAATACAGAAACATCGGTACACTAACACTAATACAGAGACATCAGTACACTAACATTAATACTGAGACATCAGTACACTAACAGTAATACAGAGACATCAGTACACTAACAGTAATACGGAGACATCAGTACACTAACAGTAATACAGAGACATCTGTACACTAACACTAATACAGAAACATCAGTACACTAACAGTAATACAGAGACACCAGTACACTAACATTAATACAGAGACACCAGTACACTAACAGTAATACAGAGACATCAGTACACTAACACTAATACAGAGACATCAGTACACTAACACTAATACAGAGACATCAGTACACTAACAGCAATACAGAGACACCAGTACACTAACACTAATACAGAGACATCAGTACACTAACACTAATACAGAGACATCAGTACACTAACAGCAATACAGAGACACCAGTACACTAACACTAATACAGAGACATCAGTACACTAACGGTAATACAGAGACATCAGTACACTAACACTAATACAGAGACATCAGTACACTAACAGCAATACAGAGACATCAGTACACTAACACTAATACAGAGACATCAGTACATTAACACTAATACAGAGACACCAGTGCACTAACACTAATACAGAGACACCAGTACACTAACACTAATACAGAGACATCAGTACACTAACACTAATACAGAGACATCAGTACATTAACACTGATACAGAGACACCAGTACACTAACACTAATACAGAGACATCAGTACACTAACAGTAAAACAGAGACATCAGTACACTAACAGTAAAACAGAGACATCAGTACACTAACACTAATCTAGAGACATCAGTACACTAAGAGCAATACAGAGACATCAGTACACTAACAGTAATACAGAGACATCAGTACACTAACAGTAATACAGAGACATCTGTACACTAACACTGATACAGAGACATCAGTACACTAACACTAATACAGACACATCAGTACACTAACACTAATACAGAGACATCAGTACACTAACACTAATACAGAGACATCAGTACACTAACACTAGTACAGAGACATCAGTACACTAACAGCAATATAGACACATCAGTACACTAACACTAATACAGAGACATCAGTGCACTAACAGTAATACAGAGACATCAGTACACTAACACTAATACAGAGACATCAGTACACTAACACTAATACACAGACATCAGTACATTAACAGTAATACAGAGACATCAGTACACTAACAGCAATACAGAGACATCAGTACACTAACACTAATACAGAGACATCAGTATATTAACAGTAATACAGAGACATCAGTACACTAACAGCAATACAGAGACATCAGTACACTAACACTAATACAGAGACATCAGTACACTAACACTAATACAGAGACATCGGTACACTAACAGCAATACAGAGACATCAGTACACTAACACTAATACAGAGACATCAGTACACTAACACTAATACAGAGACATCAGTACACTAACAGGAATACAGAGACATCAGTACACTAACACTAATGCAGAGACATCAGTACACTAACACTAATACAGAGACATCAGTACACTAACACTAATACAGAGACATCAATACACTAATAGTAAAACAGAGACATCAGTACACTAACAGTAATACAGACACATCAGTACACTAACAGTAATACAGACACATCAGTACACTAACACTAATACAGAGACATCAGTACACTAACGGTAATACAGAGACATCAGTACACTAACAGCAATACAGACACTTCAGTACACTAACACTAATACAGACACATCAGTACACTAACACTAATACAGAGACATCAGTACACTAACAGTAATACAGAGACATCAGTACACTAACACTAATACAGAGACATCAGTACACTAACAGTAATACAGACACATCAGTACACTAACACTAATGCGGAGACATCAGTACACTAACAGCAATACAGAGACATCAGCACACTAACAGCAATACAGAGACATCAGTACACTAACAGTAATACAGAGACATGAGTACACTAACACTAATGCAGAGACATCAGTACACTAACACTAATACAGAGACATCAGTACATTAACAGTAATACTGAGACATCAGTACACTAACACTAATACAGAGACATGAGTACACTAACAGCAATACAGAGACATCAGTACACTAACAGCAATAGAGAGACATGAGTACACTAACAGCAATACAGAGACATCAGTACACTAACAGTAATACAGAGACATCAGTACACTAACAGTAATGTAGAGACATCAGTACACTAAAAGCAATACAGATACATCAGTACACTAACAGTAATACAGAGACATCAGTACACTAACACTAATACAGAGACATCAGTACATTAACAGTAATACAGAGACACCAGTACACTAACACTAATACAGAGACATCAGTACACTAACACTAATACAGAGACATCAGTACACTAACACTAATACAGAGACATGAGTACACTAACACTAATACAGAGACATCAGTACACTAACAGCAATACAGAGACATCAGTACACTAACAGTAATACAGAGACATCAGTACACTAACACTAATACAGAGACAACAGTACACTAACAGCAATACAGAGACACCAGTACACTAACAGTAATACAGAGACATCAGTACACTAACACTAATGCAGAGACATCAGTACACTAACAGCAATACAGAGACATCAGTACACTAACAGCAATACAGAGACACCAGTACACTAACACTAATACAGAGACATCAGTACACTAACAATAATACAGAGACATCAGTACACTAACAGTAATACAGACACATCAGTACACTAACACTAATGCAGAGACATCAGTACACTAACAGCAATACAGAGACATCAGTACATTAACACTAATACAGAGACACCAGTACACTAACACTAATACAGAGACACCAGTACACTAACACTAATACAGAGACATCAGTACACTAACACTAATACAGAGACATCAGTACATTAACACTGATACAGAGACACCAGTACACTAACACTAATACAGAGACATCAGTACACTAACAGTAAAACAGAGACATCAGTACAATAACAGTAAAACAGAGACATCAGTACACTAACACTAATCTAGAGACATCAGTACACTAACAGCAATACAGAGACATCAGTACACTAACAGTAATACAGAGACATCAGTACACTAACAGTAATACAGAGACATCTGTACACTAACACTAATACAGAGACATCAGTACACTAACACTAATACAGACACATCAGTACACTAACACTAATACAGAGACATCAGTACACTAACACTAATACAGAGACATCAGTACACTAACACTAATACAGAGACATCAGTACACTAACAGCAATATAGACACATCAGTACACTAACACTAATACAGAGACATCAGTGCACTAACAGTAATACAGAGACATCAGTACACTAACACTAATACAGAGACATCAGTACACTAACACTAATACACAGACATCAGTATATTAACAGTAATACAGAGACATCAGTACACTAACAGCAATACAGAGACATCAGTACACTAACACTAATACAGAGACATCAGTACACTAACACTAATACAGAGACATCAGTACACTAACACTAATACAGAGATATCAGTACACTAACAGCAATACAGAGACATCAGTACACTAACACTAATACAGACACATCAGTACACTAACACTAATACAGAGACATCAGAACACTAACAATAATACAGAGACATCAGTACACTAACAGTAATACAGACACATCAGTACACTAACACTAATGCAGAGACATCAGTACACTAACAGCAATACAGAGACATCAGTACACTAACAGCAATACAGAGACACCAGTACACTAACACTAATACAGAGACATCAGTACACTAACAATAATACAGAGACATCAGTACACTAACAGTAATACAGACACATCAGTACACTAACACTAATGCAGAGACATCAGTACACTAACAGCAATACAGAGACATCAGTACATTAACACTAATACAGAGATATCGGTACACTAACACTAATACAGAGACACCAGTACACTAACACTAATACAGAGACATCAGTACACTAACACTAATACAGAGACATCAGTACATTAACACTGATACAGAGACACCAGTACACTAACACTAATACAGAGACATCAGTACACTAACAGTAAAACAGAGACATCAGTACAATAACAGTAAAACAGAAACATCAGTACACTAACACTAATCTAGAGACATCAGTACACTAACAGCAATACAGAGACATCAGTACACTAACAGTAATACAGAGACATCAGTACACTAACAGTAATACAGAGACATCTGTACACTAACACTAATACAGAGACATCAGTACACTAACACTAATACAGACACATCAGTACACTAACACTAATACAGAGACATCAGTACACTAACACTAATACAGAGACATCAGTACACTAACACTAATACAGAGACATCAGTACACTAACAGCAATATAGACACATCAGTACACTAACACTAATACAGAGACATCAGTGCACTAACAGTAATACAGAGACATCAGTACACTAACACTAATACAGAGACATCAGTACACTAACACTAATACACAGACATCAGTATATTAACAGTAATACAGAGACATCAGTACACTAACAGCAATACAGAGACATCAGTACACTAACACTAATACAGAGACATCAGTACACTAACACTAATACAGAGACATCGGTACACTAACAGCAATACAGAGACATCAGTACACTAACACTAATACAGAGACATCAGTACACTAACAGGAATACAGAGACATCAGTACACTAACAGGAATACAGAGACATCAGTACACTAACACTAATGCAGAGACATCAGTACACTAACACTAATACAGAGACATCAGTACACTAACACTAATACAGAGACATCAGTACACTAATAGTAAAACAGAGACATCAGTACACTAACAGTAATACAGACACATCAGTACACTAACAGTAATACAGACACATCAGTACACTAACACTAATACAGACACATCAGTACACTAACACTAATACAGAGACATCAGTACACTAACACTAATACAGAGACATCAGTACACTAACACTAATACAGAGCCATGAGTACACTAACACTAATACAGAGACATCAGTACACTAACACTAATACAGAGACATCAGTACACTAACAGCAATACAGACACTTCAGTACACTAACAGCAATAGAGAGACATGAGTACACTAACAGCAATACAGAGACATCAGTACACTAACAGTAATACAGAGACATCAGTACACTAACAGTAATGTAGAGACATCAGTACACTAAAAGCAATACAGATACATCAGTACACTAACAGTAATACAGAGACATCAGTACACTAACACTAATACAGAGACATCAGTACACTAACAGCAATACAGAGACATCAGTACACTAACAGCAATAGAGAGACATGAGTACACTAACAGCAATACAGAGACATCAGTACACTAACAGTAATACAGAGACATCAGTACACTAACAGTAATGTAGAGACATCAGTACACTAAAAGCAATACAGATACATCAGTACACTAACAGTAATACAGAGACATCAGTACACTAACACTAATACAGAGACATCAGTACATTAACAGTAATACAGAGACACCAGTACACTAACACTAATACAGAGACATCAGTACACTAACACTAATACAGAGACATCAGTACACTAACACTAATACAGAGACATGAGTACACTAACACTAATACAGAGACATCAGTACACTAACAGCAATACAGAGACATCAGTACACTAACAGTAATACAGAGACATCAGTACACTAACACTAATACAGAGACAACAGTACACTAACAGCAATACAGAGACACCAGTACACTAACAGTAATACAGAGACATCAGTACACTAACACTAATGCAGAGACATCAGTACACTAACAGCAATACAGAGACATCAGTACACTAACAGCAATACAGAGACACCAGTACACTAACACTAATACAGAGACATCAGTACACTAACAATAATACAGAGACATCAGTACACTAACAGTAATACAGAGACATCAGTACACTAACACTAATGCAGAGACATCAGTACACTAACAGCAATACAGAGACATCAGTACATTAACACTAATACAGAGACACCAGTACACTAACACTAATACAGAGACACCAGTACACTAACACTAATACAGAGACATCAGTACACTAACACTAATACAGAGACATCAGTACATTAACACTGATACAGAGACACCAGTACACTAACACTAATACAGAGACATCAGTACACTAACAGTAAAACAGAGACATCAGTACAATAACAGTAAAACAGACACATCAGTACACTAACACTAATCTAGAGACATCAGTACACTAACAGCAATACAGAGACATCAGTACACTAACAGTAATACAGAGACATCAGTACACTAACAGTAATACAGAGACATCTGTACACTAACACTAATACAGAGACATCAGTACACTAACACTAATACAGACACATCAGTACACTAACACTAATACAGAGACATGAGTACACTAACACTAATACAGAGACATCAGTACACTAACACTAATACAGAGACATCAGTACACTAACAGCAATATAAACACATCAGTACACTAACACTAATACAGAGACATCAGTGCACTAACAGTAATACAGAGACATTAGTACACTAACACTAATACAGAGACATCAGTACACTAACACTAATACACAGACATCAGTATATTAACAGTAATACAGAGACATCAGTACACTAACAGCAATAGAGAGACATCAGTACACTAACACTAATACAGAGACATCAGTACACTAACACTAATACAGAGACATCGGTACACTAACAGCAATACAGAGACATCAGTACACTAACACTAATACAGAGACATCAGTACACTAACACTAATACAGAGACATCAGTACACTAACAGGAATACAGAGACATCAGTACACTAACACTAATGCAGAGACATCAGTACACTAACACTAATACAGAGACATCAGTACACTAACACTAATACAGAGACATCAGTACACTAATAGTAAAACAGAGACATCAGTACACTAACAATAATACAGACACATCAGTACACTAACAGTAATACAGACACATCAGTACACTAACACTAATACAGACACATCAGTACACTAACACTAATACAGAGACATCAGTACACTAACACTAATACAGAGACATCAGTACACTAACACTAATACAGAGCTATGAGTACACTAACACTAATACAGAGACATCAGTACACTAACACTAATACAGAGACATCAGTACACTAACAGCAATACAGACACTTCAGTACACTAACACTAATACAGAGATATCAGTACACTAACAGCAATACAGAGACATCAGTACACTAACACTAATACAGACATATCAGTACACTAACACTAATACAGAGACATCAGTACACTAACAATAATACAGAGACATCAGTACACTAACACTAATACAGAGACATCAGTACACTAACAGTAATACAGACACATCAGTACACTAACACTAATGCAGAGACATCAGTACACTAACAGCAATACAGAGACATCAGCACACTAACAGCAATACAGAGACATCAGTACACTAACAGTAATACAGAGACATCAGTACACTAACACTAATGCAGAGACATCAGTACACTAACACTAATACAGAGACATCAGTACATTAACAGTAATACTGAGACATCAGTACACTAACACTAATACAGAGACATAAGTACACTAACAGCAATACAGAGACATCAGTACACTAACAGCAATAGAGAGACATGAGTACACTAACAGCAATACAGAGACATCAGTACACTAACAGTAATACAGAGACATCAGTACACTAACAGTAATGTAGAGACATCAGTACACTAAAAGCAATACAGATACATCAGTACACTAACAGTAATACAGAGACATCAGTACACTAACACTAATACAGAGACATCAGTACATTAACAGTAATACAGAGACACCAGTACACTAACACTAATACAGAGACATCAGTACACTAACACTAATACAGAGACATCAGTACACTAACACTAATACAGAGACATGAGTACACTAACACTAATACAGAGACATCAGTACACTAACAGCAATACAGAGACATCAGTACACTAACAGTAATACAGAGACATCAGTACACTAACACTAATACAGAGACAACAGTACACTAACAGCAATACAGAGACACCAGTACACTAACAGTAATACAGAGACATCAGTACACTAACACTAATACAGAGACATCAGTACACTAACAGTAATACAGAGACATCAGTACACTAACACTAATACATAGAAATCAGTACACTAACAGTAATACACAGACATCAGTACACTAACAGTAATACAGAGACATCAGTACACTAACAGTAATACAGAGACATCAGTACACTAACAGTAATACAGAGACATCAGTACAGTAACACTAATACAGAGACATCAGTACACTAACACTAATATAGAGACATCAGTACACTAACACTAATACAGAGACATCAGTACACTAACAGTAATACAGAGACATCAGTACACTAACACTAATACAGAGACATCAGTACACTAACACTAATACACAGACATCAGTACACTAACAGTAATACACAGACATCAGTACACTAACACTAATACAGAGACATCAGTACACTAACAGTAATACAGAGACATCAGTACACTAACACTAATACAGAGACATCAGTACACTAACACTAATACAGAGACATCAGTACACTAACACTAATACAGAGACATCAGTACACTAACACTAATACAGAGACATCAGTACACTAACACTAATACACAGACATCAGTACACTAACAGTAATACACAGACATCAGTACACTAACACTAATACAGAGACATCAGTACACTAACAGTAATACAGAGACATCAGTACACTAACACAAATACAGAGACATCAGTACATTAACACTAATACAGAGACATCGGTACACTAACACTAATACAGAGACATCGGTACACTAACACTAATACAGAGACATCAGTACATTAACAGCAATACAGATACATCAGTACAAGAACAGTCAATGGATTGTCTGTATACTGTTGTCTGTGTATTGTCTGTATATTGTTGTCCGTGTATTGTCTGTATACTAGTGGCTGTATATTGTCTGTATACTTTTGTCTGTGTATTGTCTGTATACTGTTGTCTGTGTATTGCCTGTATACTGTTGTCTGTGTATTGTCTGAATACTGTTGTCTGTGTATAATCTGTAGACTGTTGTCTGTGTATTGACTGTATACTGTTGTCTGTGTATTGTCTGTATACTGTTGTCTATGTATTGTCTGTATACTGTTGTCTGTGTATTGTCTCTATACTGTTGTCTGTGTTTTGTCTGTAAAATGATGTCTGTGTATTGTCTGTATACTGTTGTCTATGTATTGTCTCTATATAGTGTTGTCTGTGTATTGTCTGTATACTGTTGTCTGTGTATTGTCTGTATACTTTTGTCTGTGTATTGCCTGTATACTGTTGTTTGTGTATTGCCTGTATACTGTTGTCTGTGTATTGTCTATATACTGTTGTCTGTGTATTGTCTATATACTGTTGTCTGTGATTGTCTTTATACTGTTGTCTGTGTATAGTCTGTATACTGTTGTCTGTGTATTGATTGTATACTGTTGTCTGTGTATTGACTGTATACTACTGTCTGTATAGTGTTTGTATGCTGTTGTCTCTGTATTGTCTGTATACTGTTGTCTGTGTATTGTCTGTATACTATTGTCTGTGTATTGTCTGTATACTGTTTTCTGTGTATTGTCTGTATACTGTTGTCTGTGTATTGTCTGTATACTGTTGTCCATGTGTTGTCTGTATACTGTTGTCTGTGTATTGTCTCTATACTGTTGTCTGTGTTTTGTCTGTAAAATGATGTCTGTGTATTGTCTGTATACTGTTGTCTGTGTATTGTCTGTATAGTATTGTCTGTATATTGTCTGTATACTGTTGTCTGTGTATTGTCTGTATCCTGTTGTCTGTGTATTGTCTGTATACTTTTGTCTGTGTATTGTCTGTATATTGTTGTCTGTGTATTGTCTGTATAGTGTTGTCAATGGATTGTCTGTATACTGTTCTCTGTGTATTGTCTCTATACTGTTGTCTGTGGATTGTGCGTATACTGTTGTCTGTGTATTGTTTGTATACTAGTGTCTGTATATTGTCTGTATACTGTTGTTTGTGTATTTTCTGTATGCTGTTCTCTGTATATTGTCTGTATACTGTTGTCTGTGTATTGTCTCTATACTGGTGTCTGTATATTGTCTGTATAGTGTTGTCAATGAATTGTTTGTATACTGTTGTCTGTGTATTCTCTGTATACTGTTGTCTGTGTATTGTCTGTATACTGTTGTGTGTGCATTGTCTCTATACCGTTGTCTGTGTATTGTCTGTATAGTGTTGTCTGTGTATGATCTGTATGCTATTGTCTGTTCATTGTCTGTATACTGTTGTCTGTGTATTGTCTGAATACTGTTGTCTGTGCATTTTCTGTATACAAGTATTTGTATATTGTCTGTATACTGTTGTCTGTGTATTTTCTGTATACTGTTGTCTGTGTATTGTCTGTATACTGTTGTCTGTGTATTGACTGAATACTGTTGTCTGTGTATTGTCTATATACTGTTGTCTGTGTATTGTCTGTATACTGTTGTCTGTGCATTTTCTGTATACTGTTGTCTGTGTATTGTCTGTATAGTGATTTCAATAGATTGTCTGTATACTGTTGTCTGTGTATTGTTTGTACACTGTTGTCTGTGTATTTTCTGTATGCTGTTGTCTGTGTATTGTTTGTACACTGTTGTCTGTGTATTTTCTGTATGCTGTTGTCTGTGTATTGTCTGTATACTGTTGTCTATGTATTGACTGTATACTAGTGTCTGTATATATTCTGTATATTGTTGTCCGTGTATTGTCTGTATAGTGTTCTCAATTTATTGTCTGTATACTGTTCTCTGGGTATTGTCTGTATACTGTTGTCTGTGCATTGTCTGTATACTGTTGTCTGTGCATTGTCTGTATAGTGTTCTCTGTGTATGATCTCTATACTGTTCTCTGTATATTGTCTGTATACTGTTGTCTGTATTTTGTCTGTATACTATTGGCTGTGTATTTTCTGTATACTGTTGTCTGTGTAATGTCTGTATACTGTTGTGTGTGTATTGTCTGTATACTAGTGTCTGTATATTGTCTGTATACTACTGTCTGTGTATTGTCTGTATACTGTTGTCTGTGTATTGTCTGTATACTGTTGTCTGTGTATTATCTGTATAGTGTTGTCAATGAATTGTCTGTATACCGTTGTCTGTGTATTGACTGTATACTGTTGTGTGTGTATTGTCTGTGTATTGTCTGTATACTGTTGTCTGTGTATTGTCTGTATACTGTTCTCTGTGTATAGTCTTTATACTTTTGTATGTGTATTGTCTGTATACTGTTGTCTATGTATTGTCTGTATACTGTTGTCTGTGTATTGTCTGTATACTTTTGTCTGTGTATTGTCTGTATACCGTTGTCTGTGTATTGTCACTATATTATCTGTATACTGTTGTCTGAGTATTGTTTGTATAGTATATACTAGTGTCTGTGTATTGTCTGTATACTAGTGTCTGTATATTGTCTGTATACTAGTGTCTGTATATTTTGTGTATACTAGTGTCTGTATATTGTCTGAATACTAGTGTCTGTATATTGTCTGTATACCAGTGTCTGTGTATTGTCTGTATACTGTTGTCTGTGTAATGTCTGTATACTGTTGTCTGTGTATTTTCTGTATACTGTTGTCTGTGTATTGTCTGTATACTGTTGTCTATGTATTGTGTGTATACTGTTGTCTGTATATTGTTTGTATAATGTTTTCTGTGTATTGTCTGTATACTGTTGTCTGTGTATTGTCTGTATACTGTTGTCTGTGTATTGTCTGTATACTGTTGTCTGTGTATTGTCTGTATACTGTTGTCTGTGCATTGTCTGTATACTAGTGTTTGTATATTGTCTGTATACTGTTGTCTGTGTATTATCTGTATACTGTTTTCTGTGCATTGTCTGTATACTGTTGTCTGAGTATTGTCTGTTTACTGTGGTCTGTGTATTGTCTGTATACTGTTGTCTGTGTATTGTCTGTATAGTGTTGTCAATGAATTGTCTGTATACTGTTGTCTGTTTATTTTCTGTATACTGTTGTCTGTGTATTGTCTGTATACTGTTGTCTGTGTATTGTCTGTATACTGTTGTGTGTGCATTATCTGTATACCGTTGTCTGTGTATTGTCTGTGTAGTGTTGTCTTTGTATGATCTGTATGCTATTGTCTGTATATTGTCTGTATACTGTTGTCTGTGTATTTTCTGTATACTGTTGTCTGTGCATTGTTTGTATACTAGTGTTTGTATATTGTCTGTATACTGTCGTCTGTGTATTGTCTGTATAGTGTTTTTAATGAATTGTCCGTATACTGTTGTCTGTGTATTATCTGTATACTGTTTTCTGTGCATTGTCTGTATACTGTTGTCTGAGTATTGTCTGTATAGTGTATACTAGTGTTTGTATATTGTCTGCATACTGTTGTCTGTGTATTGTCTGTATAGTGTATAACAGTGTCTGTATATTGTCTGTATTCTAGTGTCTGTATATTGTCTGTATACTAGTGTCTGTATATTGTCTGTATACTAGTGTCTGTATATTGTCTGTATACTAGTGTCTGTATATTGTCTGTATACTAGTGTCTGTATATTGTCTGTATACTAGTGTCTCTGTATTGTCTGTATACTGTTGTCTGTGTATTGTCTGTATATTATTGTCTGTATACTGTTGTCTGTGTATTGTCTGTATACTGTTCTCTGTGTATTGTCTGTATAGTGTTGTCTGTGTATTGTCTATATAGTGTTCTCAAAGAATTCTCTGTATACTGTTGTCTGTGTATTGTCTGTATACTATTGTCTGTATAAGGTTGTCTGCGTATTGTCTGTATACTGTTCTCTGTGTATTGTCTGTATACTGTTGTCTGTGTATTGTCTGTATAGTGTTGTCAAAGAATTCTCTGTATACTGTTAGCTGTGTATTGTCTGTATACTGTTGTCTGTTTATTGTCTTTATACTAGTGTCTATATCTTGTCTCTATACTAGTGTCTGTATATTGTCTGTATACTGTTGTCTGTGTATTGTCTGTATACTAGTATCTATATATTGTCTCTATACTAGTGTCTGTATATTGTCTGTATACTACTGTCTGTATAATGTCTGTATACTGTTGTGTGTGTATTGTCTGTATGCTGTTGTCTGTGCATTGTCTGTATACTAGTGTCTGTGTATTGACTGTATACGAATGTCTGTATATTGTTTGTATACTGTTGTCTATATATTGTCTGTATACTGTTGTCTATTTATTGTCTCTATACTGTTGTCTGTGTATTGTCTGTATACTGTTGTCTATGTATTGACTGTATACTGTTGTCTGTGTATTGTCTGTATACTGTTGTTTGTGTATTTTCTCTATGCTGTTGTCTATGTATTGTCTGTATATTGTTGTCTGTATATTGTCTGTATACTGTTGTCTATGTATTGTCTGTATACTGTTGTCTGTGTATTGTCTGTATACTGTTTTCTGTGTATTGTCTGTAGAGTGTTCTCAATTTATTGTATGTGTAGTGTTGTCTGTGTATTCTCTGTATACTGTTGTCTGTACATTGTCTGTATACTGTTGTCTGCGTATTGTCTGTATAGTGTATATTTTGTGTATACTAGTATCTGTATATTGTCTGTATACTAGTGTCTGTATAATGTCTGTTTATTAGTGTCTGTATATTGTCTGTATACTAGTGTCTGTATATTGTCTGTATATTAATGTCTGTATATTGCCTGTATACTAGTGTCTGTATACTGTCTGTATACTAGTGTCTGTATATTGTCTGTATGCTAGTGTCTGTATATTGTCTGTATACTGCTGTCTGTCTATTGTCTGTATACTGTTCTCTGTGTATTGTCTGTATACTGTTGTCTGTGTATTGTCTGTATACACTTGTCTGTATATTGTCTGTATACTGTTGTCTGTGTATTGTCTGTATACTGTTGTCTGTGTATTGTCTGTATACTGTTGTCTGTGTATTGTCTGTATACTGTTGTCTGTGCATTGTCTGTATACTAGTGTTTGTATATTGTCTGTATACTGTTGTATGTGTATTGTCTGTATAGTGTTCTTAATGGATTGTCCGTATACTGTTGTGTGTGCATTATCTGTATACCGTTGTCTGTGTATTGTCTGTGTAGTGTTGTCTTTGTATGATCTGTATGCTATTGTCTGTATATTGTCTGTATACTGTTGTCTGTGTATTTTCTGTATACTGTTGTCTGTGCATTGTTTGTATACTAGTGTTTGTATATTGTCTGTATACTGTCGTCTGTGTATTGTCTGTATAGTGTTTTTAATGAATTGTCCGTATACTGTTGTCTGTGTATTATCTGTATACTGTTTTCTGTGCATTGTCTGTATACTGTTGTCTGAGTATTGTCTGTATAGTGTATACTAGTGTTTGTATATTGTCTGCATACTGTTGTCTGTGTATTGTCTGTATAGTGTATAACAGTGTCTGTATATTGTCTGTATTCTAGTGTCTGTATATTGTCTGTATACTAGTGTCTGTATATTGTCTGTATACTAGTGTCTGTATATTGTCTGTATACTAGTGTCTGTATATTGTCTGTATACTAGTGTCTGTATATTGTCTGTATACTGTTGTCTGTATACTGTTGTCTGTGTATTGTCTGTATACTAGTGTCTGTATATTGTCTGTATACTAGTGTCTGTATATTGTCTGTATACTAGTGTCTCTGTATTGTCTGTATACTGTTGTCTGTGTATTGTCTGTATACTATTGTCTGTATACTGTTGTCTGTGTATTGTCTGTATACTGTTCTCTGTGTATTGTCTGTATACTGTTGTCTGTGTATTGTCTGTATAGTGTTGTCAAAGAATTCTCTGTATACTGTTAGCTGTGTATTGTCTGTATACTGTTGTCTGTTTATTGTCTTTATACTAGTGTCTATATATTGTCTCTATACTAGTGTCTGTATATTGTCTGTATACTTTTGTCTGTGTATTGTCTGTATACTAGTATCTATATATTGTCTCTATACTAGTGTCTGTATATTGTCTGTATACTACTGTCTGTATATTTTCTGTATACTGTTGTGTGTGTATTGTCTGTATGCTGTTGTCTGTGCATTGTCTCTATACTAGTGTCTGTGTATTGACTGTATACGAATGTCTGTATATTGTTTGTATACTGTTGTCTATATATTGTCTGTATACTGTTGTCTATTTATTGTCTCTATACTGTTATCTGTGTATTGTCTGTATACTGTTGTCTATGTATTCTCTGTATACTGTTGTCTATGTATTGACTGTATACTAGTGTCTGTGTATTGTCTGTATACTGTTTTCTGTGTATTGTCTGTAAAGTGTTCTCAATTTATTGTATGTGTAGTGTTGTCTGTGTATTCTCTGTATACTGTTGTCTGTACATTGTCTGTATACTGTTGTCTGCGTATTGTCTGTATAGTGTATATTTTGTGTATACTAGTATCTGTATATTGTCTGTATATTAGTGTCTGTATATTGCCTGTATACTAGTGTCTGTATACTGTCTGTATACTAGTGTCTGTATATTGTCTGTATGCTAGTGTCTGTATATTGTCTGTATACTGCTGTCTGTGTATTGTCTATACTGTTCTCTGTGTATTGTCTGTATACTGTTGTCTGTGTATTGTCTGTATACACTTGTCTCTGTATTGTCTGTATACTAGTGTCTGTATATTGTCTCTATACTAGTGTCTGTGTATTGTCTGTATACTAGTGTCTGTATATTGTCTGTATACTGCTGTCTGTGTATTGTCTGTATACTGTTGTCTGTGTATTGTCTGTATACTGTTGTATGTGTATTGATTGTATACTGTTGTCTGTATATTGTCTGTATACTGTTGTCTGTGTATTGTCTGTATACTGTTGTCTGTGTATTGTCTGTATAGTGTTGTCAATGAATTGTCTGTATACTGTTGTCTGTGTATTGTCTGTATACTGTTGTCTATTTATTGTCTGTATACTGTTGTCTGTGTATTGTCTGTATACTGTTGTCTGTGTATTGTCTGTATACTGTTGTCTGTGTATTGACTGTATACTAGTGTCTGTGTATTGTCTGTATACTGTTGTCTGTGTATTGTCTGTAGAGTGTTCTCAATTTATTGTATGTGTAGTGTTGTGTGTGTATTCTCTGTATACTGTTGTCTGTACATTGTCTGTATACTGTTGTCTGCGTATTGTCTGTATAGTGTATATTTTGTGTATACTAGTATCTGTATATTGTCTGTATACTAGTGTCTGTATATTGTCTGTATATTAGTGTCTGTATGTTTTCTGTATACTAGTTTCTGTATACTGTCTGTATACTAGTGTCTGTATATTGTCTGTATACTAGTGTCTGTATATTGTCTGTATACTAGTGTCTGTATATTGTCTGTATACTAGTGTCTATATATTGTCTCTATACTAGTGTCTGTATATTGTCTGTATACTACTGTCTGTATATTGTCTGTATACTGTTGTGTGTGTATTGTCTGTATACTAGTGTCTGTGTATTGACTGTATACTGTTGTCTGTGTATTGTCTGTAGAGTGTTCTTAATTTATTGTATGTGTAGTGTTGTCTGTGTATTCTCTGTATACTGTTGTCTGTACATTGTCTGTATACTGTTGTCTGCGTATTGTCTGTATAGTGTATATTTTGTGTATACTAGTATCTGTATATTGTCTGTATACTAGTGTCTGTATATTGTCTGTTTATTAGTGTCTGTATATTGTCTGTATACTAGTGTCTGTATATTGTCTGTATATTAGTGTCTGTATATTGTCTGTATACTGTCTTTATACTAGTGTCTGTATATTGTCTGTATACTAGTGTCTGTATATTGTCTGTATACTGCTGTCTGTGTATTGTCTGTATACTGTTCTCTGTGTATTGTCTGTATACTGTTGTCTGTGTATTGTCTGTATACACTTGTCTCTGTATTGTCTGTATACTAGTGTCTGTATATTGTCTGTATACTAGTGTCTGTATATTGTCTGTATACTAGTGTCTGTGTATTGTCTGTATACTGGTGTCTGTATATTGTCTGTATACTGCTGTCTGTGTATTGTCTGTATACTGTTGTCTGTGTATTGTCTGTATACTGTTGTATGTGTATTGATTGTATACTAGTGTCTGTATATTGTCTGTATACTGTTGTCTGTGTATTGTCTGTATACTGTTGTCTGTGTATTGTCTGTATACTGTTGTCTGTGTATTCTCTGTATACTGTTGTCTGTGTATTTTCTGTATACTGTTGTCTGTATATTGTCTGTATACTAGTGTCTGTGTATTGTCTGTATACTGTTGTTAATGGATTGTCTGTATACTGTTGTATGTGTATTGACTGTGTACTAGTGTCTGTATATTGTCTGTATACTGTTGTCTGTGTATTGACTGTATACTATTGTCTGTATACTGTTGTCTGTGTATTGTCTGTATACTGTTGTATGTGTATTGATTGTATACTAGTGTCTGTGTAATGTCTGTATAGTGTTGTCAATGAATTGTCTGTATACTGTTAGCTGTGTATTGTCTGCATACTGTTGTCTGTTTATTGTCTTTATACTAGTGTCTATATATTGTCTCTATACTAGTGTCTGTATATTGTCTGTATACTGTTGTCTGTGTATTGTCTGTATACTAGTATCTATATATTTTCTCTATACTAGTGTCTGTATATTGTCTGTATACTGTTGTCTGTATATTGTCTGTATACTGTTGTGTGTGTATTGTCTGTATGCTGTTGTCTGTGCATTGTCTGTCAAACTAATATCTGTGTATTGTCTGTATACTGTTGTCTGTATATTGTCTGTATTCTGTTGTCTATGTATTGTCTGTATACTGTTGTCTGTGTATTGTCTGTATACTGTTGTCTGTATATTGTCTGTATGCTGTTGTCTGTGTATTGTCTGTATAGTGTTGTCTGTGTATTCTCTGTATACTGTTCTCTGTGTATTGTCTGTATACTGTTGTCTGTGTATTGTCTGTATACTGTTGTCTGTGTATTGTCTGTATAGTGTATACTAGTGTCTGTATATTTTCTGTATACTAGTGTCTGTGTATTGTCTGTATAGTGTTGTTAATGGATTGTCTGTATACTGTTGTATGTGTATTGACTGTATACTAGTGTCTGTATATTGTCTGTATACTGTTGTCTGTGTATTATCTGTATACTATTGTCTGTATACTGTTGTCTTTGTATTGTCTGTATATTGTTGTCCGTGTATTGTCTGTATACTAGTGGCTGTATATTGTCTGTATACTGTTGTCTGTGTATTGACTGTATACTGTTGTCTGTGTATTGTCTGTATACTGTTGTCTATGTATTGTCTGTATACTGTTGTCTGTGTATTGTCTCTATACTGTTGTCTGTGTTTTGTCTGTAAAATGATGTCTGTGTATTGTCTGTATACTGTTGTCTGTGTATTGTCTCTATATAGTGTTGTCTGTGTATTGTCTGTATACTGTTGTCTGTGTATTGTCTGTATACTTTTGTCTGTGTATTGCCTGTATACTGTTGTTTGTGTATTGCCTGTATACTGTTGTCTGTGTATTGTCTATATACTGTTGTCTGTGTATTGTCTATATACTGTTGTCTGTGATTGTCTTTATACTGTTGTCTGTGTATAGTCTGTATACTGTTGTCTGTGTATTGATTGTATACTGTTGTCTGTGTATTGACTGTATACTACTGTCTGTACAGTGTTTGTATGCTGTTGTCTCTGTATTGTCTGTATACTGTTGTCTGTGTATTGTCTGTATACTATTGTCTGTGTATTGTCTGTATACTGTTTTCTGTGTATTGTCTGTATACTGTTGTCTGTGTATTGTCTGTATACTGTTGTCCATGTGTTGTCTGTATACTGTTGTCTGTGTATTGTCTCTATACTGTTGTCTGTGTTTTGTCTGTAAAATGATGTCTGTGTATTGTCTCTATACTGTTGTCTGTGTTTTGTCTGTAAAATGATGTCTGTGTATTGTCTGTATACTGTTGTCTGTGTATTGTCTGTATAGTATTGTCTGTATATTGTCTGTATACTGTTGTCTGTGTATTGTCTGTATCCTGTTGTCTGTGTATTGTCTGTATACTTTTGTCTGTGTATTGTCTGTATATTGTTGTCTGTGTATTGTCTGTATAGTGTTGTCAATGGATTGTCTGTATACTGTTCTCTGTGTATTGTCTCTATACTGTTGTCTGTGGATTGTGCGTATACTGTTGTCTGTGTATTGTTTGTATACTAATGTCTGTATATTGTCTGTATACTGTTGTTTGTGTATTTTCTGTATGCTGTTCTCTGTATATTGTCTGTATACTGTTGTCTGTGTATTGTCTCTATACTGGTGTCTGTATATTGTCTGAATAGTGTTGTCAATGAATTGTTTGTATACTGTTGTCTGTGTATTCTCTGTATACTGTTGTCTGTGTATTGTCTGTATACTGTTGTGTGTGCATTGTCTCTATACCGTTGTCTGTGTATTGTCTGTATAGTGTTGTCTGTGTATGATCTGTATGCTATTGTCTGTTCATTGTCTGTATACTGTTGTCTGTGTATTGTCTGAATACTGTTGTCTGTGCATTTTCTGTATACAAGTGTTTGTATATTGTCTGTATACTGTTGTCTGTGTATTTTCTGTATACTGTTGTCTGTGTATTGTCTGTATACTGTTGTCTGTGTATTGACTGAATACTGTTGTCTGTGTATTGTCTATATACTGTTGTCTGTGTATTGTCTGTATACTGTTGTCTGTGCATTTTCTGTATACTGTTGTCTGTGTATTGTCTGTATAGTGATTTCAATAGATTGTCTGTATACTGTTGTCTGTGTATTGTTTGTACACTGTTGTCTGTGTATTTTCTGTATGCTGTTGTCTGTGTATTGTCTGTATACTGTTGTCTATGTATTGACTGTATACTAGTGTCTGTATATATTCTGTATATTGTTGTCCGTGTATTGTCTGTATAGTGTTCTCAATTTATTGTCTGTATACTGTTCTCTGGGTATTGTCTGTATACTGTTATCTGTGCATTGTCTGTATACTGTTGTCTGTGCATTGTCTGTATAGTGTTCTCTGTGTATGATCTCTATACTGTTCTCTGTATATTGTCTGTATACTGTTGTCTGTATTTTGTCTGTATACTATTGGCTGTGTATTTTCTGTATACTGTTGTCTGTGTAATGTCTGTATACTGTTGTGTGTGTATTGTCTGTATACTAGTGTCTGTATATTGTCTGTATACTACTGTCTGTGTATTGTCTGTATACTGTTGTCTGTGTATTGTCTGTATACTGTTGTCTGTGTATTATCTGTATAGTGTTGTCAATGAATTGTCTGTATACCGTTGTCTGTGTATTGACTGTATACTGTTGTGTGTGTATTGTCTGTGTATTGTCTGTATACTGTTGTCTGTGTATTGTCTGTATACTGTTCTCTGTGTATAGTCTTTATACTTTTGTATGTGTATTGTCTGTATACTGTTGTCTATGTATTGTCTGTATACTGTTGTCTGTGTATTGTCTGTATACTTTTGTCTGTGTATTGTCTGTATACCGTTGTCTGTGTATTGTCACTATATTATCTGTATACTGTTGTCTGAGTATTGTTTGTATAGTATATACTAGTGTCTGTGTATTGTCTGTATACTAGTGTCTGTATATTGTCTGTATACTAGTGTCTGTATATTTTGTGTATACTAGTGTCTGTATATTGTCTGAATACTAGTGTCTGTATATTGTCTGTATACCAGTGTCTGTGTATTGTCTGTATACTGTTGTCTGTGTAATGTCTGTATACTGTTGTCTGTGTATTTTCTGTATACTGTTGTCTGTGTATTGTCTGTATACTGTTGTCTATGTATTGTGTGTATACTGTTGTCTGTATATTGTTTGTATAATGTTTTCTGTGTATTGTCTGTATACTGTTGTCTGTGTATTGTCTGTATACTGTTGTCTGTGTATTGTCTGTATACTGTTGTCTGTGTATTGTCTGTATACTGTTGTCTGTGCATTGTCTGTATACTAGTGTTTGTATATTGTCTGTATACTGTTGTATGTGTATTGTCTGTATAGTGTTCTTAATGGATTGTCCGTATACTGTTGTCTGTGTATTATCTGTATACTGTTTTCTGTGCATTGTCTGTATACTGTTGTCTGAGTATTGTCTGTTTACTGTGGTCTGTGTATTGTCTGTATACTGTTGTCTGTGTATTGTCTGTATAGTGTTGTCAATGAATTGTCTGTATACTGTTGTCTGTTTATTTTCTGTATACTGTTGTCTGTGTATTGTCTGTATACTGTTGTCTGTGTATTGTCTGTATACTGTTGTGTGTGCATTATCTGTATACCGTTGTCTGTGTATTGTCTGTGTAGTGTTGTCTTTGTATGATCTGTATGCTATTGTCTGTATATTGTCTGTATACTGTTGTCTGTGTATTTTCTGTATACTGTTGTCTGTGCATTGTTTGTATACTAGTGTTTGTATATTGTCTGTATACTGTCGTCTGTGTATTGTCTGTATAGTGTTTTTAATGAATTGTCCGTATACTGTTGTCTGTGTATTATCTGTATACTGTTTTCTGTGCATTGTCTGTATACTGTTGTCTGAGTATTGTCTGTATAGTGTATACTAGTGTTTGTATATTGTCTGCATACTGTTGTCTGTGTATTGTCTGTATAGTGTATAACAGTGTCTGTATATTGTCTGTATTCTAGTGTCTGTATATTGTCTGTATACTAGTGTCTGTATATTGTCTGTATACTAGTGTCTGTATATTGTCTGTATACTAGTGTCTGTATATTGTCTGTATACTAGTGTCTCTGTATTGTCTGTATACTGTTGTCTGTGTATTGTCTGTATACTATTGTCTGTATACTGTTGTCTGTGTATTGTTTGTATACTGTTCTCTGTGTATTGTCTGTATACTGTTGTCTGTGTATTGTCTATATAGTGTTCTCAAAGAATTCTCTGTATACTGTTGTCTGTGTATTGTCTGTATACTATTGACTGTATAAGGTTGTCTGTGTATTGTCTGTATACTGTTCTCTGTGTATTGTCTGTATACTGTTGTCTGTGTATTGTCTGTATAGTGTTGTCAAAGAATTCTCTGTATACTGTTAGCTGTGTATTGTCTGTATACTGTTGTCTGTTTATTGTCTTTATACTAGTGTCTATATATTGTCTCTATACTAGTGTCTGTATATTGTCTGTATACTTTTGTCTGTGTATTGTCTGTATACTAGTATCTATATATTGTCTCTATACTAGTGTCTGTATATTGTCTGTATACTACTGTCTGTATATTGTCTGTATACTGTTGTGTGTGTATTGTCTGTATGCTGTTGTCTGTGCATTGTCTCTATACTAGTGTCTGTGTATTGACTGTATACGAATGTCTGTATATTGTTTGTATACTGTTGTCTATATATTGTCTGTATACTGTTGTATATTTATTGTCTCTATACTTTTATCTGTGTATTGTCTGTATACTGTTGTCTATGTATTGACTGTATACTAGTGTCTGTGTATTGTCTGTATACTGTTTTCTGTGTATTGTCTGTAGAGTGTTCTCAATTTATTGTATGTGTAGTGTTGTCTGTGTATTCTCTGTATACTGTTGTCTGTACATTGTCTGTATACTGTTGTCTGCGTATTGTCTGTATAGTGTATATTTTGTGTATACTAGTATCTGTATATTGTCTGTATACTAGTGTCTGTATAATGTCTGTTTATTAGTGTCTGTATATTGTCTGTATACTAGTGTCTGTATATTGTCTGTATATTAGTGTCTGTATATTGCCTGTATACTAGTGTCTGTATACTGTCTGTATACTAGTGTCTGTATATTGTCTGTATGCTAGTGTCTGTATATTGTCTGTATACTGCTGTCTGTGTATTGTCTATACTGTTCTCTGTGTATTGTCTGTATACTGTTGTCTGTGTATTGTCTGTATACACTTGTCTCTGTATTGTCTGTATACTAGTGTCTGTATATTGTCTGTATACTAGTGTCTGTGTATTGTCTGTATACTGGTGTCTGTATATTGTCTGTATACTGCTGTCTGTGTATTGTCTGTATACTGTTGTCTGTGTATTGTCTGTATACTGTTGTATGTGTATTGATTGTATACTGTTGTCTGTATATTGTCTGTATACTGTTGTCTGTGTATTGTCTGTATACTGTTGTCTGTGTATTGTCTGTATAGTGTTGTCAATGAATTGTCTGTATACTGTTGTCTGTGTATTGTCTGTATACTGTTGTCTATTTATTGTCTGTATACTGTTGTCTGTGTATTGTCTGTATACTGTTGTCTGTGTATTGACTGTATACTAGTGTCTGTGTATTGTCTGTATACTGTTGTCTGTGTATTGTCTGTAGAGTGTTCTCAATTTATTGTATGTGTAGTGTTGTGTGTGTATTCTCTGTATACTGTTGTCTGTACATTGTCTGTATACTGTTGTCTGCGTATTGTCTGTATAGTGTATATTTTGTGTATACTAGTATCTGTATATTGTCTGTATACTAGTGTCTGTATATTGTCTGTATATTAGTGTCTGTATATTTTCTGTATACTAGTTTCTGTATACTGTCTGTATACTAGTGTCTGTACATTGTCTGTATACTAGTGTCTGTATATTGTCTGTATACTAGTGTCTGTATATTGTCTGTATACTAGTGTCTATATATTGTCTCTATACTAGTGTCTGTATATTGTCTGTATACTACTGTCTGTATATTGTCTGTATACTGTTGTGTGTGTATTGTCTGTATGCTGTTGTCTGTGCATTGTCTGTATACTAGTGTCTGTGTATTGACTGTATACTGTTGTCTGTGTATTGTCTGTAGAGTGTTCTTAATTTATTGTATGTGTAGTGTTGTCTGTGTATTCTCTGTATACTGTTGTCTGTACATTGTCTGTATACTGTTGTCTGCGTATTGTCTGTATAGTGTATATTTTGTGTATACTAGTATCTGCATATTGTCTGTATACTAGTGTCTGTATATTGTCTGTTTATTAGTGTCTGTATATTGTCTGTATACTAGTGTCTGTATATTGTCTGTATATTAGTGTCTGTATATTGTCTGTATACTGTCTGTATACTAGTGTCTGTATATTGTCTGTATACTAGTGTCTGTATATTGTCTGTATACTGCTGTCTGTGTATTGTCTGTATACTGTTCTCTGTGTATTGTCTGTATACTGTTGTCTGTGTATTGTCTGTATACACTTGTCTCTGTATTGTCTGTATACTAGTGTCTGTATATTGTCTGTATACTAGTGTCTGTATATTGTCTGTATACTAGTGTCTGTGTATTGTCTGTATACTGGTGTCTGTATATTGTCTGTATACTGCTGTCTGTGTATTGTCTGTATACTGTTGTCTGTGTATTGTCTGTATACTGTTGTATGTGTATTGATTGTATACTAGTGTCTGTATATTGTCTGTATACTGTTGTCTGTGTATTGTCTGTATAGTGTTGTCAATGAATTGTCTGTATACTGTTGTCTGTGTTTTGTCTGTATACTGTTGTCTGTGTATTCTCTGTATACTGTTGTCTGTGTATTGTCTGTATACTGTTGTCTGTGTATTGTCTGTATACTGTTGTCTGTATATTGTCTGTATACTAGTGTCTGTGTATTGTCTGTATACTGTTGTTAATGGATTGTCTGTATACTGTTGTATGTGTATTGACTGTGTACTAGTGTCTGTATATTGTCTGTATACTGTTGTCTGTGTATTGACTGTATACTATTGTCTGTATACTGTTGTCTGTGTATTGTCTGTATACTGTTGTCTGTGTATTGTCTGTATAGTGTTGTCTGTGTATTGTCTGTATAGTGTTGTCAAAGAATTCTCTGTATACTGTTAGCTGTGTATTGTCTGTATACTGTTGTCTGTTTATTGTCTTTATACTAGTGTCTATATATTGTCTCTATACTAGTGTCTGTATATTGTCTGTATACTGTTGTCTGTGTATTGTCTGTATACTAGTATCTATATATTATCTCTATACTAGTGTCTGTATATTGTCTGTATACTACTGTCTGTATATTGTCTGTATACTGTTGTGTGTGTATTGTCCGTATGCTGTTGTCTGTGCATTGTCTGTATACTAGTGTCTGTGTATTGACTATATACGAATGTCTGTATATTGTCTTTATACTGTTGTCTATGTATTGTCTGTATACTGTTGTCTGTGTATTGTCTGTATACTGTTGTCTGTGTATTGTCTGTATACTGTTGTCTGTGTATTGTCTGTATACTGTTGTCTATTTATTGTCTCTATACTGTTGTCTGTGTATTGTCTGTATACTGTTGTCTATGTATTGTCTGTATACTGTTGTCTGTGTATTGTCTGTATACTGTTGTCTGTGTATTGTCTGTATACTGTTGTCTGTGCATTGTCTGTATACTAGTGTTTGTATATTGTCTGTATACTGTTGTATGTGTATTGTCTGTATAGTGTTCTTAATGGATTGTCCGTATACTGTTGTCTGTGTATTATCTGTATACTGTTTTCTGTGCATTGTCTGTATACTGTTGTCTGAGTATTGTCTGTTTACTGTGGTCTGTGTATTGTCTGTATACTGTTGTCTGTGTATTGTCTGTATAGTGTTGTCAATGAATTGTCTGTATACTGTTGTCTGTTTATTTTCTGTATACTGTTGTCTGTGTATTGTCTGTATACTGTTGTCTGTGTATTGTCTGTATACTGTTGTGTGTGCATTATCTGTATACCGTTGTCTGTGTATTGTCTGTGTAGTGTTGTCTTTGTATGATCTGTATGCTATTGTCTGTATATTGTCTGTATACTGTTGTCTGTGTATTTTCTGTATACTGTTGTCTGTGCATTGTTTGTATACTAGTGTTTGTATATTGTCTGTATACTGTCGTCTGTGTATTGTCTGTATAGTGTTTTTAATGAATTGTCCGTATACTGTTGTCTGTGTATTATCTGTATACTGTTTTCTGTGCATTGTCTGTATACTGTTGTCTGAGTATTGTCTGTATAGTGTATACTAGTGTTTGTATATTGTCTGCATACTGTTGTCTGTGTATTGTCTGTATAGTGTATAACAGTGTCTGTATATTGTCTGTATTCTAGTGTCTGTATATTGTCTGTATACTAGTGTCTGTATATTGTCTGTATACTAGTGTCTGTATATTGTCTGTATACTAGTGTCTGTATATTGTCTGTATACTAGTGTCTCTGTATTGTCTGTATACTGTTGTCTGTGTATTGTCTGTATACTATTGTCTGTATACTGTTGTCTGTGTATTGTTTGTATACTGTTCTCTGTGTATTGTCTGTATACTGTTGTCTGTGTATTGTCTATATAGTGTTCTCAAAGAATTCTCTGTATACTGTTGTCTGTGTATTGTCTGTATACTATTGTCTGTATAAGGTTGTCTGTGTATTCTCTGTATACTGTTCTCTGTGTATTGTCTGTATACTGTTGTCTGTGTATTGTCTGTATAGTGTTGTCAAAGAATTCTCTGTATACTGTTAGCTGTGTATTGTCTGTATACTGTTGTCTGTTTATTGTCTTTATACTAGTGTCTATATATTGTCTCTATACTAGTGTCTGTATATTGTCTGTATACTTTTGTCTGTGTATTGTCTGTATACTAGTATCTATATATTGTCTCTATACTAGTGTCTGTATATTGTCTGTATACTGTTGTGTGTGTATTGTCTGTATGCTGTTGTCTGTGCATTGTCTCTATACTAGTGTCTGTGTATTGACTGTATACGAATGTCTGTATATTGTTTGTATACTGTTGTCTATATATTGTCTGTATACTGTTGTCTATTTATTGTCTCTATACTGTTATCTGTGTATTGTCTGTATACTGTTGTCTATGTATTGACTGTATACTAGTGTCTGTGTATTGTCTGTATACTGTTTTCTGTGTATTGTCTGTAGAGTGTTCTCAATTTATTGTATGTGTAGTGTTGTCTGTGTATTCTCTGTATACTGTTGTCTGTACATTGTCTGTATACTGTTGTCTGCATATTGTCTGTATAGTGTATATTTTGTGTATACTAGTATCTGTATATTGTCTGTATACTAGTGTCTGTATAATGTCTGTTTATTAGTGTCTGTATATTGTCTGTATACTAGTGTCTGTATATTGTCTGTATATTAGTGTCTGTATATTGCCTGTATACTAGTGTCTGTATACTGTCTGTATACTAGTGTCTGTATATTGTCTGTATGCTAGTGTCTGTATATTGTCTGTATACTGCTGTCTGTGTATTGTCTATACTGTTCTCTGTGTATTGTCTGTATACTGTTGTCTGTGTATTGTCTGTATACACTTGTCTCTGTATTGTCTGTATACTAGTGTCTGTATATTGTCTGTATACTAGTGTCTGTGTATTGTCTGTATACTGGTGTCTGTATATTGTCTGTATACTGCTGTCTGTGTATTGTCTGTATACTGTTGTCTGTGTATTGTCTGTATACTGTTGTATGTGTATTGATTGTATACTGTTGTCTGTATATTGTCTGTATACTGTTGTCTGTGTATTGTCTGTATACTGTTGTCTGTGTATTGTCTGTATACCGCTGTCTGTGCATTGTCTGTATACTGTTGTCTGTGTATTGTCTGTATAGTGTTCTCTGTGTATGATCTCTATACTGTTCTCTGTATATTGTCTGTATACTGTTGTCTGTATATTGTCTGTATACTAGTGTCTGTATATTGTCTGTATAATGCTGTCTGTGTATTGTCTGTATACTGTTGTTTGTGTATTGTCTGTATCCTGTTGTCTGTGTATTGTCTGTATACTATTGTCTGTGTATTGTCTGTATACTGTTGTCTGTGTATTATCTGTATACTGTTGTCTGTGTATTGTCTGTATACTGTTGTGTGTGCATTGTCTGTATACTGTTGTCTGTTTATTGTCTGTAGAGTGTTGTCTGTGTATGATCTGTATGCTAGTGTCTGTATATTGTCTGTATACTGTTGTCTGTGCATTGTATGTATACTAGGGTCTGTATATTATCTTTATACTGTTGTCTGTGCATTGTCTGCATACTGTTGTCTGTGTATTGTCTGTATAGTGTTGTCAATGAATTGTCTGTATACTGTTGTCTGCGTATTGACTGTATACTGTTGTGTGTGTATTGTCTGTATATTGTCTGTATACTGTTGTCTGTGTATTGTCTGTATACTGTTGTCTGTGTATTCTCTGTATACTGTTCTCTGTATATTGTCTGTATTCTGTTGTCTGTGTATTGTCTGTATAGTGTTCTCAATTTATTGTCTGTATACTGTTGTCTGTGTATTGTCTGTATACCGCTGTCTGTGCATTGTCTGTATACTGTTGTCTGTGTATTGTCTGTATAGTGTTCTCTGTGTATGATCTCTATACTGTTCTCTGTATATTGTCTGCATACTGTTGTCTGTATATTGTCTGTATACTAGTGTCTGTATATTGTCTGCATAATGCTGTCTGTGTATTGTCTGTATACTGTTGTTTGTGTATTGTCTGTATCCTGTTGTCTGTGTATTGTCTGTATACTATTGTCTGTGTATTGTCTGTATACTGTTGTCTGTGTATTGTCTGTATACTGTTGTCTGTGTATTGTCTGTATACTGTTGTGTGTACATTGTCTGTATACTGTTGTCTGTTTATTGTCTGTAGAGTGTTGTCTGTGTATGATCTGTATGCTAGTGTCTGTATATTGTCTGTATACTGTTGTCTGTGCATTGTTTGTATACTAGGGTCTGTATATTATCTTTATACTGTTGTCTGTGTATTGTCTGTATACTGTTGTCTGTGTATTGTCTATGTACTGTTGTCTGTATATTGTCTGTATGCTGTTGTCTGTGTATTGTATGTATACTGTTGTCTGTGTATTGTCTGTATACTGTTGTTTGTGTATTGTCTGTATACTGTTCTCTGTGTATTGTCTGTATACTGTTGTCTGTGTATTGTCTGTATACACTTGTCTCTGTATTGTCTGTATACTAGTGTCTGTGTATTGTCTGTATACTGTTGTCTGTATATTGTCTGTATATAAGTGTCTGTATATTGTCTGTATACTGTTGTCTGTGTATTGTCTGTATACTGTTGTATGTGTATTGTCTGTATACTGTTGTCTGTGTATTGTCTGTATACTGTTGTATGTGTATTGATTGTATACTAGTGTCTGTGTATTGTCTGTATAGTGTTGTCAATGAATTGTCTGTATACTGTTGTCTGTGTATTGTCTGTATACTGTTGTCTGTTTATCGTCTGTATACTAGTGTCTATATATTGTCTCTATACTAGTGTCTGTATATTGTCTGTTTACTGTTGTCTGTGTATTGTCTGTATACTAGTATCTATATATTGTCTGTATACTAGTGTCTGTATATTGTCTGTATACTGTTGTCTGTATATTGTCTGTATACTGTTGTGTGTGTATTGTCTTTATGCTGTTGTCTGTGCATTGTCTGTCAAACAAGTGTCTATGTATTGACTGTATATAAGTGTCTGTATATTGTCTGCATACTGTTGTCTATGTTTTGTCTGTATACTGTTGTCTGTGTATTGTCTGTATACTGTTGTCTGTATATTGTCTGTATGCTGTTGTCTGTGTATTGTCTGTATACTGTTGTCTGTGTATTCTCTATATACTGTTGTCTGTACATTGTCTGTATACTGTTGTCTGCGTATTGTCTGTCTAGTGTATATTTTGTGTATACTAGTATCTGTATATTGTCTGTATACTAGTGTCTGTATATTGTCTGTATATTAGTGTCTGTATATTGTCTTTATACTGCTGTCTGTATACTGTCTGTATACTAGTGTCTGTATATTGTCTGTATACTGTTGTCTATGTATTGTCTGTATACTGTTGTCTGTGTATTGTCTGTATACTGTTGTCTGTGTATTGTCTGTATACTGTTGTCTGTGTATTGTCTGTATACTGTTGTTTGTGTATTTTCTCTATGCTGTTGTCTATGTATTGTATGTGTAGTGTTGTCTGTGTATTGTCTGTATACTGTTGTCTGTACATTGTCTGTATACTAGTGTCTGTGTATTGTCTGTATACTGTTGTCTGTGTATTGTCTGTATACTGTCTAGTGTATATTTTCTGTATACTAGTATCTGTATATTGTCTGTTTATTAGTGTGTGTATATTATCTGTATACTGTTGTTGGTGTATTGTCTGTATACACTTGTCTGTGTATTGTCTGTATACTAGTGTCTGTGTATTGTCTGTATACTAGTGTCTGTGTATTGTCTGTATACCGGTGTCTGTATATTGTCTGTATACTGCTGTCTGTGTATTGTCTGTATACTGTTGTCTGTGTATTGTCTGCATACTGTTGTCTGTGTATTGTCTGTATACACTTCTCTGTGTATTGTCTGTATATTAGTGTCTGTATATTGTCTGTATACTAGTGTCTGTGTATTGTCTGTGTACTGGTGTCTGTATATTGTCTGTATACTGCTGTCTGTGTATTGTCTGCATACTGTTGTCTGTGTATTGTCTGCATACTGTTGTCTGTGTATTGTCTGTATAGTGTTGTCAATGAATTGTCTGTATACTGTTGTCTGCGTATTGACTGTATACTGTTGTGTGTGTATTGTCTGTATATTGTCTGTATACTGTTGTCTGTGTATTCTCTGTATACTGTTCTCTGTATATTGTCTGTATTCTGTTGTCTGTGTATTGTCTGTATAGTGTTCTCAATTTATTGTCTGTATACTGTTGTCTGTGTATTGTCTGTAGACCGCTGTCTGTGCATTGTCTGTATACTGTTGTCTGTGTATTGTCTGTATAGTGTTCTCTGTGTATTATCTCTATACTGTTCTCTGTATATTGTCTGTATACTGTTGTCTGTATATTGTCTGTATACTAGTGTCTGTATATTGTCTGTATAATGCTGTCTGTGTATTGTCTGTATACTGTTGTTTGTGTATTGTCTGTATCCTGTTGTCTGTGTATTGTCTGTATACTATTGTCTGTGTATTGTCTGTATACTGTTGTCTGTGTATTATCTGTATACTGTTGTCTGTGTATTGTCTGTATACTGTTGTGTGTGCATTGTCTGTATACTGTCGTCTGTTTATTGTCTGTAGAGTGTTGTCTGTGTATGATCTGTATGCTAGTGTCTGTATATTGTCTGTATACTGTTGTCTGTGCATTGTATGTATACTAGGGTCTGTATATTATCTTTATACTGTTGTCTGTGCATTGTCTGCATACTGTTGTCTGTGTATTGTCTGTATAGTGTTGTCAATGAATTGTCTGTATACTGTTGTCTGCGTATTGACTGTATACTGTTGTGTGTGTATTGTCTGTATATTGTCTGTATACTGTTGTCTGTGTATTCTCTGTATACTGTTGTCTGTGTATTCTCTGTATACTGTTCTCTGTATATTGTCTGTATTCTGTTGTCTGTGTATTGTCTGTATAGTGTTCTCAATTTATTGTCTGTATACTGTTGTCTGTGTATTGTCTGTATACCGCTGTCTGTGCATTGTCTGTATACTGTTGTCTGTATATTGTCTGTATCGTGTTCTCTGTGTATGATCTCTATACTGTTCTCTGTATATTGTCTGCATACTGTTGTCTGTATATTGTCTGTATACTAGTGTCTGTATATTGTCTGCATAATGCTGTCTGTGTATTGTCTGTATACTGTTGTTTGTGTATTGTCTGTATCCTGTTGTCTGTGTATTGTCTGTATACTATTGTCTGTGTATTGTCTGTATACTGTTGTCTGTGTATTGTCTGTATACTGTTGTCTGTGTATTGTCTGTATACTGTTGTGTGTACATTGTCTGTATACTGTTGTCTGTTTATTGTCTGTAGAGTGTTGTCTGTGTATGATCTGTATGCTAGTGTCTGTATATTGTCTGTATACTGTTCTCTGTGCATTGTTTGTATACTAGGGTCTGTATATTATCTTTATACTGTTGTCTGTGTATTGTCTGTATACTGTTGTCTGTGTATTGTCTGTGTACTGTTGTCTGTATATTGTCTGTATGCTGTTGTCTGTGTATTGTATGTATACTGTTGTCTGTGTATTGTCTGTATACTGTTGTCTGTGTATTGTCTGTATACTGTTCTCTGTGTATTGTCTGTATACTGTTGTCTGTGTATTGTCTGTATACACTTGTCTCTGTATTGTCTGTATACTAGTGTCTGTATATTGTCTGTATACTGTTGTCTGTATATTGTCTGTATATAAGTGTCTGTATATTGTCTGTATACTGTTGTCTGTGTATTGTCTGTATGCTGTTCTCTGTGTATTGTCTGTATACTGTTGTCTGTGTATTGTCTGTATACTGTTGTATGTGTATTGATTGTATACTAGTGTCTGTGTATTGTCTGTATAGTGTTGTCAATGAATTGTCTGTATACTGTTGTCTGTGTATTGTCTGTATACTGTTGTCTGTTTATCGTCTGTATACTAGTGTCTATATATTGTCTCTATACTAGTGTCTGTATATTGTCTGTTTACTGTTGTCTGTGTATTGTCTGTATACTAGTATCTATATATTGTCTCTATACTAGTGTCTGTATATTGTCTGTATACTGTTGTCTGTATATTGTCTGTATACTGTTGTGTGTGTATTGTCTTTATGCTGTTGTCTGTGCATTGTCTGTCAAACAAGTGTCTGTGTATTGACTGTATATAAGTGTCTGTATATTGTCTGCATACTGTTGTCTATGTTTTGTCTGTATACTGTTGTCTGTGTATTGTCTGTATACTGTTGTCTGTATATTGTCTGTATGCTGTTCTCTGTGTATTGTCTGTATACTGTTGTCTGTGTATTCTCTATATACTGTTGTCTGTACATTGTCTGTATACTGTTGTCTGCGTATTGTCTGTCTAGTGTATATTTTGTGTATACTAGTATCTGTATATTGTCTCTATACTAGTGTCTGTATATTGTCTGTATATTAGTGTCTGTATATTGTCTTTATACTGCTGTCTGTATACTGTCTGTATACTAGTGTCTGTATATTGTCTGTATACTGTTGTCTATGTATTGTCTGTATACTGTTGTCTGTGTATTGTCTGTATACTGTTGTCTGTGTATTGTCTGTATACTGTTGTTTGTGTATTTTCTCTATGCTGTTGTCTATGTATTGTCTGTATACTGTTGTCTGTATATTGTCTGTATACTGTTGTCTATGTATTGATTGTATACTAGTGTCTGTATATTGTCTGTATACTGTTGTCTGTGAATTGTCTGTAGAGTGTTCTCAATTTATTGTATGTGTAGTGTTGTCTGTGTATTGTCTGTATACTGTTGTCTGTACATTGTCTGTATACTAGTGTCTGTGTATTGTCTGTATAGTGTATATTTTCTGTATACTAGTATCTGTATATTGTCTGTATACTAGTGTCTGTATATTGTCTGTTTATTAGTGTGTGTATATTATCTGTATACTGTTGTTGGTGTATTGTCTGTATACTAGTGTCTGTGTATTGTCTGTATACTGTTGTGTGTGTATTGTCTGTATACCGGTGTCTGTATATTGTCTGTATACTGCTGTCTGTGTATTGTCTGTATACCGGTGTCTGTATATTGTCTGTATACTGTTGTCTGTGTATTGTCTGTATACCGGTGTCTGTATATTGTCTGTATACTGCTGTCTGTGTATTGTCTGTATACTGTTGTCTGTGTATTGTCTGCATACTGTTGTCTGTGTATTGTCTGTATACACTTCTCTGTGTATTGTCTGTATACTAGTGTCTGTATATTGTCTGTATACTAGTGTCTGTGTATTGTCTGTGTACTGGTGTCTGTATATTGTCTGTATACTGCTGTCTGTGTATTGTCTGCATACTGTTGTCTGTGTATTGTCTGCATACTGTTGTCTGTGTATTGTCTGTATAGTGTTGTCAATGAATTGTCTGTATACTGTTGTCTGCGTATTGACTGTATACTGTTGTGTGTGTATTGTCTGTATATTGTCTGTATACTGTTGTCTGTGTATTGTCTGTATACTGTTGTCTGTGTATTCTCTGTATACTGTTCTCTGTATATTGTCTGTATTCTGTTGTCTGTGTATTGTCTGTATAGTGTTCTCAATTTATTGTCTGTATACTGTTGTCTGTGTATTGTCTGTATACCGCTGTCTGTGCATTGTCTGTATACTGTTGTCTGTGTATTGTCTGTATAGTGTTCTCTGTGTATGATCTCTATACTGTTCTCTGTATATTGTCTGCATACTGTTGTCTGTATATTGTCTGTATACTAGTGTCTGTATATTGTCTGCATAATGCTGTCTGTGTATTGTCTGTATACTGTTGTTTGTGTATTGTCTGTATCCTGTTGTCTGTGTATTGTCTGTATACTATTGTCTGTGTATTGTCTGTATACTGTTGTCTGTGTATTGTCTGTATACTGTTGTCTGTGTATTGTCTGTATACTGTTGTGTGTGCATTGTCTGTATACTGTTGTCTGTTTATTGTCTGTAGAGTGTTGTCTGTGTATGATCTGTATGCTAGTGTCTGTATATTGTCTGTATACTGTTGTCTGTGCATTGTATGTATACTAGGGTCTGTATATTATCTTTATACTGTTGTCTGTGTATTGTCTGTATACTGTTGTCTGTGTATTGTCTGTATACTGTTGTCTGTATATTGTCTGTATGCTGTTGTCTGTGTATTGTATGTATACTGTTGTCTGTGTATTGTCTGTATACTGTTGTCTGTGTATTGTCTGTATACTGTTCTCTGTGTATTGTCTGTATACTGTTGTCTGTGTATTGTCTGTATACACTTGTCTCTGCATTGTCTGTATACTAGTGTCTGTATATTGTCTGTATACTAGTGTCTGTGTATTGTCTGTATACTGGTGTCTGTATATTGTCTGTATACTGCTGTCTGTGTATTGTCTGTATACTGTTGTCTGTGTATTGTCTGTATACTGTTGTATGTGTATTGATTGTATACTAGTGTCTGTATATTGTCTGTATACTGTTGTCTGTGTATTGTCTGTATACTGTTGTCTGTGTATTGTCTGTATACTGTTGTCTGTGTATTGTCTGTATAGTGTTGTCAATGAATTGTCTGTATACTGTTGTCTGTGTATTGTCTGTATACTGTTGTCTGTTTATCATCTGTATACTAGTGTCTATATATTGTCTCTATAGTAGTGTCTGTATATTGTCTGTATACTGTTGTCTGTGTATTGTCTGTATACTAGTATCTATATATTGTCTCTATACTAGTGTCTGTATATTGTCTGTATACTGCTGTCTGTATATTGTCTGTATACTAGTGTCTGTATATTGTCTGTATACTGTTGTCTGTGTATTGTCTGTATACTGTTCTCTGTGTATTGTCTGCATACTGTTGTCTGTGTATTGTCTGTATACTGTTGTATGTGTATTGATTGTATACTGTTGTCTGTGTATTGTCTGTATAGTGTTGTCAATGAATTGTCTGTATACTGTTGTCTGTGTATTGTCTGTATACTGTTGTCTGTTTATCGTCTGTATACTAGTGTCTATATATTGTCTCTATACTAATGTCTGTATATTGTCTGTATACTGTTGTCTGTGTATTGTATGTATACTAGTATCTATATATTGTCTCTATACTAGTGTCTGTATATTGTCTGTATACTGTTGTCTGTATATTGTCTGTATACTGTTGTGTGTGTATTGTCTTTATGCTGTTGTCTGTGCATTGTCTGTCAAACAAGTGTCTGTGTATTGACTGTATATAAGTGTCTGTATATTGTCTGCATACTGTTGTCTATGTATTGTCTGTATACTGTTGTCTGTGTATTGTCTGTATACTGTTGTCTGTATATTGTCTGTATGCTGTTGTCTGTGTATTGTCTGTATACTGTTGTCTGTGTATTCTCTGTATACTGTTGTCTGTGTATTGTCTGTATACTGTTGTCTGTGTATTGTCTGTATACTGTTGTCTGTGTATTGTCTGTATAGTGTATATTAGTGTCTGTATATTGTCTGCATACTAGTGTTTGTGTATTGTCTGTATAGTGTTGTTAATGGATTCTCTGTATACTGTTGTATGTGTATTGACTGTATAGTAGTGTCTGTATATTGTCTGTATACTGTTGTCTGTGTATTGTCTGTATGCTATTGTCTGTATACTGTTGTCTGTGTATTGTCTGTATACTGTTCTCTGTATATTGTCTGTATACTACTGTCTGTATATTGTCTGTATACTGCTGTCTGTGTATTGTCTGTATACTGTTTTCTGTGTATTGTCTGTATACTATTGTCTGTGTATTGTCTGTATACTGTTGTCTGTGTATTGTCTGTATACTGTTGTCTGTGTATTGTCTATATAGTGTTCTCAAAGAATTCTCTGTATACTGTTGTCTGTGTATTGTCTGTATACTATTGTCTGTATAAGGTTGTCTGTGTATTGTCTGTATACTGTTGTCTGTGTATTGTCTGTATAGTGTTGTCAAAGAATTCTCTGTATACTGTTAGCTGTGTATTGTCTGTATACTGTTGTCTGTTTATTGTCTTTATACTAGTGTCTATATATTGTCTCTATACTAGTGTCTGTATATTGTCTGTATACTGTTGTCTGTGTATTGTCTGTATACTAGTATCTATATATTGTCTCTATACTAGTGTCTGTATATTGTCTGTATACTACTGTCTGTATATTTTCTGTATACTGTTGTGTGTGTATTGTCTGTATGCTGTTGTCTGTGCATTGTCTGTATACTAGTGTCTGTGTATTGACTGTATACGAATGTCTGTATATTGTCTGTATACCGTTGTCTGTGCATTGTATGTATACTAGGGTCTGTATATTATCTTTATACTGTTGTCTGTGTATTGTCTGTATACTGTTGTCTGTGTATTGTCTGTATACTGTTGTCTGTATATTGTCTGTATGCTGTTGTCTGTGTATTGTATGTATACTGTTGTCTGTGTATTGTATGTATACTGTTGTCTGTGTATTGTCTGTATACTGTTCTCTGTGTATTGTCTGTATACTGTTGTCTGTGTATTGTCTGTATACACTTGTCTCTGTATTGTCTGTATACTAGTGTCTGTATATTGTCTGTATACTAGTGTCTGTGTATTGTCTGTATACTGCTGTCTGTGTATTGTTTGTATACTGTTGTCTGTGTATTGTCTGTATACTGTTGTATGTGTATTGATTGTATACTAGTGTCTGTATATTGTCTGTATACTGTTGTCTGTGTATTGTCTGTATACTGTTGTCTGTGTATTGTCTGTATACTGTTGTCTGTGTATTGTCTGTATAGTGTTGTCAATGAATTGTCTGTAAACTGTTGTCTGTGTATTGTCTGTATACTGTTGTCTGTTTATCATCTGTATACTAGTGTCTATATATTGTCTCTATAGTAGTGTCTGTATATTGTCTGTATACTGTTGTCTGTGTATTGTCTGTATACTAGTATCTATATATTGTCTCTATACTAGTGTCTGTATATTGTCTGTATACTGTTGTCTGTATATTGTCTGTATACTAGTGTCTGTATATTGTCTGTATACTGTTGTCTGTGTATTGTCTGTATACTATTGTCTGTATACTGTTGTCTGTGTATTGTCTGTATACTGTTCTCTGTGTATTGTCTGTATAGTGTTGTCAAAGAATTCTCTGTATACTGTTAGCTGTGTATTGTCTGTATACTGTTGTCTGTGTATTGTCTGTATACTGTTCTCTGTGTATTGTCTGTATACTGTTGTCTGTGTATTGTCTGTATAGTGTTGTCAAAGAATTCTCTGTATACTGTTAGCTGTGTATTGTCTGTATACTGTTGTCTGTGTATTGTCTTTATACTAGTGTCTATATATTGTCGCTATACTAGTGTCTGTATATTGTCTGTATACTGTTGTCTGTGTATTGTCTGTATACTAGTATCTATATATTGTCTCTATACTAGTGTCTGTATATTGTCTGTATACTATTGTCTGTATATTGTCTGTATACTGTTGTGTGTGTATTGTCTGCATGCTGTTGTCTGTGTATTGACTGTATACGAATGTCTGTATTTTGTCTGTATACTGTTGTCTGTATATTGTCTGTATACTGTTGTCTATTTATTGTCTGTATACTGTTGTCTGTGTATGTCTGTATACTGTTGTCTATGTATTGACTGTATACTAGTGTCTGTGTATTGTCTGTATACTGTTGTCTGTGTATTGTCTGTAGAGTGGTCTCAATTTATTGTATGTGTAGTGTTGTCTGTGTATTCTCTGTATACTGTTGTCTGTACATTGTCTGTATACTGTTGTCCGCGTATTGTCTGTATAGTGTATATTTTGTGTATACTATTATCTGTATATTGTCTGTAAACTAGTGTCTGTATATTGTCTGTTTATTAGTGTCTGTATATTGTCTGTATACTAGTGTCTGTATATTGTCTGTATATTAGTGTCTGTATATTGTCTGTATACTAGTGTCTGTATACTGTTTGTATACTAGTGTCTGTATATTGTCTCTATACTAGTGTCTGTATATTGTCTGTATACTGCTGTCTGTGTATTGTCTGTATACTGTTCTCTGTGTATTGTCTGTATACTGTTGTCTGTGTATTGTCTGTATACACTTGTCTCTGTATTTTCTGTATACTAGTGTCTGTATATTGTCTGTATACTAGTGTCTGTGTATTTTCTGTATACTGGTGTCTGTATATTGTCTGTATACTGTTGTCTGTGTATTGTCTGTATACTGTTGTCTGTGTATTGTCTGTATACTGTTGTATGTGTATTGATTGTAAACTAGTGTCTGTATATTGTCTGTATACTGTTGTCTGTGTATTGTCTGTATACTGTTGTCTGTGTATTGTCTGTATACTGTTGTCTGTGTATTGTCTGTATACTGTTGTCTGTTTATCATCTGTATACTAGTGTCTATATATTGTCTCTATACTAATGTCTGTATATTGTCTGTATACTGTTGTCTGTGTATTGTCTGTATACTAGTATCTATATATTGTCTCTATACTAGTGTCTGTATATTGTCTGTATACTGTTGTGTGTATATTGTCTGTATACTGTTGTGTGTGTATTGTCTATATGCTGTTGTCGGTGCATTGTCTGTCAAACTTCTGTCTGTGTATTGACTCTATACGATTGTCTGTATATTGTCTGTATACTGTTGTCTATGTATTGTCTGTATACTGTTGTCTGTGTATTCTCTGTATACTGTTGTCTGTGTATTGTCTGTATACTGTTGTCTGTGTATTCTCTGTATACTGTTGTCTGTGTATTGTCTGTATACTGTTGTCTGGGTACTGTCTGTATACTGTTGTCTGTGTATTGTCTGTATACTGTTGTCTGTATATTGTCTGTATACTAGTGTCTGTGTATTGTCTGTATGGTGTTGTTAATGGATTGTCTGTATACTGTTGTATGTGTATTGACTGTGTACTAGTGTCTGTCTATTATCTGTATACTGTTGTCTGTATATTGTCTGTATACTGTTGTCTGTATCTTGTCTCTATACTGTTGTGTGTGTATTGTCTGTATGCTGTTGTCTGTGCATTGTCTGTCAAACTAGTGTCTGTGTATTGACTGTATACGAGTGTCTGTATATCGTCTGTATACTGTTGTCTATGTATTGTCTGTATACTGTTGTCTGTGTATTGTCTGTATACTGTTGTCTGTATATTGTCTGTATGCTGTTGTCTGTGTATTGTCTGTATACTGTTGTCTGTGTATTCTCTGTATACTGTTGTCTGTGTATTGTCTGTATATTGTTGTCTGTGTATTGTCTGTATACTGTTGTCTGTGTATTGTCTGTAAAGTGTATACTAGTGTCTGTATATTGTCTGTATACTAGTGTCTGTGTATTGTCTGTATAGTGTTGTTAATGGATTGTCTGTATACTGTTGTATGTGTATTGACTGTATACTAGTGTCTGTATATTGTCTGTATACTGTTGTCTGTGTATTGTCTGTATACTATTGTCTGTGTACTGTTGTCTGTGTATTGTCTGTATACTGTTCTCTGTGTATTGTCTGTATACTGTTGTCTGTGTATTGTCTGTATAGTGTTGTCAAAGAATTCTCTGTATACTGTTAGCTGTGTATTGTCTGTATACTGTTGTCTGTTTCTTGTCTTTATACTAGTGTCTATATATTGTCTCTATACTAGTGTCTGTATATTGTCTGTATACTGTTGTCTGTATATTGTCTGTATACTAGTATCTATATATTGTCTGTATACTAGTGTCTGTATATTGTCTGTATACTGTTGTGTGTGTATTGTCTGTATGCTGTTGTCTGTGCATTGTCTGTATACTAGTGTCTATGTATTGTCTGTATACTGTTGTCTGTGTATTCTCTGTATACTGTTGTCTGTGGATTGTCTGTATACTGTTGTCTGTGTATTATTGTATACTGTTGTCTATGTATTGTCTGTATACTAGTGTCTGTGTATTGTCTGTATACTGTTGTCTGTACATTGTCTGTATACTGTTGTCTGTGTATTGTCCGTATAGTGTATATTTTGTGTATACTAGTATCTGTATATTGTCTGTATACTGGTGTCTGTATATTGTCTGTATAATGCTGTCTGTGTATTGTCTGTATACTGTTGTCTGTGTATTGTCTGCATACTGTTGTCTGTGTATTGTCTGTATACACTTGTCTGTGTATTGTCTGTATATTAGTGTCTGTATATTGTCTGTATACTACTGCCTGTGTATTGTCTGTGTACTGGTGTCTGTATATTGTCTGTATACTGCTGTCTGTGTATTATCTGTATACCGTTGTCTGTGTATTGTCTGCATACTGTTGTCTGTGTATTGTCTGTATAGTGTTGTCAATGAATTGTCTGTATACTGTTGTCTGCGTATTGACTGTAGACTGTTGTGTGTGTATTGTCTGTATATTGTCTGTATACTGTTGTCTGTGTATTGTCTGTATACTGTTGTCTGTGTATTCTCTGTATACTGTTCTCTGTATATTGTCTGTATTCTGTTGTCTGTGTATTGTCTGTATAGTGTTCTCAATTTATTGTCTGTATACTGTTGTCTGTGTATTGTCTGTATACCGTTGTCTGTGCATTGTCTGTATACTGTTGTCTGTGTATTCTCTGTATACTGTTCTCTGTATATTGTCTGTATTCTGTTGTCTGTGTATTGTCTGTATAGTGTTCTCAATTGATTGTCTGTATACTGTTGGGTGTGTATTGTCTGTATACCGTTGTCTGTGCATTGTCTGTATACTGTTCTCTGTATATTGTCTGTATACTGTTGTCTGTGTATTGTCTGTATACTATTGTCTGTATATTGTCTGTATACTAGTGTCTGTATATTGTCTGCATAATGCTGTCTGTGTATTGTCTGTATACTGTTGTTTGTGTATTGTCTGTATCCTGTTGTCTGTGTATTGTCTGTATACTATTGTCTGTGTATTGTCTGTATACTGTTGTCTGTGTATTGTCTGTATACTGTTGTCTGTGTATTGTCTGTATACTGTTGTGTGTGCATTGTCTGTATACTGTTGTCTGTTTATTGTCTGTAGAGTGTTGTCTGTGTATGATCTGTATGCTAGTGTCTGTATATTGTCTGTATACTGTTGTCTGTGCATTGTTTGTATACTAGGGTCTGTATATTATCTTTATACTGTTGTCTGTGTATTGTCTGTATACTGTTGTCTGTGTATTGTCTGTATACTGTTGTCTGTATATTGTCTGTATGCTGTTGTCTGTGTATTGTATGTATACTGTTGTCTGTGTATTGTCTGTATACTGTTGTCTGTGTATTGTCTGTATACTGTTCTCTGTGTATTGTCTGTATACTGTTGTCTGTGTATTGTCTGTATACTAGTATCTATATATTGTCTCTATACTAGTGTCTGTATATTGTCTGTATACTACTGTCTGTATATTTTCTGTATACTGTTGTGTGTGTATTGTCTGTATGCTGTTGTCTGTGCATTGTCTGTATACTAGTGTCTGTGTATTGACTGTATACGAATGTCTGTATATTGTCTGTATACTGTTGTCTGTGCATTGTATGTATACTAGGGTCTGTATATTATCTTTATACTGTTGTCTGTGTATTGTCTGTATACTGTTGTCTGTGTATTGTCTGTATACTGTTGTCTGTATATTGTCTGTATGCTGTTGTCTGTGTATTGTATGTATACTGTTGTCTGTGTAATGTATGTATACTGTTGTCTGTGTATTGTCTGTATACTGTTCTCTGTGTATTGTCTGTATACTGTTGTCTGTGTATTGTCTGTATACACTTGTCTCTGTATTGTCTGTATACTAGTGTCTGTATATTGTCTGTATACTAGTGTCTGTGTATTGTCTGTATACTGCTGTCTGTGTATTGTCTGTATACTGTTGTCTGTGTATTGTCTGTATACTGTTGTATGTGTATTGATTGTATACTAGTGTCTGTATATTGTCTGTATACTGTTGTCTGTGTATTGTCTGTATACTGTTGTCTGTGTATTGTCTGTATACTGTTGTCTGTGTATTGTCTGTATAGTGTTGTCAATGAATTGTCTGTAAACTGTTGTCTGTGTATTGTCTGTATACTGTTGTCTGTTTATCATCTGTATACTAGTGTCTATATATTGTCTCTATAGTAGTGTCTGTATATTGTCTGTATACTGTTGTCTGTGTATTGTCTGTATACTAGTATCTATATATTGTCTCTATACTAGTGTCTGTATATTGTCTGTATACTGTTGTCTGTATATTGTCTGTATACTAGTGTCTGTATATTGTCTGTATACTGTTGTCTGTGTATTGTCTGTATACTATTGTCTGTATACTGTTGTCTGTGTATTGTCTGTATACTGTTCTCTGTGTATTGTCTGTATAGTGTTGTCAAAGAATTCTCTGTATACTGTTAGCTGTGTATTGTCTGTATACTGTTGTCTGTGTATTGTCTTTATACTAGTGTCTATATATTGTCGCTATACTAGTGTCTGTATATTGTCTGTATACTGTTGTCTGTGTATTGTCTGTATACTAGTATCTATATATTGTCTCTATACTAGTGTCTGTATATTGTCTGTATACTATTGTCTGTATATTGTCTGTATACTGTTGTGTGTGTATTGTCTGCATGCTGTTGTCTGTGTATTGACTGTATACGAATGTCTGTATTTTGTCTGTATACTGTTGTCTGTATATTGTCTGTATACTGTTGTCTATTTATTGTCTGTATACTGTTGTCTGTGTATGTCTGTATACTGTTGTCTATGTATTGACTGTATACTAGTGTCTGTGTATTGTCTGTATACTGTTGTCTGTGTATTGTCTGTAGAGTGGTCTCAATTTATTGTATGTGTAGTGTTGTCTGTGTATTCTCTGTATACTGTTGTCTGTACATTGTCTGTATACTGTTGTCCTCGTATTGTCTGTATAGTGTATATTTTGTGTATACTATTATCTGTATATTGTCTGTAAACTAGTGTCTGTATATTGTCTGTTTATTAGTGTCTGTATATTGTCTGTATACTAGTGTCTGTATATTGTCTGTATATTAGTGTCTGTATATTGTCTGTATACTAGTGTCTGTATACTGTTTGTATACTAGTGTCTGTATATTGTCTCTATACTAGTGTCTGTATATTGTCTGTATACTGCTGTCTGTGTATTGTCTGTATACCGTTCTCTGTGTATTGTCTGTATACTGTTGTCTGTGTATTGTCTGTATACACTTGTCTCTGTATTTTCTGTATACTAGTGTCTGTATATTGTCTGTATACTAGTGTCTGTGTATTTTCTGTATACTGGTGTCTGTATATTGTCTGTATACTGTTGTCTGTGTATTGTCTGTATACTGTTGTCTGTGTATTGTCTGTATACTGTTGTATGTGTATTGATTGTATACTAGTGTCTGTATATTGTCTGTATACTGTTGTCTGTGTATTGTCTGTATACTGTTGTCTGTGTATTGTCTGTATACTGTTGTCTGTGTATTGTCTGTATACTGTTGTCTGTTTATCATCTGTATACTAGTGTCTATATATTGTCTCTATACTAATGTCTGTATATTGTCTGTATACTGTTGTCTGTGTATTGTCTGTATACTAGTATCTATATATTGTCTCTATACTAGTGTCTGTATATTGTCTGTATACTGTTGTCTGTATATTGTCTGTATACTGTTGTGTGTGTATTGTCTATATGCTGTTGTCGGTGCATTGTCTGTCAAACTTCTGTCTGTGTATTGACTCTATACGATTGTCTGTATATTGTCTGTATACTGTTGTCTATGTATTGTCTGTATACTGTTGTCTGTGTATTCTCTGTATACTGTTGTCTGTGTATTGTCTGTATACTGTTGTCTGTGTATTCTCTGTATACTGTTGTCTGTGTATTGTCTGTATACTGTTGTCTGGGTACTGTCTGTATACTGTTGTCTGTGTATTGTCTGTATACTGTTGTCTGTATATTGTCTGTATACTAGTGTCTGTGTATTGTCTGTATGGTGTTGTTAATGGATTGTCTGTATACTGTTGTATGTGTATTGACTGTGTACTAGTGTCTGTATATTATCTGTATACTGTTGTCTGTATATTGTCTGTATACTGTTGTCTGTATCTTGTCTCTATACTGTTGTGTGTGTATTGTCTGTATGCTGTTGTCTGTGCATTGTCTGTCAAACTAGTGTCTGTGTATTGACTGTATACGAGTGTCTGTATATCGTCTGTATACTGTTGTCTATGTATTGTCTGTATACTGTTGTCTGTGTATTGTCTGTATACTGTTGTCTGTATATTGTCTGTATGCTGTTCTCTGTGTATTGTCTGTATACTGTTGTCTGTGTATTCTCTGTATACTGTTGTCTGTGTATTGTCTGTATATTGTTGTCTGTGTATTGTCTGTATACTGTTGTCCGTGTATTGTCTGTAAAGTGTATACTAGTGTCTGTATATTGTCTGTATACTAGTGTCTGTGTATTGTCTGTAGAGTGTTGTTAATGGATTGTCTGTATACTGTTGTATGTGTATTGACTGTATACTAGTGTCTGTATATTGTCTGTATACTGTTGTCTGTGTATTGCCTGTATACTATTGTCTGTGTACTGTTGTCTGTGTATTGTCTGTATACTGTTCTCTGTGTATTGTCTGTATACTGTTGTCTGTGTATTGTCTGTATAGTGTTGTCAAAGAATTCTCTGTATACTGTTAGCTGTGTATTGTCTGTATACTGTTGTCTGTTTCTTGTCTTTATACTAGTGTCTATATATTGTCTCTATACTAGTGTCTGTATATTGTCTGTATACTGTTGTCTGTATATTGTCTGTATACTAGTATCTATATATTGTCTGTATACTAGTGTCTGTATATTGTCTGTATACTGTTGTGTGTGTATTGTCTGTATGCTGTTGTCTGTGCATTGTCTGTATACTAGTGTCTATGTATTGTCTGTATACTGTTGTCTGTGTATTCTCTGTATACTGTTGTCTGTGGATTGTCTGTATACTGTTGTCTGTGTATTATTGTATACTGTTGTCTATGTATTGTCTGTATACTGTTGTCTGTGTATTGTCTGTATACTGTTGTCTGTGTATTGTCTGTATACTGTTGTGTGTGCATTGTCTGTATACTGTTGTCTGTTTATTGTCTGTAGAGTGTTGTCTGTGTATGATCTGTATGCTAGTGTCTGTATATTGTCTGTATACTGTTGTCTGTGCATTGTTTGTATACTAGGGTCTGTATATTATCTTTATACTGTTGTCTGTGTATTGTCTGTATACTGTTGTCTGTGTATTGTCTGTATACTGTTGTCTGTATATTGTCTGTATGCTGTTGTCTGTGTATTGTATGTATACTGTTGTCTGTGTATTGTCTGTATACTGTTGTCTGTGTATTGTCTGTATACTGTTCTCTGTGTATTGTCTGTATACTGTTGTCTGTGTATTGTCTGTATACTAGTATCTATATATTGTCTCTATACTAGTGTCTGTATATTGTCTGTATACTACTGTCTGTATATTTTCTGTATACTGTTGTGTGTGTATTGTCTGTATGCTGTTGTCTGTGCATTGTCTGTATACTAGTGTCTGTGTATTGACTGTATACGAATGTCTGTATATTGTCTGTATACTGTTGTCTGTGCATTGTATGTATACTAGGGTCTGTATATTATCTTTATACTGTTGTCTGTGTATTGTCTGTATACTGTTGTCTGTGTATTGTCTGTATACTGTTGTCTGTATATTGTCTGTATGCTGTTGTCTGTGTATTGTATGTATACTGTTGTCTGTGTAATGTATGTATACTGTTGTCTGTGTATTGTCTGTATACTGTTCTCTGTGTATTGTCTGTATACTGTTGTCTGTGTATTGTCTGTATACACTTGTCTCTGTATTGTCTGTATACTAGTGTCTGTATATTGTCTGTATACTAGTGTCTGTGTATTGTCTGTATACTGCTGTCTGTGTATTGTCTGTATACTGTTGTCTGTGTATTGTCTGTATACTGTTGTATGTGTATTGATTGTATACTAGTGTCTGTATATTGTCTGTATACTGTTGTCTGTGTATTGTCTGTATACTGTTGTCTGTGTATTGTCTGTATACTGTTGTCTGTGTATTGTCTGTATAGTGTTGTCAATGAATTGTCTGTAAACTGTTGTCTGTGTATTGTCTGTATACTGTTGTCTGTTTATCATCTGTATACTAGTGTCTATATATTGTCTCTATAGTAGTGTCTGTATATTGTCTGTATACTGTTGTCTGTGTATTGTCTGTATACTAGTATCTATATATTGTCTCTATACTAGTGTCTGTATATTGTCTGTATACTGTTGTCTGTATATTGTCTGTATACTAGTGTCTGTATATTGTCTGTATACTGTTGTCTGTGTATTGTCTGTATACTATTGTCTGTATACTGTTGTCTGTGTATTGTCTGTATACTGTTCTCTGTGTATTGTCTGTATAGTGTTGTCAAAGAATTCTCTGTATACTGTTAGCTGTGTATTGTCTGTATACTGTTGTCTGTGTATTGTCTTTATACTAGTGTCTATATATTGTCGCTATACTAGTGTCTGTATATTGTCTGTATACTGTTGTCTGTGTATTGTCTGTATACTAGTATCTATATATTGTCTCTATACTAGTGTCTGTATATTGTCTGTATACTATTGTCTGTATATTGTCTGTATACTGTTGTGTGTGTATTGTCTGCATGCTGTTGTCTGTGTATTGACTGTATACGAATGTCTGTATTTTGTCTGTATACTGTTGTCTGTATATTGTCTGTATACTGTTGTCTATTTATTGTCTGTATACTGTTGTCTGTGTATGTCTGTATACTGTTGTCTATGTATTGACTGTATACTAGTGTCTGTGTATTGTCTGTATACTGTTGTCTGTGTATTGTCTGTAGAGTGGTCTCAATTTATTGTATGTGTAGTGTTGTCTGTGTATTCTCTGTATACTGTTGTCTGTACATTGTCTGTATACTGTTGTCCTCGTATTGTCTGTATAGTGTATATTTTGTGTATACTATTATCTGTATATTGTCTGTAAACTAGTGTCTGTATATTGTCTGTTTATTAGTGTCTGTATATTGTCTGTATACTAGTGTCTGTATATTGTCTGTATATTAGTGTCTGTATATTGTCTGTATACTAGTGTCTGTATACTGTTTGTATACTAGTGTCTGTATATTGTCTCTATACTAGTGTCTGTATATTGTCTGTATACTGCTGTCTGTGTATTGTCTGTATACCGTTCTCTGTGTATTGTCTGTATACTGTTGTCTGTGTATTGTCTGTATACACTTGTCTCTGTATTTTCTGTATACTAGTGTCTGTATATTGTCTGTATACTAGTGTCTGTGTATTTTCTGTATACTGGTGTCTGTATATTGTCTGTATACTGTTGTCTGTGTATTGTCTGTATACTGTTGTCTGTGTATTGTCTGTATACTGTTGTATGTGTATTGATTGTATACTAGTGTCTGTATATTGTCTGTATACTGTTGTCTGTGTATTGTCTGTATACTGTTGTCTGTGTATTGTCTGTATACTGTTGTCTGTGTATTGTCTGTATACTGTTGTCTGTTTATCATCTGTATACTAGTGTCTATATATTGTCTCTATACTAATGTCTGTATATTGTCTGTATACTGTTGTCTGTGTATTGTCTGTATACTAGTATCTATATATTGTCTCTATACTAGTGTCTGTATATTGTCTGTATACTGTTGTCTGTATATTGTCTGTATACTGTTGTGTGTGTATTGTCTATATGCTGTTGTCGGTGCATTGTCTGTCAAACTTCTGTCTGTGTATTGACTCTATACGATTGTCTGTATATTGTCTGTATACTGTTGTCTATGTATTGTCTGTATACTGTTGTCTGTGTATTCTCTGTATACTGTTGTCTGTGTATTGTCTGTATACTGTTGTCTGTGTATTCTCTGTATACTGTTGTCTGTGTATTGTCTGTATACTGTTGTCTGGGTACTGTCTGTATACTGTTGTCTGTGTATTGTCTGTATACTGTTGTCTGTATATTGTCTGTATACTAGTGTCTGTGTATTGTCTGTATGGTGTTGTTAATGGATTGTCTGTATACTGTTGTATGTGTATTGACTGTGTACTAGTGTCTGTATATTATCTGTATACTGTTGTCTGTATATTGTCTGTATACTGTTGTCTGTATCTTGTCTCTATACTGTTGTGTGTGTATTGTCTGTATGCTGTTGTCTGTGCATTGTCTGTCAAACTAGTGTCTGTGTATTGACTGTATACGAGTGTCTGTATATCGTCTGTATACTGTTGTCTATGTATTGTCTGTATACTGTTGTCTGTGTATTGTCTGTATACTGTTGTCTGTATATTGTCTGTATGCTGTTCTCTGTGTATTGTCTGTATACTGTTGTCTGTGTATTCTCTGTATACTGTTGTCTGTGTATTGTCTGTATATTGTTGTCTGTGTATTGTCTGTATACTGTTGTCCGTGTATTGTCTGTAAAGTGTATACTAGTGTCTGTATATTGTCTGTATACTAGTGTCTGTGTATTGTCTGTAGAGTGTTGTTAATGGATTGTCTGTATACTGTTGTATGTGTATTGACTGTATACTAGTGTCTGTATATTGTCTGTATACTGTTGTCTGTGTATTGCCTGTATACTATTGTCTGTGTACTGTTGTCTGTGTATTGTCTGTATACTGTTCTCTGTGTATTGTCTGTATACTGTTGTCTGTGTATTGTCTGTATAGTGTTGTCAAAGAATTCTCTGTATACTGTTAGCTGTGTATTGTCTGTATACTGTTGTCTGTTTCTTGTCTTTATACTAGTGTCTATATATTGTCTCTATACTAGTGTCTGTATATTGTCTGTATACTGTTGTCTGTATATTGTCTGTATACTAGTATCTATATATTGTCTGTATACTAGTGTCTGTATATTGTCTGTATACTGTTGTGTGTGTATTGTCTGTATGCTGTTGTCTGTGCATTGTCTGTATACTAGTGTCTATGTATTGTCTGTATACTGTTGTCTGTGTATTCTCTGTATACTGTTGTCTGTGGATTGTCTGTATACTGTTGTCTGTGTATTATTGTATACTGTTGTCTATGTATTGTCTGTATACTAGTGTCTGTGTATTGTCTGTATACTGTTGTCTGTACATTGTCTGTATACTGTTGTCTGTGTATTGTCCGTATAGTGTATATTTTGTGTATACTAGTATCTGTATATTGTCTGTATACTGGTGTCTGTATATTGTCTGTATAATGCTGTCTGTGTATTGTCTGTATACTGTTGTCTGTGTATTGTCTGCATACTGTTGTCTGTGTATTGTCTGTATACACTTGTCTGTGTATTGTCTGTATATTAGTGTCTGTATATTGTCTGTATACTACTGCCTGTGTATTGTCTGTGTACTGGTGTCTGTATATTGTCTGTATACTGCTGTCTGTGTATTATCTGTATACTGTTGTCTGTGTATTGTCTGCATACTGTTGTCTGTGTATTGTCTGTATAGTGTTGTCAATGAATTGTCTGTATACTGTTGTCTGCGTATTGACTGTAGACTGTTGTGTGTGTATTGTCTGTATATTGTCTGTATACTGTTGTCTGTGTATTGTCTGTATACTGTTGTCTGTGTATTCTCTGTATACTGTTCTCTGTATATTGTCTGTATTCTGTTGTCTGTGTATTGTCTGTATAGTGTTCTCAATTTATTGTCTGTATACTGTTGTCTGTGTATTGTCTGTATACCGTTGTCTGTGCATTGTCTGTATACTGTTGTCTGTGTATTCTCTGTATACTGTTCTCTGTATATTGTCTGTATTCTGTTGTCTGTGTATTGTCTGTATAGTGTTCTCAATTGATTGTCTGTATACTGTTGGGTGTGTATTGTCTGTATACCGTTGTCTGTGCATTGTCTGTATACTGTTCTCTGTATATTGTCTGTATACTGTTGTCTGTGTATTGTCTGTATACTATTGTCTGTATATTGTCTGTATACTAGTGTCTGTATATTGTCTGCATAATGCTGTCTGTGTATTGTCTGTATACTGTTGTTTGTGTATTGTCTGTATCCTGTTGTCTGTGTATTGTCTGTATACTATTGTCTGTGTATTGTCTGTATACTGTTGTCTGTGTATTGTCTGTATACTGTTGTCTGTGTATTGTCTGTATACTGTTGTGTGTGCATTGTCTGTATACTGTTGTCTGTTTATTGTCTGTAGAGTGTTGTCTGTGTATGATCTGTATGCTAGTGTCTGTATATTGTCTGTATACTGTTGTCTGTGCATTGTTTGTATACTAGGGTCTGTATATTATCTTTATACTGTTGTCTGTGTATTGTCTGTATACTGTTGTCTGTGTATTGTCTGTATACTGTTGTCTGTATATTGTCTGTATGCTGTTGTCTGTGTATTGTATGTATACTGTTGTCTGTGTATTGTCTGTATACTGTTGTCTGTGTATTTTCTGTATACTGTTCTCTGTGTATTGTCTGTATACTGTTGTCTGTGTATTGTCTGTATACACTTGTCTCTGTATTGTCTCTATACTAGTGTCTGTATATTGTCTGTATACTGTTGTCTGTATATTGTCTGTATACTAGTGTCTGTATATTGTCTGTATACTGTTGTCTGTGTATTGTCTGTATACTGTTCTCTGTGTATTGTCTGTATACTGTTGTCTGTGTATTGTCTGTATACTGTTGTATGTGTATTGATTGTATACTAGTGTCTGTGTATTGTCTGTATAGTGTTGTCAATGAATTGTCTGTATACTGTTGTCTGTGTATTGTCTGTATACTGTTGTCTGTTTATCGTCTGTATACTAGTGTCTATATATTGTCTCTATACTAGTGTCTGTATATTGTCTGTTTACTGTTGTCTGTGTATTGTCTGTATACTAGTATCTATATATTGTCTCTATACTAGTGTCTGTATATTGTCTGTATACTGTTGTCTGTATATTGTCTGTATACTGTTGTGTGTGTATTGTCTTTATGCTGTTGTCTGTGCATTGTCTGTCAAACAAGTGTCTGTGTATTGACTGTATATAAGTGTCTGTATATTGTCTGCATACTGTTGTCTATGTATTGTCTGTATACTGTTGTCTGTGTATTGTCTGTATACTGTTGTCTGTATATTGTCTGTATGCTGTTGTCTGTGTATTGTCTGTATACTGTTGTCTGTGTATTCTCTATACTGTTGTCTGTACATTGTCTGTATACTGTTGTCTGCGTATTGTCTGTCTAGTGAATATTTTGTGTATACTAGTATCTGTGTATTGTCTGTATACTAGTGTCTGTATATTGTCTGTATATTAGTGTCTGTATATTGTCTGTATACTGCTGTCTGTATACTGTCTGTATACTAGTGTCTGTATATTGTCTGTATACTGTTGTCTATGTATTGTCTGTATACTGTTGTCTGTGTATTCTCTGTATACTGTTGTCTGTGTATTGTCTGTATACTGTTGTCTGTGTATTGTCTGTATACTGTTGTTTGTGTATTTTCTCTATGCTGTTGTCTATGTATTGTCTGTATATTGTTGTCTGTATATTGTCTGTATACTGTTGTCTATGTATTGACTGTATACTGGTGTCTGTATATTGTCTGTATACTGTTGTCTGTGAATTGTCTGTAGAGTGTTCTCAATTTATTGTATGTGTAGTGTTGTCTGTGTATTGTCTGTATACTGTTGTCTGTACATTGTCTGTATACTAGTGTCTGTGTATTGTCTGTATAGTGTATATTTTCTGTATACTAGTATCTGTATATTGTCTGTATACTAGTGTCTGTATATTGTCTGTTTATTAGTGTGTGTATATTATCTGTATACTGTTGTTGGTGTATTGTCTGTATACACTTGTCTGTGTATTGTCTGTATACTAGTGTCTGTGTATTGTCTGTATACTAGTGTCTGTGTATTGTCTGTATACCGGTGTCTGTATATTGTCTGTGTACTGCTGTCTGTGTATTGTCTGTATACTGTTGTCTGTGTATTGTCTGCATACTGTTGTCTGTGTATTGTCTGTATACACTTCTCTGTGTATTGTCTGTATATTAGTGTCTGTATATTGTCTGTATACTAGTGTCTGTGTATTGTCTGTGTACTGGTGTCTGTATATTGTCTGTATACTGCTGTCTGTGTATTGTCTGCATACTGTTGTCTGTGTATTGTCTGCATACTGTTGTCTGTGTATTGTCTGTATAGTGTTGTCAATGAATTGTCTGTATACTGTTGTCTGCGTATTGACTGTATACTGTTGTGTGTGTATTGTCTGTATATTGTCTGTATACTGTTGTCTGTGTATTGTCTGTATACTGTTGTCTGTGTATTCTCTGTGTACTGTTCTCTGTATATTGTCTCTATTCTGTTGTCTGTGTATTGTCTGTATAGTGTTCTCAATTTATTGTCTGTATACTGTTGTCTCTGTATTGTCTGTATACCGCTGTCTGTGCATTGTCTGTATACTGTTGTCTGTGTATTGTCTGTATAGTGTTCTCTGTGTATGATCTCTATACTGTTCTCTGTATATTGTCTGCATACTGTTGTCTGTATATTGTCTGTATACTAGTGTCTGTATATTGTCTGCATAATGCTGTCTGTGTATTGTCTGTATACTGTTGTTTGTGTATTGTCTGTATCCTGTTGTCTGTGTATTGTCTGTATACTATTGTCTGTGTATTGTCTGTATACTGTTGTCTGTGTATTGTCTGTATACTGTTGTCTGTGTATTGTCTGTATAGTGTTCTCAATTTATTGTCTGTATACTGTTGTCTGTGTATTGTCTGTATACCGCTGTCTGTGCATTGTCTGTATACTGTTGTCTGTGTATTGTCTGTATAGTGTTCTCTGTGTATGATCTCTATACTGTTCTCTGTATATTGTCTGCATACTGTTGTCTGTATATTGTCTGTATACTAGTGTCTGTATATTATCTGCATAATGGTGTCTGTGTATTGTCTGTATACTGTTGTTTGTGTATTGTCTGTATCCTGTTGTCTGTGTATTGTCTGTATACTATTGTCTGTGTATTGTCTGTATTCTGTTGTCTGTGTATGGTCTGTATACTGTTGTCTGTGTATTGTCTGTATACTGTTGTCTGTGTATTGTCTGTATACTGTTGTGTGTGCATTGTCTGTATACTGTTGTCTGTTTATTGTCTGTAGAGTGTTGTCTGTGTATGATCTGTATGCTAGTGTCTGTATATTGTCTGTATACTGTTGTCTGTGCATTGTATGTATACTAGGGTCTGTATATTATCTTTATACTGTTGTCTGTGTATTGTCTGTATACTGTTGTCTGTGTATTGTCTGTATACTGTTGTCTGTATATTGTCTATATGCTGTTGTCTGTGTATTGTATGTATACTGTTGTCTGTGTATTGTCTGTATACTGTTGTCTGTGTATTGTCTGTATACTGTTCTCTGTGTATTGTCTGTATACTGTTGTCTGTGTATTGTCTGTATACACTTGTCTCTGTATTGTCTGTATACTAGTGTCTGTATATTGTCTGTATACTAGTGTCTGTGTATTGTCTGTATACTGGTGTCTGTATATTGTCTGTATACTGCTGTCTGTGTATTGTCTGTATACTGTTGTCTGTGTATTGTCTGTATACTGTTGTATGTGTATTGATTGTATACTAGTGTCTGTATATTGTCTGTATACTGTTGTCTGTGTATTGTCTGTATACTGTTGTCTGTGTATTGTCTGTATACTGTTGTCTGTGTATTGTCTGTATACTGTTGTCTGTGTATTGTCTGTATAGTGTTGTCAATGAATTGTCTGTATACTGTTGTCTGTGTATTGTCTGTATACTGTTGTCTGTTTATCATCTGTATACTAGTGTCTATATATTGTCTCTATAGTAGTGTCTGTATATTGCCTGTATACTGTTGTCTGTGTATTGTCTGTATACTAGTGTCTGTATATTGTCTGTATATTAGTGTCTGTATATTGTCTGTATACTGCTGTCTGTATACTGTCTGTATACTAGTGTCTGTATATTGTCTGTATACTGTTGTCTATGTATTGTCTGTATACTGTTGTCTGTGTATTCTCTGTATACTGTTGTCTGTGTATTGTCTGTATACTGTTGTCTGTGTATTGTCTGTATACTGTTGTTTGTGTATTTTCTCTATGCTGTTGTCTATGTATTGTCTGTATATTGTTGTCTGTATATTGTCTGTATACTGTTGTCTATGTATTGACTGTATACTGGTGTCTGTATATTGTCTGTATACTGTTGTCTGTGAATTGTCTGTAGAGTGTTCTCAATTTATTGTATGTGTAGTGTTGTCTGTGTATTGTCTGTATACTGTTGTCTGTACATTGTCTGTATACTAGTGTCTGTGTATTGTCTGTATAGTGTATATTTTCTGTATACTAGTATCTGTATATTGTCTGTATACTAGTGTCTGTATATTGTCTGTTTATTAGTGTGTGTATATTATCTGTATACTGTTGTTGGTGTATTGTCTGTATACACTTGTCTGTGTATTGTCTGTATACTAGTGTCTGTGTATTGTCTGTATACTAGTGTCTGTGTATTATCTGTATACCGGTGTCTGTATATTGTCTGTGTACTGCTGTCTGTGTATTGTCTGTATACTGTTGTCTGTGTATTGTCTGCATACTGTTGTCTGTGTATTGTCTGTATACACTTCTCTGTGTATTGTCTGTATATTAGTGTCTGTATATTGTCTGTATACTAGTGTCTGTGTATTGTCTGTGTACTGGTGTCTGTATATTGTCTGTATACTGCTGTCTGTGTATTGTCTGCATACTGTTGTCTGTGTATTGTCTGCATACTGTTGTCTGTGTATTGTCTGTATAGTGTTGTCAATGAATTGTCTGTATACTGTTGTCTGCGTATTGACTGTATACTGTTGTGTGTGTATTGTCTGTATATTGTCTGTATACTGTTGTCTGTGTATTGTCTGTATACTGTTGTCTGTGTATTCTCTGTGTACTGTTCTCTGTATATTGTCTCTATTCTGTTGTCTGTGTATTGTCTGTATAGTGTTCTCAATTTATTGTCTGTATACTGTTGTCTCTGTATTGTCTGTATACCGCTGTCTGTGCATTGTCTGTATACTGTTGTCTGTGTATTGTCTGTATAGTGTTCTCTGTGTATGATCTCTATACTGTTCTCTGTATATTGTCTGCATACTGTTGTCTGTATATTGTCTGTATACTAGTGTCTGTATATTGTCTGCATAATGCTGTCTGTGTATTGTCTGTATACTGTTGTTTGTGTATTGTCTGTATCCTGTTGTCTGTGTATTGTCTGTATACTATTGTCTGTGTATTGTCTGTATACTGTTGTCTGTGTATTGTCTGTATACTGTTGTCTGTGTATTGTCTGTATACTGTTGTGTGTGCATTGTCTGTATACTGTTGTCTGTTTATTGTCTGTAGAGTGTTGTCTGTGTATGATCTGTATGCTAGTGTCTGTATATTGTCTGTATACTGTTGTCTGTGCATTGTATGTATACTAGGGTCTGTATATTATCTTTATACTGTTGTCTGTGTATTGTCTGTATACTGTTGTCTGTGTATTGTCTGTATACTGTTGTCTGTATATTGTCTGTATGCTGTTGTCTGTGTATTGTCTGTATACTGTTGTCTGTGTATTGTCTGTATACTGTTGTCTGTGTATTGTCTGTATACTGTTGTCTGTGTATTGTCTGTATAGTGTTCTCAATTTATTGTCTGTATACTGTTGTCTGTGTATTGTCTGTATACCGCTGTCTGTGCATTGTCTGTATACTGTTGTCTGTGTATTGTCTGTATAGTGTTCTCTGTGTATGATCTCTATACTGTTCTCTGTATATTGTCTGCATACTGTTGTCTGTATATTGTCTGTATACTAGTGTCTGTATATTATCTGCATAATGGTGTCTGTGTATTGTCTGTATACTGTTGTTTGTGTATTGTCTGTATCCTGTTGTCTGTGTATTGTCTGTATACTATTGTCTGTGTATTGTCTGTATTCTGTTGTCTGTGTATGGTCTGTATACTGTTGTCTGTGTATTGTCTGTATACTGTTGTCTGTGTATTGTCTGTATACTGTTGTGTGTGCATTGTCTGTATACTGTTGTCTGTTTATTGTCTGTAGAGTGTTGTCTGTGTATGATCTGTATGCTAGTGTCTGTATATTGTCTGTATACTGTTGTCTGTGCATTGTATGTATACTAGGGTCTGTATATTATCTTTATACTGTTGTCTGTGTATTGTCTGTATACTGTTGTCTGTGTATTGTCTGTATACTGTTGTCTGTATATTGTCTGTATGCTGTTGTCTGTGTATTGTATGTATACTGTTGTCTGTGTATTGTCTGTATACTGTTGTCTGTGTATTGTCTGTATACTGTTCTCTGTGTATTGTCTGTATACTGTTGTCTGTGTATTGTCTGTATACATTTGTCTCTGTATTGTCTGTATACTAGTGTCTGTATATTGTCTGTATACTAGTGTCTGTGTATTGTCTGTATACTGGTGTCTGTATATTGTCTGTATACTGCTGTCTGTGTATTGTCTGTATACTGTTGTCTGTGTATTGTCTGTATACTGTTGTATGTGTATTGATTGTATACTAGTGTCTGTATATTGTCTGTATACTGTTGTCTGTGTATTGTCTGTATACTGTTGTCTGTGTATTGTCTGTATACTGTTGTCTGTGTATTGTCTGTATACTGTTGTCTGTGTATTGTCTGTATAGTGTTGTCAATGAATTGTCTGTATACTGTTGTCTGTGTATTGTCTGTATACTGTTGTCTGTTTATCATCTGTATACTAGTGTCTATATATTGTCTCTATAGTAGTGTCTGTATATTGCCTGTATACTGTTGTCTGTGTATTGTCTGTATACTAGTATCTATATATTGTCTCTATACTAGTGTCTGTATATTGTCTGTATACTGTTGTCTGTATATTGTCTGTATACTAGTGTCTGTATATTGTCTGTATACTGTTGTCTGTGTATTGTCTGTATACTGTTCTCTGTGTATTGTCTGTATACTGTTGTCTGTGTATTGTCTGTATACTGTTGTATGTGTATTGATTGTATACTGTTGTCTGTGTATTGTCTGTATAGTGTTGTCAATGAATTGTCTGTATACTGTTGTCTGTGTATTGTCTGTATACTGTTGTCTGTGTATTGTCTGTATACTAGTATCTATATATTGTCTCTATAGTAGTGTCTGTATATTGTCTGTATACTGTTGTCTGTATATTGTCTGTATACTGTTGTGTGTGTATTGTCTTTATGCTGTTGTCTGTGCATTGTCTGTCAAACAAGTGTCTGTGTATTGACTGTATATAAGTGTCTGTATATTGTCTGCATACTGTTGTCTATGTATTGTCTGTATACTGTTGTCTGTGTATTGTCTGTATACTGTTGTCTGTATATTGTCTGTATGCTGTTGTCTGTGTATTGTCTGTATACTGTTGTCTGTGTATTCTCTGTATACTGTTGTCTGTGTATTGTCTGTATACTGTTGTCTGTGTATTGTCTGTATACTGTTGTCTGTGTATTGTCTGTATAGTGTATATTAGTGTCTGTATATTGTCTGTATACTAGTGTTTGTGTATTGTCTGTATAGTGTTGTTAATGGATTCTCTGTATACTGTTGTATGTGTATTGACTGTATACTAGTGTCTGTATATTGTCTGTATACTGTTGTCTGTGTATTGTCTGTATGCTATTGTCTGTATACTGTTGTCTGTGTATTGTCTGCATACTGTTCTCTGTGTATTGTCTGTATACTGTTGTCTGTGTATTGTCTGTATAGTGTTGTCAAAGAATTCTCTGTATACTGTTAGCTGTGTATTGTCTGTATACTGTTGTCTGTTTATTGTCTTTATACTAGTGTCTATATATTGTCTCTATACTAGTGTATGTATATTGTCTGTATACTGTTGTCTGTGTATTGTCTGTATACTAGTATCTATATATTGTCTCTATACTAGTGTCTGTATATTGTCTGTATACTACTGTCTGTATATTTTCTGTATACTGTTGTGTGTGTATTGTCTGTATGCTGTTGTCTGTGCATTGTCTGTATACTAGTGTCTGTGTATTGACTGTATACGAATGTTTGTATATTGTCTGTATACTGTTGTCTGTGCATTGTATGTATACTAGGGTCTGTATATTATCTTTATACTGTTGTCTGTGTATTGTCTGTATACTGTTGTCTGTGTATTGTCTGTATACTGTTGTCTGTATATTGTCTGTATGCTGTTGTCTGTGTATTGTATGTATACTGTTGTCTGTGTATTGTCTGTATACTGTTGTCTGTGTATTGTCTTTATACTGTTCTCTGTGTATTGTCTGTATACTGTTGTCTGTGTATTGTCTGTATACACTTGTCTCTGTATTGTCTGTATACTAGTGTCTGTATATTGTCTGTATACTAGTGTCTGTGTATTGTCTGTATACTGTTGTCTGTGTATTGTCTGTATACTGTTGTATGTGTATTGATTGTATACTAGTGTCTGTATATTGTCTGTATACTGTTGTCTGTGTATTGTCTGTATACTGTTGTCTGTGTATTGTCTGTATACTGTTGTCTGTGTATTGTCTGTATAGTGTTGTCAATGAATTGTCTGTAAACTGTTGTCTGTGTATTGTCTGTATACTGTTGTCTGTTTATCATCTGTATACTAGTGTCTATATATTGTCTCTATAGTAGTGTCTGTATATTGTCTGTATACTGTTGTCTGTGTATTGTCTGTATACTAGTATCTATATATTGTCTCTATACTAGTGTCTGTATATTGTCTGTATACTGTTGTCTGTATATTGTCTGTATACTAGTGTCTGTATATTGTCTGTATACTGTTGTCTGTGTATTGTCTGTATACTGTTGTCTGTGTATTGTCTGTATACACTTGTCTCTGTATTGTCTGTATACTAGTGTCTGTATATTGTCTGTATTATATTGTCTGTGTATTGTCTGTATACTGGTGTCTGTATATTGTCTGTATACTGCTGTCTGTGTATTGTCTGTATACTGTTGTCTGTGTATTGTCTGTATACTGTTGTATGTGTATTGATTGTATACTAGTGTCTGTATATTGTCTGTATACTGTTGTCTGTGTATTCTCTGTATACTGTTGTCTGTGTATTGTCTGTATAGTGTTGTCAATGAATTGTCTGTATACTGTTGTCTGTGTATTGTCTGTATACTGTTGTCTGTTTATCATCTGTATACTAGTGTCTATATATTGTCTCTATACTAGTGTCTGTATATTGTCTGTATACTGTTGTCTGTGTATTGTCTGTATACTAGTATCTATATATTGTCTCTATACTAGTGTCTGTATATTGTCTGTATACTGTTGTCTGTTTATCGTCTGTATACTAGTGTCTATATATTGTCTCTATACTAGTGTCTGTATATTGTCTGTATACTGTTGTCTGTGTATTGTCTGTATACTAGTATCTATATATTGTCTCTATACTAGTGTCTGTATATTGTCTGTATACTGTTGTCTGTATATTGTCTGTATACTGTTATGTGTGTATTGTCTATATGCTGTTGTCTGTGCATTGTCTGTCAAACTTGTGTCTGTGTATTGACTGTATACGAGTGTCTGTATATTGTCTGTATACTATTGTCTATGTATTGTCTGTATACTGTTGTCTGTGTATTGTCTGTATACTGTTGTCTGTGTATTCTCAGTATACTGTTGTCTGTGTATTCTCTGTATACTGTTGTCTGTGTATTGTCTGTATACTGTTGTCTGTGTATTGTCTTTATACTGTTGTCTGTGTATTGGTTGTATACTAGTGTCTGTGTATTGTCTGTATAGTGTTGTCAATGAATTGTCTGTATGCTGTTGTCTGTGTATTGTCTGTATACTGTTGTCTGTTTATCGTCTGTATACTAGTGTCTATATATTGTCTCTATACTAGTGTCTGTATATTGTCTGTATACTGTTGTCTGTGTATTTTCTGTATACTAGTATCTATATATTGTCTCTATACTAGTGTCTGTATATTGTCTGTATACTGTTGTCTGTATATTGTCTGTATACTGTTGTGTGTGTATTGTCTGTATGCTGTTGTCTGTGCATTGTCTGTCAAACTAGTGTCTGTGTATTGACTGTATACGAGTGTCTGTATATTGTCTGTATACTGTTGTCTATGTATTGTCTGTATACTGTTGTCTGTGTATTGTCTGTATACTGATGTCTGTATATTGTCTGTATGCTGTTGTCTGTGTATTGTCTGTATACTGTTGTCTGTGTATTGTCTGTATACTGTTCTCTGTGTATTGTCTGTATACTGTTCTCTGTGTATTGTCTGTATACTGCTGTCTATTTATTGTCTGTATACTGTTGTCTGTGTATTGTCTGTATACTAGTGTCTGTGTATTGTCTGTATACTAGTGTCTGTGTATTGTCTGTATAGTGTTGTTAATGGATTGTCTGTATACTGTTGTATGTGTATTGACTGTATACTAGTGTCTGTATATTGTCTGTATACTGTTGTCTGTGTATTGTCTGTATACTGTTCTCTGTGTATTGTCTGTATACTGTTGTCTGTGTATTGTCTGTATAGTGTTGTCAAAGAATTCTCTGTATACTGTTAGCTGTGTATTGTCTGTATACTGTTGTCTGTTTATTGTCTTTATACTAGTGTCTATATATTGTCTCTATACTAGTGTCTGTGTATTGTCTGTATACTGTTGTCTGTGTATTGTCTGTATACTAGTATCTATATATTGTCTTTATACTAGTGTCTGTATATTGTCTGTATACTACTGTTTGTATATTGTCTGTATACTGTTGTGAGTGTATTGTCTGTATGCTGTTGTCTGTGCATTGTCTGTATACTAGTGTCTGTGTATTGACTGTATACGAATGTCTGTATATTGTCTGTATACTGTTGTCTATGTGTTGTCTGTATACTGCTGTCTATTTATTGTCTGTATACTGTTGTCTGTGTATTGTCTGTATACTGTTGTCTGTGTATTGTCTGTATACTGTTGTCTATGTATTGACTGTATACTAGTGTCTGTGTATTGTCTGTATACTAGTGTCTGTATACTGTCCGTATACTAGTGTCTGTATATTGTCTGTATACTAGTGCCTGTATATTGTCTGTATACTAGTGTCTGGGTATTGTCTGTATAATAGTGTCTGTATATTGTCTCTATACTGTTGTCTGTGTATTGTCTGTATACTGTTGTCTGTGTATTCTCTGTATGCTGTTGTCTGTGCATTGTCAATGGATTGTCTGTATTCTGTTGTCTGTGTATTGTCTGTATACTGTTGTCCGTGTTTTGTCTGTATACTAGTGTTTGTATATTGTCTGTATACTGTTGTCTGTGTATTGTCTGTATAGTGTTGTCAATGGATTGTCTGTATACTGTTGTCTGTGTATTGTTTTCATAGTGTTGTCTGTGTTGACTGTATACTAGTGTCTGTATATTGTCTGTATACTGTGGTCTGTGTATTGTCTGCATTTTGTTGTCAATGGATTGTCTGTATACTGTTGTCTGTGTATTGTCTGTATACTGTTGTGTGTGCATTGTCTGTATACTGTTGTCTGTGTATTGTCTGTATACTGTTGTCTGTGTATTGTCTGTATACTAGTGTTTGTATATTGTCTGTATACTGTTGTCTGTGTATTGTCTGTATACTGTTGTCTGTGTATTGTCTGTATACTGTTATCTGTGTATTGTCTGTATAGTGTTGTCTGTGTATTGTCTGTATACTGTTGTCTGTGGATTGTCTGTATACTGTTGTCTGTATATTGTTTGTATGCTGTTGTCTGTGTATTGACTGTATACTGTTGTTTGTGTTTGTCTGTATAGTGTTGTCTGTGAATTGTTTGTATACTGTTGTCTATGTATTGTCTGTATACTGTTGTCTGTATACTGTTGTCTGTGTATTGTCTGTATACTGTTGTCTGTATACTGTTGTCTGTGTATTGTCTGTATACTGTTGTCTGTGTATTGTCTGTATACTGTTGTCTGTGTATTGTCTGTATACTGTTGTCTATGTATTGTCTGTATACTGTTGTCTGTATGTTGTCTGTATACTGTTGTCTGTGTATTGTCTGTATACTGTTGTCTATGTATTGTCTGTATGCTGTTTTCTATGTATTGTCTGTATACTGTTGTCTGTATATTGTCTGTATACTGTTGTCTGTGTATTGTCTGTATACTGTTGTCTATGTATTGTCTGTATACTGTTGTCTATGTATTGTCTGTATACTGTTGTATGTGTATTGTCTGTATACTGTTGTCTGTGTACTGTTGTCTATGTATTGTCTGTATACTGTTGTCTGTATGTTGTCTGTATACTGTTGTCTGTGTATTGTCTGTATACTGTTGTCTGTGGATTGTCTGTATACTGTTGTCTGTGTATTGTCTGTATACTGTTGTCTATGTATTGTCTGTATACTGTTGTCTGTGCATTGTCTGTATACTGTTGTCTGTGTATTGTCTGTATACAGTTGTCTGTGAATTGTCTGTATACTGTTATCTGTGTATTGTCTGTATAGTGTTCTCAATGGATTGTCTGTATACTGATGTCTATGTATTGTCTGTATACTGTTGTCTGTATACTGTTGTCTGTGTATTGTCTGTATACTGTTGTCTGTGTATTGTCTGTATAGTGTTGTCTGTGTATTGTCTGTATACTGTTGTCTGTGTATTGTCTGTATACTGTTGTCCGTGTATTGTCTGTATACTGTTGTCTGTGCATTGTCTGTATACTGTTGTCTGTGTATTGTCTGTATAGTGTTCTCTGTGTATTGTCTGTATACTGTTGTCTGTGTATTGTCTGTATACTGTTGTCTGTGTATTGTCTGTATACTGTTGTCTGTGTATTATCTGTATAGTGTTGTCTGTTTATTGTCTGTATACTGTTGTCTGTGTATTATCTGTATACTGTTGTCTGTGTTTTGTCTGTACACTGCTCTCTGTGTTTTGTCTGTATTGTTGTCTGTATATTGTCTGTATACTAGTGTCTGTATATTGTCTGTATACTAGTGTCTGTATATTGTCTGTATACTAGTGTCTGTATATTGTCTGTATACTAGTGTCTGTATATTGTCTGTATACTAGTGTTTGTATATTGTCTGTATACTAGTGTCTGTATATTGTCTGTATACTGTTGTCTGTGTATTATCTGTATACTGTTGTCTGTGTTTTGTCTGTACACTGCTCTCTGTGTTTTGTCTGTATTGTTGTCTCTGTATTGTCTGTATACCATTGTATCTGTATTGTCTCCATACTGTTCTCTGTGTATTGTCTGGATAGTACTTAACGAGTGTTATCGGTATAGTGTTGTCTGTGGATTGTCTTGGTTTTCCTGGCGGTCTGGGGTTCAGAAACGAAACAGTCCCAATTTCGGTACCATGCGGTCTCTCTAGACCCATGGAGAATCACACAATAGAGGTCTACTCGGCGCACAGACGTGGAAAATCGGCGCCAATATTTTCCTTTCTGCACGAGAACCCGTTCATCATCGGGCCGTAGTGTATATGGCTAACATATGTGGCACATGTCCCAATTTGGACTCCAGGCGCTCTTTAGACCTCTGCAGTATCATATAATGATGGCTGTATTGCCCCTTTTAGCGACTATTGAGACCTGGTGTGTAGGATTGACCTAAGTGAAACAAGTCCCAATTTGGGCGCCAGGCACTCTCTCTAGACCTCGGTAATATCATAGTATACGTTTCTTCTTGGTGCTCAGAAATGCTTCCAATATTCCCCCTTTTGACACCAGAACCTGTTGGGGGCATCATCAAGCCCTAATGTGTAGGGCTGACCTAAGTGGATCAAGTCCCAATTTGGGTGCCAGGCACTGTGTCTACATTCTTCCAGTACCATTTAATAGGGATATACTTGCCCCCCTGGCGTCCAGAAACGGTGGCTATACTGCCTCTCTCAGCACCGGAAACCGTTAGGGCACCATCGAACCGTTGTGTGTAGGGCTAACTTAAGTTGAACAAGGCTCAATTTCAGTGTCAGAGATCTCTCTAGACTCTTGCAGTATTACATACTAGGGTTCTAATTGGCAAACCACTTTGCCTACTTGGTGCCTATATTGCTCCTTTCAGCACCAGAGCCATTTAGGAGCACCGTCAAGTCCTAGTGTGTAGAGATGACCCAAGTGGGACAAGTCTCAATTTGGGCGCCAGGCACTCTATATACACTCCTGCAGCATCACATAATAGGGGTCTATTTGGCAAAAAAGATTCTAGAAATGGTGGATATATTGTCCCTTTCGGCACCGGAACCCATTAGGAAATGTCTGATCTAAGTGGCACAAGTCTGAATTTAGGCACTAGTTGCTCTTTCTTAGACCCCTGCAGTATCAGGTCCACTTGGCGTCCTGGTGTCCAGAAACGGTGTATATACTGCCCTTTTTGGCACCGGAACCCGCTAAGGATTGACTTTAGTGGGACAAGTCTTACTTGGGTGTCAGGCTTCCTCTAGGCACCTGCAGAATTACATACGAGGGGTCTAATTGGCACCCTGAAACGGTGTCTTTATTAGACCCTTTGGCATTGGAACTCGTTTGGGCAACTACAAAGTCCTGGTGTGTAGGGCTGACCTAGGTGGCACAAGTCCCATGTGCTCTCTATACTAGATCTCTACAGTATCACATAATACGAGTCTATTGCGTTGTGTTGCCCAGAAAACATGAACCCTATTTGAAAGCTGTTGTTAATCAATGTAGATTAAAACTTGTTCAAATCATGACCCAAGGAGTTTGGTTGAAACTGGTCAAGTGGTTCTCGAGATGAAAATGTGAAAAGTTTGAAGATGACACATGATTGTCGGGCACTTTGATTAGAAATGCTCACTTGAGCCTCTGACTCAGTTAAGCTAAAAAAAAAACCATTTATTCCCTTTGAATCTCCTGTTCTCAAGGTGCATGGTAAACACTGTCATTATGGGTCAGTGGTCCTTTGGAATGAATGGACTGAAAAGTCATCTAAAGTAAAAGACGATGGTGGAGGTTTGTCTACAGTATCAGAAGAGTAGCGGTAAGGTAGAACCAATTAGTCTGGGTAGAATTTAAAGCTTCTTTGGAATGGATCTGCTCTAAAAACTTTTTAATTCTGTTCAATCATCCAGAGAATGTAGGTTTGATGCAGCATCTGAAACAAGTTTGGTAGAATTCATCCCTAGATGCATTATCCATGCAGTTTGGTAAATATTTACTTTGGAATGGACCTGCTGAAAAAAAACTTTAACCTCTTCAATCATCTGAAAAATGTAGGCTAGATCCAAAATTCAGAGCAAGTCTGATAGTGTATTTCTCTGGATGCATTATCCAAGGAAGTTCAGTCTCAAAAGACATAATTACTTGAAACTTCCTCCAGAAACTTTAACCTAATCAATTTTCCAGAAAAAATGAGTGCATCACTACATAAATTAATCATGAAAAGGTTTATAGTTTGGAATGGACCTGCTTCAAAATCTTTTATCTGGTCACTCATTGAAAAATGTGAAGGTCAGAACTAGCATCCCAAGCATTTCTATATATATCTATATCCGTGCAGGTTAGTAACAATATATCTAAAGGACTTGCTCCAAACACTTTAACCAGTTCAATCATTTGAAACATCTAGGTCAGACCAAAGCAGAAAGTTCTGATGAACATTGTTGCCAATTTGACTTTTTTTAACTTCCTCGTATAAACAAATTCAGCTTACAAACTCCAAAAAAATTGTTCATATTTTATTCACAGCACATTATCATAGATATATTTTAATGATATCATGGACATGAATGATGATATGCAACTTGATGAAAAGAGTACAAAGTAAATAAAAAACCACAAAAACAATATATGCAATTTAAAAATGTCATGGCAATGATTAATGAAATGCAGCAGTAAGAGTAAAAATTGCATTGACACATTATGCAGTGTAACAAGAGGCCCATGGGCCACAATACTCACCTGAATCACCTTGGACCATATTAAAGATTTTCACTATATGCATGTAAAAATTTGATCCCCTTTTGTGGACCCACCCGGGGGGCCATGATTTTAACAATCTTAAATCTGCACTACGTCAGGAAGCTTTAAATTAAATTGGAACTTTTCTAGCCCAGTGGTTCTTGAGAACAAAATTTATAAATGATCCTATCCTATTTTTGCGATTATCTCCCCTTTGAAGACGGCATAGCCCTTCATTTAAATAAACTTTAATGCCCTTCAACCAAGGATGATTTGTACCAAATTTGATTAAAATTGGCCCTGTGGTTCTGGAGAAAAGGATATTTAACAATTTTCCCCTATATTTTCATCCCTTATTGTGGCCCCATCCGACCCCCAGGGACCATGAATATAACAAACTTGAATCTGCACTATGTAAGAAAGCTTTCATGTAAATTTGAACTTCATTGGCCCAGTGGTTCATAAGATTTTTAAATGACTGCACCCTATTTTTGCGATTATCTCCCCTTTAAAGAGGGCATGGCCCTTTATTTGAACAAACATGAATGCCCTTCACCCAAGAATGATTTGTACCATGTTTGATTGAAATTGGCTCTGTAGTTCAGGAGAAGATGAATTTTTTAACTGGTTGTGGTAGCTTAGTGGTTAGAGTGTACGCTTCACAACCCGGAGATCGTGAATTCGAGCCCCGATCATGCCATGGCTGCATCAAACCCAAGACGTAAAAATAGCAGTGATTGCTCCTTCGCCAAACGCTTGACATTTAGAAGTGAGAATCACAGGTTTTTCGGATATGACCTTAAAAACAGAGGTCCTGTGTCACGGTAGGTGTTGGTATGTTAAAGAACCCTCACTGCTACGGCCCCGAGAACCAAGCATAGGTCTAAATTTGTGGTACTTCACGTACAGCTGGTGACATCTCAATACCAGTGAAAAATTCTCAACGGGGAGTAAAACAATCAAGAGTTTTTCCTATATTTTTACATATGAAACTTTGATCCCCTGTTGTGGCTCCACCCTATACTTGGGGACCATGATTATAACAAACTTGAATCTGCACTATATAAGAAAGCTTCCATGTAAATTTGAACTTTAATGGCCCAATGGTTCTTCAGAAGATTTTAAATGGCCCCATCCTATTTTTGTGATCATCTCCCTTTTAAAGAGGACATGGCCCTTTATTTGAACAATCCTGAATCCCCTTCATGCAAAATTAATTTGTACGAAGTTTGATTGACATTGGCCTGCTGGTTCTGGAGAAGAATACTTTCAAAATTTGTCAGTACTTTTTTACTATTTTTTTTATTATCTCCCCTTGGAGAAGGGTGTTGCCTTTCATTTGAACAAACTTGAATCCCCTTCATGCATGGTTGCTTTTTTTCCTAAGTTTGATTGAAATTGGCCTAGTAGTTCTGGACAAAAAGATGAAAATGTGAAACATTTATGCCGACAACACCAACGATGGACGACAGAAAGTTTTTTTAGAAAAGCTCACTTGAGCCTTTGGCTCATGTAAGCTAAATTATCAAGGTAATAATTATTTGAAGCACATCATAATTCTGGCAATCTAGATTTAATTTCAGGTTGTTTAGATGAAAGAAATCTCAACTTGTTTTAATCTTACAAGTTTATTTGAAAAAAAAAATCAGTTGAGCTGCCTAACTGAAACAGGAGTAGAATTTTGAAAATTGCTTACAGACAGATGGACAAAGGACACCTTACCATCATACTTGTAATCTTTGAACAGCATAACTAAAAACATTAAGATAACATTGAATGACATCAAATCACATGCATGAATGTGATAAAATGGTTACAGTAAGCATTACAAAATGCAAGTTCTAATTTGTTAACAAGAGTTTAGACAATAGTCTGAAATGAAAAAAAATATTGTATAACAATTCTAAATATCAACAAATTAATTTTAATATAGTAATTCATTTGTAAAATACTTTCATTGAATAAATAATAAATTTAAATAAATGTTAAAAATTTTCATAAACATCATACATAATCAGTATACATAAGAACATAACAAAATACAATGGAGTTGTATCTAAAACAATTTTAAATATTTTTTATGATTTTTTTTAATTATCAAACAAAATGCTGGAGAAAAAATTTGGCAATCTTAATTTTTGATTTGCATTTTTTTTTTGTCTGAAAGTTATTATCTTAATAAGCTTAAGAGCTGGTGCATAAAACAATTAAGGAAGAAATTCTGTAATGTTTTTGGAGTGATTTAAGCACACCAAACAAATGTTCTTGTTATTGTATACTCTAAGCACCTATCAGCACTTCAAAGCTTTAAGCAATTTATGTGTCCAGGAAAAAGCTTATTATAGGATTACTTGTGATAAAGAATGGTTATACTTTATACTACAAAAGACTAATGGACACAATCATTTTTCCATCTAAATATGAGTTACTTTCTCTTTTAAACTGTTTTTATGACCTATAAAATGTATCTCTACCAACAAAATATTACATAGCTCTTCTGGATTTTAATATTTTTGATACCCATCAGAGTGCTGCAGGTCCTGAAACATTCTATTTTCCCACCTGAATGGTGAATGAACACAGAGCAAATGGTGAGTGAATGGTGTGTGAATGATGAATGCAATTTGTGAACTGTGAGCGAATGCAGTGGGTGAGCACAGCATGAACAGAATGCAAATGCAAGTGCAAAGTGAACACAAGATAAATGCAAGATGAACTAATAAATAAAAAAATTTAATGTCTCTGGTGTTTCCCGCAAACTGTACATATTCTATAAGATTAGAAATAAAGTAAATATAAAAAATGACGAATAAAGGCTGAACAATTAGTAAACGCTGAAAGCACGGTGAGCGAACACTGAGTGAACAGTGTATGCTTTGTGAATGGTGGGTGAACAATGAATGCAAAATTGAACAGAGAGCAAACAGTGAGTGCACACTGAATGTTGGGTGAGAAAGTACACAGAAAAATGGGAAACGTTTCAGGGACTGTAACTCAAAAAAAATAAGTATCAAGCCAAAATAATAATGAACAAATTCATAAAAAAAAAAGGGGAAAACAACCTCCAGTGTATAATTCTTCATAGCCACTAATTTAAGTTTAACTGATGACCACGTTGAAGCAATTCATTTACAGACCAACTTTTAACTGAGGGAAAACCAGGAACACAGCACTTTAGTGAATTTGTATATATATCCCATTTGCTCTCAACAAGCTTCTTAAAATTTGACTTGCATCTTTCAAGTACAGCATGACTGGCCTTTTCAAATCCAGAACAAAATATTCTGTAGTGTAAAACCATCCAAAGAATAACAACAGCATCATTAGTAAGGGTTCTATTTTCTGGAAGATCTAGATTGAATAAGAAAATAGAATTGCTACACAGCAAAACATCATTATCTGCATCATACATCATTATTTCAAACTTTTCAGGAGAAATCACAATGTTTGGTACCATGTGATTTAAAAAATCTGGGTGTCTTTGTTTCTGAACTAATGAAAACACAATTGTCTGAGCTATTGCCTGTACCAGTGTATGTTCTGGCAATTCTTGTTTGACCTCTGTTATTGTTTTTCCACCTGGTGAATCATCCTTCTGTTTATCTACAAGTACAAGAGAAATAAGTAAGTTCAGTTCTGAATATTGAATGTAACAATTCACTTGGTATGACTTATATGTTATGAAGCAATAGTAAATCCTAAGGGTTATTGCACGTTCATTTATAGTGAATACTGACAATGAGTTGATGTAAAAATACATGTCAAGCTTGAAAATTTTTTTTTAATGCAAATGAGTGCCAATATTTACCAAGATAAGTTCTATAACTCCTTCATTACATAGCTATGGCAACTAGTACTCATTGTAACAGGGACCGTTACACGTTCCCCAAACGGTCCCCCCCCAAGTAGGAAGTGGTGTCAGTTGTTTCAGGATAGGTGATTTGGACTATAAGAAACCGTATAACATCTAAATATATAACTCATGCACTTGCGAATTCGACGAATGAATTTTTGTTCAAGCCATTCAATAGGCATTTGAATCATAAACCCACGACTAAGATTTCCCTTTATATAACTTTTAATTTGAAGGTTATGGCCATTTTAGAAACCAAAAATGAAAGAAAACCAATGCACCTGCATATATGTGCACGCGAGTAAGACACCATATTGATGTCATTTGATAGGCATTTGATAGATATACTTACAATATAAACTTCATGTCGTTTACATCATTATAAGAATGTTATGCCCATTTCAATATTGGCCAATCAGAAATTAGCGCACGTGCATGTACGTGTGGGGAAGTGATTTTGACATTACCATTGAGTAGGGAGTCTGCAACATCAATTTCAAAAGCATTCATTCAAATCAAAAAATGTTATGGACCAATACTTGAATTTAGATGTAAAAAATAAAACTGCATGCACGCTCACACGCACACGAATTCGACGATGAAATTTTTTTCACACCATTCAATAGGCATTTGAATCATAATACAGCAAGTGAAATCTCAACTCAATTTAACTTTTAATTTGAAAGTTATGGCCATTTTAGAACCAAAGAAATGACAGAAAATCAATGCACGTGCATATATCTGCACCTGAGTAAATTCAACATTGATGTTGATGCCATTCAATAGATATACTTACAGAATAAATTTGATGTCATTTGCATCATTCATAATAAAGTTATGGCAATTTGAAAATCTACCAATCACAGTTTAGCGCATGTGCATGCAAGTGCGTAAAAGTCATTTTACTATATATTTGCGTCAAGAATACAACCTACATTCAGAGACTAAGTTTCAAAAGATTTTAACAAAAAGACAAGTTATGGTCATTCAAAGAATTGAATTTCAAAAAACGATGCATGTGCATGCGCATGAGCATTTGGAAATTTTATATCATCATTTGTGATGTCTACCTATATTGTAAATATGATCTCATTTCCATCAACAATGACAGAGATATATACATTTTTGTATTATCCAATCAAAACGAAGCACACGTGAATGCATGTGCAGAATCGTGATTTTGACCATAAAAATCAATAAAGGGGCTCAAGATATACCAACAATATAAATATCAAACAATTTCATTGAAAAACAAAAATGTTTGGCTATTTCAAAAATTTGTAAACAAAGGCTTGTAGAACAGATGAAGGAACTTGCATATCCCTGATATGTTCTAAAATAGTAACAGAATAAGAAAAGACTCATGGGCCACAATGCTCACCTGAGCAACTTGATTTTTAAAACAATTTTCTACTTTATATTCCCGTGAAAAATTTTTATTTCAAATTATGGCCCAACCACTGAATCCAAAGAGCATGGGGATGCTTTAAAACAGTCCCTGAAACATTACTTTCCCATTTTTCAGTTCACTCACTGTGTGTTTAGCATGCACTCACTGTTTGCTCTCTGTTGACAGTTTTGCTTTCAATGTTCACCTACCACTCATATTCATCATTCATAGAGTGTTCAGCATTCACTAATAATTCAGCCTTAATTGCTTTATTTTTCAATTTACTTCTCTTTCTCATCTAATTATGGTATAATTAGAGTTTGAGGAACACCTGAAAATCATTCACCTTGCATTCAACTTGTGTTCGCTGTTCACTTTGTGCTCATGTTTGCACTCCGTTTGCACTCTACATTTGCTCACCATTCAGTTGTGATCAGTGTTCAAACACCTTTCAATTACCATTCACTCTACATTCGTTCACCATTCAAGTGGGAAAATAGAACATCTTAACGACTTTATAAATATGTTTATCATGGCCCTGCAGTTATGGATGAGAAAATTCTTTTGTTTTCTTTTAATATGCATGAATTATGTAAAACCTGACCCCAATTTCTGCAATCTGTGACCCAAGGTAAGGATATTTGCTGTTTACTGTAAAACTTTGATCCCCTATTGGGACCCCTTCTTATTCCTGAAGGGAGGGGGAAGGGGGTGGGGAAGGAGGAGGCATGGTTTGAACTATTTACAACCCACACTATATAAGGAAGCTTTCACATTCTAGTCTTGTGGTTTTTTTGAGATTTTTTTCCTATATATTCCAAAATTGTATTCATGTTATTTACCATGAATTCATATTGGTCTCATTTGCCACAGATTTTATTAGTGCACTTAAAATACATAGGTCTAACAGAAATGGACTAACATTAGTGTTGCGCCCTGTTCTCCAGTGAAATTGTTTATAAAATACATATTAAAGCTGACAAACTTTGATCAGTAAAGCTATCTTGAGCCTCTGGCTCAGGTTGGATAAAATATTCTTACCATCTTCTTCATCTAATTTTCTTTTTTTAGGGGTGTTTTCTTCTTTTTCCACCATAGCATTGGCCATTGCTGGTATTCCCTGATGTGATGAGAAGACAATATCAATAAATCCATGCCACACTAATTCATGCCCTGAAATACAAATTAGGATTGACTAATTAAAATATTTTGTTCATCGAGAAAAAATCTTAATAAAGGCACTAAGGGCCTATAAACACTCTTTTAATAAATTGAATAACACTGTCAATGTGTCCTATTTTTGGATCAACATATCTTATGTCCAAAGGCATCAACTAACAGTTTGATGATCCTTTTATGCCTCTTAGTATCTAAACTAAAAAGATTTGTTAATGAAAAACAATAGGATTTAAAATGTAAATCCCTGTTACCAACTCCTGGTTGACACATCCCTGTGGCCCAAAGTGCATCAACTTTCTAGGCTTAAAAGTTGACCCTATGAAGTTTGATAAGTCTCAATTTTTATATCAAATGTTTTTAAAAATGAATGAGTCTTAAATTCCATCAAATGAAAAGGTTTGAAGATAACAGGCTTTGGAATATCCATTGATTAATTGTTTGTTTGTTGTTTTTCATCTTGAAATGTCATATGTTTTTCTTTAAAACTGAATTTATACAGCACTAAGTATGGCAAACAGCTTGCAAATTTGACCTTTATACATATCCTCAAGTGTCACTATATAATTACAAAAATTAAAAAAATTAATTCAATTGACTTTAATTACTATTTTATTTTGTTTTTTTAATACTTCATTTACCTCTTTTTAATAAAATTTTTTCATAAAATCAACATTTTTTACATAATTTCTTTTTAAAACATGTAGTTAAGTGAAAACTAATGGATCCACTGGAGGTGTAAAACAAATGAAAAGCTCTTACCTTATTTATTTTTAATTACATGTACAGACCAAATGCAAGCTTGGGTAAATGTTTTTTTTGGGGTTGTTTGTAGTTTGATATTATAAACACAGTAAACTTTCTATGTTAATTCTATTGTGATGTCAGCAAACCTGCAAGCTACCCTAAGATCCCTGAAATAGTCTTAGTGATTCAACTGACCAAAATTTTATCAATTTACTTATACTATTTGCTTTTCCATACCAATTCCTGTAAAAGAAAATGTAGGTTCCTTTTTGCATCCACATCTGCAGCTCTTCTTTCCTTTTGCTTTGTTATCAAGTACGTAGGATTCCCCAGGTGCTAACTTTCCTAACAGATGCTCAGCAAGAGAAATAGTTATATCTGTCTCTGTGACTGTGGATTTCCCATCTTGCCTCATATCAAAGACCATTTTCAAAGAAGTTTCATTTTTGTCTACAAAGTATTAAAAAATGATTAAATTATAATAAAATCATTGTGACAAATAAATAAGTGGGGCCATTATGAAATTTATTGGGTCAATTTTAAAAATATGCAAGTTTAAATAATTTTTATTCTTTTGTTTTTAATGTATATGTAACTGATAATACATATTAAAATAAACTAACACTGCAGTAATTGCTGATAGACAATAAGGTTGCAGAAAGCAAACGTTGGGCTTCTTTGCTGGTGGCATGATGCAGATGCTTATGCTATTTTAAACTTCAGATGTGTTGTCGGAAAAATGATGAGATTGCGCAATTTGCTAAAATGTTCCGGATGCGCTGCATGACACGGCGCATGATTACTGCATTGTGCCATTCTTCAGCAGAATGCACATATGGCGCAGTCCCTTACTTAGTCCTAGGACCCTTTTAAGGAGTATTTGAATAAGTTTTTGCACAACACGTGTATTGTTGTACTGAATCACAAGATGTAAAATGTCCGAGTCAGAATGAAGAAACCATTGAATTTCGGATGATCTTTAAAGCGCATTTGAGAGCAAATTAATGCATCCTTAATGTTCAAAATTGTCAGCATTGTTGATTTTTATTATTTTATTGATATGTACTTTAAAATGCACTTGGTTAAAATGTGCAAAATAAGCTGTAAGGCCTATTTAAATCAAAAGTAAAGCACATGGCACTGCACACCTCAGTTGAGTTACTTCACTTAATTTAAATTACAAATACATATTTTCCCCATGGGGATCCGGGTTGTTAGAATAGGTCCTCAGTACCCCTTGCTTGTCATATGAGGCAACTAAATGGTGAGGTTCTTCGGATGAGACCGCAAAAACCGAGGCCCCGTGTCACAGCAGTTATGGCACGATAAAGATCCCTCCCTGCTCAAAGGCCATAAGCACCAAGCATAGGCCTAAATTTTGCAGCCCTTTACCGGCAATGGTGAAGTCTCCATGTGAGCGAAACATTCTCAAGTGGAACGTTAAGCAATATATAATCAATCAATCAAAAAATACATATTTCCTTTAATTTTTTTTTTAAATTAAAATGTGCAAATAAAAAATCCATGAGTTATGTTGTGAATAACTTTTAAAGAAAAACTGAGTAAAATTATCATAAAATATCACCCATAATTTTTTCTCATATTTTTTTCCCTTTCTGACCCACTATAGTTAACCCCCCCCCCCCCCCCCCCATTATTTGTTATGTGCTGTGCCATGCATTCTGTACAGGTCTATAAACTGATTCTTGATGTCCCTACTTTTACAGTCATTAAAATAAAATAACCAAGAAAAATATTATGAGAACATATCATAATTAAGATATATTTATATTGGTGTCCAATTTTTTTGTTCTTGAAAAAAATATTTAAATCTGTAGAATTTTTGATAAGTCACTGTGTATAGCATGTGCCCTTTGTGAAGTCATTTACTGACAGAATAGGTTAATTTAAATGTCTTTTCAGCTGAAAAATGGATAGAAAATTACATGTTTACAGACTAATGAATCATTTCTAAAGTTACAACATTTATACTTTTTTAAATAAGAAGATTGGAAAAACTCACACATACATAAACAAGTGTATTACTCTGACCTAATGTTACTACCCAACATCAATGATTATTTTTTCCTTCCAATAAGCATTTTTATCAAAAATGGAAGCTGAAAAGTATCAATAAATTGTAACATGCATTCTGAGTGTATTTCAGGCAATATAAAGTACCCTCCATTAGCATCATTCAGTCAAAAGAAGGTCAAGCGTAACAAAATTCAAACTTGATCTGTAACTATTCAAGACAAAGCCACGTATCATATTTCAATTGAATATCTTCATCCAATGCAGAGAAAAGTTTGGAAAATTGATTCTTGCAATTCATCAAGGGGCATAGTTCAGTACAGTAGGTCAAGAATTACGGTTGCAGTTGCTCAGTGGTTAGAGTGTTCGCTTCGCAACCAGGAGGTCGTGCGTTCAAGCCACACTCATGCCATGGCCGCATCAAATCAAGACAAAAAATAGCTAGTGATTGCTCCTTCGCCAAACGCTCAGCATTTAGAAGTGAGAATCACAGGTCTCTTGGATATGACCTTAAAAACGGAGGTCCCGTTTCACGGCAGGCGCTGGCACATTAAAGAACCCTCACTACTACAGCCCTGAGTGCTAAGCAGAGGTCTAAATTTGTGGTACTTCACCTACAACTGGTGACGTCTCAATATGAGTGAAAAATTTTTGAAGGAACATAAAACAAAAACAAACATAACAAAGCCTTATATAAAAGAGGCCCATGGGCCACATCACTCACCTGAGTTACCTTGGCCCATATTGAATATTTTCCCAATGTATTCACAGGTAAAACTTTGATCCTCTAATGTGGCCCCACCCTACCCTTGGAGACAACCATACTTACAAACTTGAATCCATGTTATGTCAGAATGTTGTCATATAAATTTGAACTTTTCTGGTTTAGTTGTTCTTATAAAGAAGATTTTTTTCCTTTACTTTCACATATAAAACTATTATCCCCAACTATGGTCCAACCATACCCCTGGGGGCCATGATTTTAACAAACTTGAATCTGCACTATGTCAGAAAGCTGTCATGTAAATTTGAACATTTCTGATTTCTTCTTTGGGGCGACAATACTATTAGTAATAGCAAAAATGAATATTTGTTTACTATCAAACAATCTTTTATCAAACATAGTGGTTGTTTTGATATTTTGTATATGTTATTATTTTGTTTTCCTTTAGCAATCAACATCAAGTAATGTGTTTTTCAACTTTGTTTACAAATTTTGTGCTACTTTTGATTCTTCCCTTGTGTATTTACTACATGGAAAAACTGCTATGTAGACATTTTGTTCTGCAAAGCAAATGTGACAGGAGACCTGATTGGTCACTGAAAGAAAAGATTTGCTATGTATCTGAAAAGTGAAATCCAAATTTTAATTTCAAACATATAAATATCTTGTTTCATCTATAAGCATATGAAATAGCATGAATTTTAGTACTACATTTTATTTGAAGAGAAAACAGTATCAATCACACATATGCAAAACACTTTTCAGTCTGATAATTAACTATAGGTGTTAATCATACATTGATCAATATTTAATCTGAATGATACTCAGATGTCTAGATGTTTACAATGGAAGCGTGGTATTCATAATACATTGATCACTAATTAATCTGACCGATATTCAATTGTCTACAAATTTAGTCAAATCATTTATCTTATGTGACTTGATCTAAGTATTAAAAGCACTGCTGAAAATCATTTTCTAATTTACAGCTATTTTATTTATGTTGACAGTTTGCTATAAACTGGAAATAGTCTTTGTGTTTTTGGAATAGGAACCGAACCATGACAATGCACATTTATCTGTTTCTACTGATCTGAAATAAAGATTCTAGGTGAAACTATGAGACTATAGATATAAATGAAAACCCGATTTGTGCAGGTTATTTTGTAAGTACTTAATGATATTGTGCGACACAAACTTCACAGGAAAATCTGTCTCGTAGTAAATCCATCCGCCAATAATGAACTTTTCTTGCTAAACAATCGTTACATAACTATTGAACAAAGATACAATAATAAACAACGACATCAACAACAAAAATGGTATCGTGCCTTTCAAATATCAATTAAATTCAATGTTTCAAAGTCTTGAATTGTAAGAAATGTTCAATACCAATAGGCACTATTTGATTTCGCCCATTGAGATTGCAAAGGCGGTGTAGTGACAAAATTTTGCATGATCGCTAGAAGGCTCTTAAGCAAGCTCGATACCTTAAAAATTGAATATTGGCAATAGAAATAAAGAATGTTTATCATTTGTTTTTTGCAAAGTAGATAAAGCAATCCCATACATGCCAAGCACATGCCTAAATATTGCAGCCCTTCACCTGTAAAGGAGACGTCTCCATATCAGTGAAATATTCTCGAGCGGGACGTTAAACAATATATATATATATATAAAATCAAAATCGGTTTTGTGGCCACAACTTCTTCAAATCTTTATGAATTTTGAAATTGATTAGATGACACATAAATGAACATAAACTGATAGTATTTAGGGTGTACTTCGGTAATTTATGGGTGTATTTTGGTAAATCGTGTGCATTTCGGCAATTCGGGGTATCCCCACTGAGGTGAGGTCCTGTCCAGAGACACAATTCGGATATTAACCTTCTTACCTTTTGTTTTGTAAAACTTGTCAAGACACGATAGAGCCTCTTTCGTTGGACCTTGCAACTTTTCATTTTCCTCAGCATTTGCATTTTCCATTTTTTTAAGGAAAGAGATTCCTTTTTCGAACATTACTGTAAAAGGGAGAAAACACGGTACTTTGTTCTCATCCTTTAAAACTTCAAACCCACAGCTAGCGTCTGTAAATGAAGCACTTTCTGCCCCATTGCACGAAATAAGTTTCACAATAGCAAACCGTGCATTATTATCCTCCAAAAGACGAAGACCTTCCTTAAAAATGCGTTTGTCGATCTGTAAATTCTCGCTTTCCATATTGTGTTGTCTCTATCATCCGGAAGCTTGGTTATGCCCAAGCGTGTGGATGATATTATTTCGTGATTATTTGGGGCGGATCCAAATCCACTTTTACCATCGCTTCGTTTGGACATATTCTACAAATTACTTAGCAAACAACTAAATAAAAACAAAGAAAAATAGAATTTTAAAATAATTTTCCGTAACTTCTGGTGAAGACTGGCAGTAATATTTACAATCTTCAAATGTGTTTCTCTCATAGACACAACTTAACGTTCAGTGACAGAAGCTTCGGAACCGTTGGTCCTCGACTTGGGAACGATCTACCTCTAGAGAAATCAGTCGAAATCACTGAAAAGTTTTAAGGCGAAATTGAAACTCATTTATTTAGAAACTTTTAATATACAATTTAAAAAGAAAAAAGAAGAAAACATTTTAGTATCGTACTAGACATTGATTCAGTTTTGTAGAATGTATGTACTTGTATGTTTTATTTACTTACCTATCTTATGCTTCTACTATTACCTCTTATGCATATCATCTCTTTTACTATTTTATTGTACAACGCCAGTGAATACATGTATGTAAAATTAGGCGTTTTAATCAAATAAACTATTTTCAGTTTCATATTTAATCCGTCTGTTTGAAATGTTTGGGGGGAAAAAAAATGGGTGGACCAATGGAGAAAAGGGTGTTGTGTTACTTTCAACACGGTGTGAATTTTGAAATATTAACATTATTTATTATTAATAATAATTTCATGCACCTTACATATAACTTATATAAGCATCAAGTTTGTTTGTTTTACGTCCCGTCGAGAATTTTTCACTCATATTGATACGTCACCAGCTGTAGGTGAAGTACCAAGAATTTAGACCTATGCTTAGCGCTCAGGGCCATTGCAGTGAGGTTCTTTAACGTGCCAACGCCTACCGTGACACGGGACCTCCGTTTTTAAGGTCATATTCGAAAGACCCGTGATTCTCACTTCTAAATGCCGAGCGTTTAGCGAAGGAGCAATCACTACCTATTTTTCGTCTTTGGTTTGACGCGGCCATGGCACGAGCGGGGCTCGAACTCACGACCTCCCGGTTACGAAACGAACGCTCTAACCACTGAGCTACCGCGACCGGTTAAGCATCAAGTAAATATATGGTTTATGGTTAGGGTTTCATGATATTCAACAAATTATATAAGGAGGGGGTGGGGATGACCCAAGGAGTACTTGGCCAACTATCCACTTCATATATGATGACAGAAGCTAAAGGAAACTATATCATTTAGGGTTGGGAATCTCAGCAGTTTTCACCACCCTTGTACCAAAACCCTGCACCTGGAATCATGAATTTTACAAGTTTGGTAAATATCCATTTAGTTTCAATTTGGTAGCAAAAGCATAAAAAAGATGTTTTTTTAAATGTTTTACACATAAACACCAAAAACCAAGTTTGGCCCTACCCTGGAGTGAGAACCTCTATCCCCAGGAATTATGAAATGTACAATTTTGGTAAACAACTTTCTGCTCTACATTACTATGCATTTAGGTTTTCTCACAAATGTGCAGTTATAGAAAATAAGATTTTTGAAAATTGGTCACTTTTTGGCTGTTTTGGCCTCACGGGGACAGGAGCCCCGAAATTTATGATTTCTGTCTGCATTGTCCTAAAAATGTTTCATACCAAATCGGAGAAGAATTGGAATGGTATATATCAGGAGGAAGTTAAAAATGGTAAATTGTTAACCTCATACTCCTGCCCATGGGATCATGGAATTTACAATTCTGGTAAAGGGCCACCTACTCTATCTAAATATCTATTTATTTTTCATTTGGTGTCAGTAGCATTAAAGAAAACGTTTTTTAAATGTTTTACCCATAAATACCAAGTTTGGCCCCACCCTGCAGTCAGAACCTCAGCCCTGGGGATCATGATATGGTAGAGGCCTTCTTGCTCCACATTACTATGCATTTAGTTTTTCTTACAAATGTGGAGCCTCCAAGGCCCAGTGGTTAGAGCATTGAGCACAAAATCACAAGGCCTCTCACCTGTAGTTGGCGTGGGTTCGATGTTTGCCAGTTTACTTTCAGAAGGTCGGTGGTCTCTTTCCAGGTACATTGTATCTGGGTTCTCTCTTCCAACAATAAAAAAACTGGATGCCACCAGATAACTGAAATATTGTTGACTGTGGCGGAAAACAACAAAAGAAATGTAAGTTGTGTTGCTTTGGAATAATATAGAATGGCTTGGTGGTTGTGTTCCTGACAAGACTGTATCTGTGAGGAGATATGGTGGTGCATTTTAGATAAGAGTTTGAAATCCAAGTTGTGTTGCTTTGGATAATATACAATGGCTTGGATGGTTGTGTTACTGAGACAATTGTTTTTATAGTGCTGTTTGTGTGAGGTGGTGTGATGATTCATTTCAGATATAAGAATCAGAAATGTAAATTATTTGCTTTGGGTCAAGATAAAATGGCTTTGTTGCTTCTGTTGTTAACAAGACTGTTTTTACAGTGCTGTTTGTGTGAGGTGTGGTGATGCTTTTTAGATGGAGATTCAGAAGTGTAAATTATGTTCCTAGGTTAAATACACAATGGCTTGGGTGCTTGTTTTTATAGTGCTATTCGTGTACGATGTAATGATGCTTCTTAGATAAGAGTAAGAAACGTCAATTTTGTTGCTTTGGGTAAATATACTTAGATGGTTGTGTTGCTGAGACAACTGTATTTCTAGTGCTGTTTTTGTGATGCATTTTAGATAACAGTTCAAAATCCAAATTGTGTTGCTTTGGACAATGAATTGTATTGGTATTTGGAATTCGTTTAAAAACAAATTTTCTTTTCTTTTTATTAATTTAATGCTATTTTAACAATCTGAATGCACTTTAGTAAAACAATTTCTGATTAGTGTTTGATTCTATACCAAGCTGCTGTTATTGGTCGAAAATTTATTGAATTATTCTTGACACTGATGTCAGATCCTTCTCCAAAATAATGATTAGAGAAGATCTTATTTTGATTAAATTGGATAGGATCTAAGCTGTGATAATTTGACTGATGAAGAATTACAATTAATGAAAGGAATAAACACCTTAATTTTTCGAAACAGAATGAAATTCACATGAGATTTATCAATTTTAAACAACTTTTGGTCCTTTTTTATTGATTTCCGCTTTCTAGAAAGTCCATAAAACAAATGAGAAATATGCTACAAGTGTGCAGGAATTGTCCCTAAAGATTTCAAAGCAAATTGCTCATTTTTTGGACAACTTCTGGTTTGGTAGAACTAATTTCTGGTGGAAATGGTATGACTTGAAATGATCTGTTAGACTGTTATGAACATTTAAAAATTTGAAAAATTGCAGATTTTTAAACTACTTCCAGTGGATGACTGAAGTGACAGCAACAAAACTGAAATACATGTCACATCTATACATCACCATCTATCATTCCTGAAAGTTTCAAAACTCAATCTTCAACCGTTTCTTAGAAAACGAATAGATAAAATGTTATTCATTTTATTTATATTTTGTTTATTCATTTGTTCACTGTTCATAATCACCATATCTGTATACATATGGGGTCTGTTTTGGTTAGATTACTGAAAAAGTGCAAGAACAAGAGCTCTAATTGATCAAGAGTAATTTGATGGCATTCTATAAACAGTTCAAATCTCTGATTAACCTGTGCTCAGAAGCTCAGCAAGTTGCTGAATGCAGTGTTCTGCCCAGGGCACATATTTGCGTATTTTACATAGAAAATTAAAATTTCACACATCAGAAATTCTCAGATGCGTGATTTTCACTCATCGGTATACTTTCCAAAAAGATTTGTAGTATTTTTTCATTTCATTTTGCACCTCAGTGCACTCTCTAGCTTTATCGTGTTCTCAGGTTTTATCGTACATGTATCATAGGATGCTATGTAGAAAATGGTAGAGTCATCAACGAGGCCTCATATTTATGAGAAATGATAAAATTTTCACACAGAGAGCCACAGGTGAAATGGGAGAGGAGCGTAATATTTCAGCTGTGGCTTGTGACGATGACCCGTGTACAACTTTAAAATATTGTGTAGAATTGAGAGCGATAATCTTCTTCCATTTTGACCAAGCACCATGTTGACCTAGAATGATGGATTGATGCGAGAGTTCCCAATGACCATATGGAATGAACAGTTTGAGGGAATGAAGATCTTCAGATGAGATGTCAGAATGCTTTGGGTTGGAGGTAGACTGCTTTGGACTGGGAACAGAATGCTTAATCCATATTAGTATTCCTTCTATATGAAGTGATACATGTACATTTCTCACAAACATTTTGTACTCATAATTGGTACAAGAACAATACATTTCTTTAATACATGGTTCTAACATGTTCTGTACATCATTCTCACATGTTTTGTACACAAAATGATGTATTTCTTATATAGTTCTAACACACTTTCAAAGTTTTTACATGAAAAGTGTCTCAGAATGAAATGAAAAATTTCTTACATAACACTTTCTAAAAGTATGAAAATGATTTGGAACTTGCATGCATTTTAGATGTGGTAGTACACTTCATGGTCTCTTTTCCTAAGTTCAGGTGAATTGAAATCTCTGCCACTATGGACACTTATGGCCATGAGTCCCCCAGTATCAGGAAACTTTAAGCTGGTACCATTTTAAGATTAGAAGATATTTGTATTTTGTTAGCAAAACAAAGACTAAATAAAAAAAAATACTAAAAAAAAAGAATTTGGAGAGATAATAATGAATTCCTTAATTACATCTTGGTGAATATTAGAGCTATTACTTTGCTATTAGGAGGAGCATTTAGAGCTCAGAAAATATTGAAATCCACTTCTTTTTTTTAACATTGTTTTAGTTATTCAGTACTTTCTTAAGACAAGAAAATTTTCCCCATAGTGAATTCTTATGCATTGTTCACATGGAATTTGAGTATAATGATACAGAAATCCTACCCCAGTATTAATAATTTGGCATTGCATGTTCATTGCTATTGTCATGGAATAAAAAAAATCAATTCATAATGATTTAAAACTTAAAATGTAGTTAATTGTTCTATTTACTATTTATGGTTTGATAGTCGTAAAGAACGTAAATTTTGTATCCATAATCAAAATATTATTCCAAATCTCCGAAGACAGCATTATGTTCAATCTGAAGAATTTAACAATTCTGGTAAGTCGTCTCTTAGATGTCTTGTTAGAATAAAATGTCAAAATAATTTTAATTCAATTCACCTTAGATTTCCTTGCATTGTTGCAGTGCGAAGACAGTGATAATTTCACATGTACAAATTTATTGATACACGTAGTAACAACTATTGGGCATATGAACAAGGCATTAGATTATGTTTACATTCTTTATATATAATAATCTATTGGTTTATCATCCATTCAATAAAAGTTTCCATTAAACATCCAAAATACCATTTGCATCCTTCAAAATCAGCAATATATTTCAACTCTATATAAATGTTCAATCTAATGGTCTCAACAAATTCAAGTTTCCATCAACTGTATTATCTGCTCTTAGGCAGGGGTATCACCCAGAGCCTCTGGGTTCATTGTAGCTCATTTTAAAGCATCCATGGGCAACTAAACAAGCAACTACACAGTTACATGGTACATAAAATTATACAAAATGTGTGCCATACAGAAATGTAACTAATATTAGCATTATTTACATGCAAATTGCTATATTTAGATAATTGTTACTACTAAAAAAAAATCATAAAATGTTATGAGGGCTACATTTGTGGATCCTTAATCCAACAAATTTTAAACCACAACAAAATATAAATTTACATAATGTATAGAAACCATAGCCATGAAATCATATTCCCATGAAACTGTAAATCTCACAGTCTATGAAAATTGACCCACTTAAAATCAAAGAATCCACAATATCAGTCAACCCTTTTAAACTAATGACTTAACTATAGACCCAGGATTGCACATGACTAATAAACCATGCCTCTCTAATTCATACTCAAACAGCACACAATTTTTGAAGTTCCTAATCTAAAATTACAAAGCATAGTAAAATCAATTTCTTTTTCTTGTTTCAGCTCTAGACTGTATGTGAAATAAAACTGACACATTAAATTTATGAAATGTTTGAAGAGCATTCTAATTGTGCTTCCTAGCTCTGTATTGTTGAAATCAAAAGCAGAATACATTTGTTTTAATGTATATCACTCAAAATTCATTTATCATTCCTGAAACTAAGAAATTTCAGCCTATGTTGGAAAAAATAAAAGGGGGGGGGGGGGGGGGGGACTAATTTTACTGGAAGTTGATTTTGTTAATGAATACAAGCCATAATAGTCATGCATACTATTTTTGGAAAATGTGATATACCAACAATGCAACATGATGCAATCAATAAACTAATAGGGAATATCGTAACTACTATTTAGTCTCTGATTCCGTCATGGTTAATGTTTAGTATGACCAACAAGATTTTGTTTTCTGCATTAATTTGGGCAACTTTTCAGTAAATAAGCACACTACATATATCAGATATATGAGCTCTGACATTGAGCATCATTTTTGGCTGTGAAAATGGAGATTAAAGTAGCTTTCATATTTGTCTGAAAATTTTTAGTTAACAAAATAAGTAGTTCTGTCCAAAGCCCAAAATCAGGGGATTGGGGATGTGGGGGTGTGGGGTTTCGTTGTTGTTGTTATCCTTAAATAATTCATTGGTCCATCTTGCATTTTCACTACCATTTATCTCAAGTATAAAAAATGAACAGCTAATAAAACATTAAGATATTTGCATTTAAAAATCTCGAGAAAATCTAACAAACTGAGTAAATATTCACATACTGTACAGCAGAGGAAATACGCCATTGATGCTGCAAATTATTATGGATTTGCCTTCCTCAACCAAACATCAGAAATTTAATCTAATAGCTTTGTTTCTGGTACTAGGATATTCGCTTGCTACATTTCTGAAAAATAATCTTTAAATTGGGAAGATATTTTTGTATCAGAAATGAATCAACTCTAGCCATCACTTTTGTATACAAGAGTTACCCAGGTGAAGCATAATTTTTGTAACTTTTTTGTCTGCAGAGTTCAATTTTTCTTAGTTACGATATCCTGTATTAATGAGGAATTAGTAGAAAACAGATTCTTCTAAGGCTGTAAAGGTGAAAAGGGTACTAGTATTCAATGACAGATCCTATACAGCAAATATGCAATGACATATATTCCTTGTCATAAAGTTTGGAACAAAATTTAACATGCATATTCTATTGAAAGTGAATCTCTTCAATAAACTGTTGGCAAAATGTGAGAAAATAATTCTTCAATATTTACTCATGTGGGATTAAGAAATTCCACCTCTGGGACAAGATTCGCTGTAAAGGACTCGACAAAGAATGGTCTTAGAGGGTAAATATTGTCCCATCGGTAGAATTTCCCCAACTGACACTAATTCTAATGAAGGATTTTATTAATCTTATACTTCAAACAAATACCAACAATATATTAAGTCCATCCCAATGATTCAAACTCCATTCACTGGCTCCTTGAAGCTGTAATCCATATTGATCTCATGTCTGCTTCCAGCTGTAGATCATGTTCATCTGGCTGTTTGTGAAGTCTGTGGTCATCTCCTGGCTGTTTGTGAAGTCTGTGGTCATCTCCTGGCTGTTTGTGAAGTCTATGGTCATCCCCTGGCTGTTTGTGAAGTCTATGGTCATCTCCTGGCTGTTTGTGAAGTCTATGGTCATCTCCTGGCTGTTTGTGAAGTCTATGGTCATCTCCTGGCTGTTTGTGAAGTCTACGGTCATCTCCTGGTTGTTTGTGAAGTCTGTGGTCATCTCTTGGCTGTTTGTGAAGTCTGTGGTCATCTTCTGGCTGTTTGTGAAGTCTATGGTCATCTCCTGGCTGTTTGTGAAGTCTGTGGTCATCTCCTGGCTGTTTGTGAAGTCTACGGTCATCTCCTGGCTGTTTGTGAAGTCTGTGGTCATCTCCTGGTTGTTTGTGAAGTCTATGGTCATCTCCTGGCTGTTTGTGAAGTCTACGGTCATCTCCTGGTTGTTTGTGAAGTCTGTGGTCATCTCCTGGCTGTTTGTGAAGTCTGTGGTCATCTTCTGGCTGTTTGTGAAGTCTATGGTCATCTCCTGGCTGTTTGTGAAGTCTGTGGTCATCTCCTGACTGTTTGTGAAGTCTACGGTCATCTCCTGGCTGTTTGTGAAGTCTGTGGTCATCTCCTGGTTGTTTGTGAAGTCTACGGTCATCTCCTGGTTGTTTGTGAAGTCTACGGTCATCTCCTGGCTGTTTGTGAAGTCTACGGTCATCTCCTGGTTGTTTGTGAAGTCTATGGTCATCTCCTGGCTGTTTGTGAAGTCTACGGTCATCTCCTGGCTGTTTGTGAAGTCTGTGGTCATCTCCTGACTGTTTGTGAAGTCTACGGTCATCTCCTGGCTGTTTGTGAAGTCTGTGGTCATCTCCTGGTTGTTTGTGAAGTCTACGGTCATCTCCTGGTTGTTTGTGAAGTCTACGGTCATCTCCTGGTTGTTTGTGAAGTCTACGGTCATCTCCTGGTTGTTTGTGAAGTCTATGGTCATCTCCTGGCTGTTTGTGAAGTCTGTGGTCATCTCCTGGCTGTTTGTGAAGTCTACGGTCATCTCCTGGTTGTTTGTGAAGTCTGTGGTCATCTCCTGGTTGTTTGTGAAGTCTGTGGTCATCTCCTGGTTGTTTGTGAAGTCTACGGTCATCTCCTGGTTGTTTGTGAAGTTTACGGTCATCTCCTGGTTGTTTGTGAAGTCTGTGGTCATCTCCTGGTTGTTTGTGAAGTCTGTGGTCATCTCCTGGCTGTTTGTAAAGTCTGTGGTCATCTCCTGGCTGTTTGTGAAGTCTATGGTCATCTCCTGGCTGTTTGTGAAGTCTATGGTCATCTCCTGGCTGTTTGTGAAGTCTATGGTCATCTCCTGGCTGTTTGTGAAGTCTGTGGTCATCTCCTGGTTGTTTGTGAAGTCTATGGTCATCTCCTGGCTGTTTGTGAAGTCTACGGTCATCTCCTGGTTGTTTGTGAAGTCTGTGGTCATCTCTTGGCTGTTTGTGAAGTCTGTGGTCATCTTCTGGCTGTTTGTGAAGTCTATGGTCATCTCCTGGCTGTTTGTGAAGTCTGTGGTCATCTCCTGGCTGTTTGTGAAGTCTACGGTCATCTCCTGGCTGTTTGTGAAGTCTGTGGTCATCTCCTGGTTGTTTGTGAAGTCTACGGTCATCTCCTGGTTGTTTGTGAAGTCTACGGTCATCTCCTGGTTGTTTGTGAAGTCTGTGGTCATCTCCTGGCTGTTTGTGAAGTCTGTGGTCATCTTCTGGCTGTTTGTGAAGTCTATGGTCATCTCCTGGCTGTTTGTGAAGTCTGTGGTCATCTCCTGACTGTTTGTGAAGTCTACGGTCATCTCCTGGCTGTTTGTGAAGTCTGTGGTCATCTCCTGGTTGTTTGTGAAGTCTACGGTCATCTCCTGGTTGTTTGTGAAGTCTACGGTCATCTCCTGGCTGTTTGTGAAGTCTACGGTCATCTCCTGGTTGTTTGTGAAGTCTATGGTCATCTCCTGACTGTTTGTGAAGTCTACGGTCATCTCCTGGCTGTTTGTGAAGTCTGTGGTCATCTCCTGACTGTTTGTGAAGTCTACGGTCATCTCCTGGCTGTTTGTGAAGTCTGTGGTCATCTCCTGGTTGTTTGTGAAGTCTACGGTCATCTCCTGGTTGTTTGTGAAGTCTACGGTCATCTCCTGGTTGTTTGTGAAGTCTACGGTCATCTCCTGGTTGTTTGTGAAGTCTATGGTCATCTCCTGGCTGTTTGTGAAGTCTGTGGTCATCTCCTGGCTGTTTGTGAAGTCTACGGTCATCTCCTGGTTGTTTGTGAAGTTTACGGTCATCTCCTGGTTGTTTGTGAAGTCTGTGGTCATCTCCTGGTTGTTTGTGAAGTCTGTGGTCATCTCCTGGTTGTTTGTGAAGTCTACGGTCATCTCCTGGTTGTTTGTGAAGTTTACGGTCATCTCCTGGTTGTTTGTGAAGTCTGTGGTCATCTCCTGGTTGTTTGTGAAGTCTGTGGTCATCTCCTGGCTGTTTGTAAAGTCTGTGGTCATCTCCTGGTTGTTTGTGAAGTCTGTGGTCATCTCCTGGCTGTTTGTGAAGTCTGTGGTCATCTCCTGACTGTTTGTGAAGTCTGTGGTCATCTCCTGACTGTTTGTGAAGTCTATGGTCATCTCCTGGTTGTTTGTGAAGTCTGTGGTCATCTCCTGGTTGTTTGTGAAGTCTACGGTCATCTCCTGGTTGTTTGTGAAGTCTACGGTCATCTCCTGGCTGTTTGTGAAGTCTGTGGTCATCTCCTGGTTGTTTGTGAAGTCTGTGGTCATCTCCTGGTTGTTTGTGAAGTCTGTGGTCATCTCCTGGCTGTTTGTGAAGTCTACGGTCATCTCCTGGTTGTTTGTGAAGTTTACGGTCATCTCCTGGTTGTTTGTGAAGTCTGTGGTCATCTCCTGGTTGTTTGTGAAGTCTGTGGTCATCTCCTGGCTGTTTGTGAAGTTTACGGTCATCTCCTGGTTGTTTGTGAAGTCTGTGGTCATCTCCTGGTTGTTTGTGAAGTCTGTGGTCATCTCCTGACTGTTTGTGAAGTCTGTGGTCATCTCCTGACTGTTTGTGAAGTCTGTGGTCATCTCCTGGTTGTTTGTGAAGTCTATGGTCATCTCCTGGTTGTTTGTGAAGTTTATGGTCATCTCCTGGTTGTTTGTGAAGTCTATGGTCATCTCCTGGTTGTTTGTGAAGTCTGGTCATCTCCTGGCTGTTTGTGAAGTCTGTAGTCATCTCCTGGCTGTTTGTGAAGTCTATGGTCATCTCCTGGTTGTTTGTGAAGTCTATGGTCATCTCCTGGCTGTTTGTGAAGTCTACGGTAATCTCCTGGTTGTTTGTGAAGTCTATGGTCATCTCTTGGCTGTTTGTGAAGACTATGTTGATCTTGTGGCTGCTCATGTTTGTTGTCTTTGGTCTTAGTGATACACAAGAAGTGTTACTTGTGCAGAGAGACATATATGATAGTAAGGGTGGAACTTTTTGTATCAGAAGTTTCTGTGATACTCTCCATCAAGGTCCTTTCTTGTATGCAATTTTTCTTGTGTGTATTATATAAAAAAAATAGTGCTGCCTTAAGTATATATACATAAATCTAAGGATATATGTATTTCTAGTGTTGTGAGTGTGGTGTGTGGACCAGTGTAGAACAAAGGTACTGCCACTCCCCCTACACCCTGATTTAATTGTGTATCTGAAAACACTTGTAATCTGTGTAGACACTGTTTGTGTTGCTGTAGAAATGGTTATGGTAGTATCTTCTGTGTGACTCTTTTTATTGTGTTGCTGGGAAGACTGTTTTTATAGAGATGTTTGTGTGAGGATATGTGGTGCATTTAAATAAGAGTTGGAAGTGTTGCTTTGGGTAAATGTACAACGGCCTTGGTGGTTGTGTTGCTGTTTTTATAGTGTAGTTTGTTTCAGATGTGATGATATGTTTCAGATAAAAAGAGTCGTAAATGTTAGTTGTGTTGCTTTGGGTTGATAAACAGGGGCTTGGGTAATTGTGTTGCTGAGACCGTTTTCACAGTGCTGCTGTTTGTGTGAGATATGGTGATTGTTTTAGATGAAAAGAATCAGAAATGTTAGTTGTGTTGCTTTGGGTAAATAAACAATGGCTAAGGTGGTTATGTTGCCAAGAAGACTGTTTTGATACTGCTGTTTGTTAAACGATATGTGTTGATACATTTAGATAAGGGTCAGAAATGTGAGTTGTGTTGCTATGGGTATATAAACAATGACCTGTGTAGTTGTGTTGCTGAAAAGACTAATTTTATAGTGCTGTTTGTGTAAGGATATGTGGTGATGTGTTTTATATAAAACTAAGAAATATAAATTGTGTTGCTTGGGTAAATAAACAACAGCTTATGTAGACATGTTCCTGAGAAAACTTTTTATAGTGCTTTTTGTGTGAAGATATGTGATGTGTTTCAGATAAAGAGTCAGAAATGTAAGTTTTGCTGCTTGTGTGAGGATATGTAGTTATGTGTTTTATGATGCATTTTAGATAGGTGTCAGAATTCAAAGTAAGTTGTGTTTCTTTGAGTAAATAACCATCAGTTTGGGTGGTTGTTAAGGCTGTCACGTGTACACGTGTAACCGGTAACGTTTCGTGTTTGGGCTGTAAACGTTTACAAAATCCCTAAACGTTTAAACGATGTCTTATATATGTGGCACAAATCTTGCAGGGTTCAAATTACAATCTAAATTATTTGAATAATTATTTCAAGTGAATAAACTTATTAAACAAATTGCGAGGGGAAGTAATGAATTTATAAAAGTTTGACTATAGTCTATAGGAACGGTGAACAATTTTTTCCCGTCATATTTAATTAGTAAACTGAAAGGGTCTCAGAATCTCTTACTATATGTTTCTGGCTTGTATTGCATTACTGTGCTGCTCTTTGATCATCTTGCAAAATGTGCTTTATTGTTTTTAATAAACATTTATTAACGGTTTTGACGGCAATTATAGCCCCCCCTTTCCAGAAAATTCCTAATAAGATATCTAAATGTATGGATACAAATCTGGAAAAACGTTCAAATTTAAAATCTGTATGAATATTTACGTGTCACTTGCATGGCATCTTTGGCATGTGTCTTTTTTTTTTCATTGAAGAAAGTTGCTGAATGAAATTAAGTGATTGGATGAAATTCAATAATTAATAAAATTGTCGATTGCTTTCAAACAGGTATTCTTAAACTTTATTTGTATTATCATCTGTCGCAAGACTCGCAACTCTCAAAATTAGAATGGCCGAAAAACAGAAACGTTCTGGTGTATGAAATTATTTTACGGAGTTGGAAGTAGCGGGAAAGAAAAAAGTGAAATGCAATTTATGTGCTACGGAGCTTACTTATGCCGGAGGGAATACAGGGACAATGCCCTCTCTGGACAATCTAATGTGAAAACACTGAAATGGAAATTTGAAAAATGAAGTTTATTGTGAATTTGTGATCTGTATTGTGCAAATGTTGTACAGTCACTACAGTGTGAATAAAATTGAATTCAATTTAAATGCTATCCGGATATTTATGTTCGTGTATTTTATTCTGTCTTATATTTATACTCCGGAACGTCCGGTGACAATCTCTGCATCGTCCATAGAACGATGAAAACTGAAACACAAACATAATGGTCATTAATGGGTCTTAAAATTCTGTGCGTATTTTATTTTATTAAATTATACAACACTTCGTTTAAACGGTAACATTTCGTTTACAATGCTTCGTTTAAACGTTTACAAAATTTTGTAAACGTGACAGCCTTAGTGGTTGTGTTGATGAGAAAACTATTTTTATAGTGCTATTTGTGTGAGGATATGTGATGATGTGTTTTATGTAAAAGTAAGAAATATACTTGTCAAAATTTCTAACGCCCCACTTTTATTTGTTGAAAATTGAAGAAACCGTTATGTTAATATTAATGTCCTTAAAAATATCGTCTGCTGTACATACCCTTTCATATCTGCGATTGAAAAAAATCGAGTTCAATGAGAAATTATTCGGCCGTGACCGCTTTTGTTGAAAAGCGTGAAGTACGAGTTCAACATGGTTTACGGGTGTGTTTTTCAAAACAGTTTTTTCCACGTGTTCTCTGTCTCAAGATCATCTTAAAAAACAGATAAAGTTTGGGAGAAAATGCGGCGCATGTCTACACAAGAACGCGCAAGAGCAGTTGGCATGGTCCAAGCCGGGCGCAGTTCATGGGAGGTGTGTTTCTTTTCGCTTTGTTCATTTTGTTTTCTTCCAACATTTAAAAATTAATGAAAAAGCTAAATAAATTTATTAAAACTTTTTCAGGTTGCTAGAAGTTTCAACCGAGACCATAAAACCATACTAAGGCTCGTCCGGAAATTTAATCGAACCGGAAGTACAGATGACCTACCCCGAAGACCGAAACGTCGAGTGACGACACGCCAACAGGACAACTACATTAGGGTCGCGCATCTTAGGAACAGACACCACACAGCACGCACAACGGCGAGACAAACAATGGGAACGCACGGAAGACCTCTGAGTGACCAAACTGTGCGCAACAGATTAAGGGAGGGTGGACTGCGTGCCAGGAGACCATATGTAGGCTTAGTTTTGTCGGACAGGCACAGACAGCTCCGTTTGGCTTGGGCAAGGCGCCACCTCAGATTTACAAGGGCAGACTGGGGTCGTGTACTCTTCACGGACGAGTCCAGATTCAACTTGCGGCGATCTGACGGACGAAGCCGAGTGTATCGAAGAAGGGGTGAGCAGTATACTGACGCCTGTGTGAGGGAACGAGGGCAGTTTGGTGGTGGGTCGATAATGGTATGGGCCGGTGTGTTGTTACACACGAAAACCAGGATGCTTCCAATCCGTGGAAACCTGAATGCTGCTCGGTATCAGAACGACATCCTTCAGCCGGAAGCAATTCCTCACATCAGAGCCAATCGAGGAATGATGCTGATGCAGGACAACGCCACTCCCCACACTGCCAGAACTACACAACAGATGCTACAGGGACACAACATCCGTTTACTCGGCTGGCCCCCATGTAGTCCGGATCTCAGTCCTATTGAACATGTGTGGGGCGAGCTAGACAGACGGATAAGACAGTTTCCCCAGCAGCAGAATTTGGCGGTACTGGAGAGGGATCTTGTTAACACGTGGAATAACCTCCCTCAAAGATTTCTGCACAATTATGTGAACTCTATGAGAAGCAGATGTCTTGCTGTCATTCGTGCAAATGGGGGACATACTCGGTACTGAATGTAAAGATTTTTGAATTGCAGGGTACCTATACCGGAACTTAATTTTCATAAAGCATAGCAATAAATGTTGATGGAATCAAATGAAATTGTTTTATCTATTTATTTTTCCTTCATCTTACAAAAAAGTTTAGTCAACATAATTGCGTTTAAAATTAATGCTTTTAAAAATATCGTCTGGGGCGTTAGAAATTTTGACTAGTATATAAGTTGTGTTGCTTGGGTAAATGTATATTGGCCTGGGTGGTTGTGTTGCTGAGAAGACTGGTTTTAAAGTGCTGTTTGTGTATGGATACATAATGATGCATTTTAAATAAGAGTCAAAAACGCAAGCTGTGTTGTTTTGGATACATATATAATGGCTTAAGTGTTTATGTTGCTGAGAAGACCACTTTTATAGTGCTGTTTCTGTATGAAGATATAATGATGCATTTTAGAAGAGTCACAAATGTAAGTAAACAATGGCTTGGATGGTTGTGTTGCTGAGAAGACCATTTTTATAGAGCTATTTGTATGACATGTGGTGATGTGTTTTAGATAGAGTCAGAAATGTAATTTATATTGTTTGTGTGAGGATATGTAATGATATGTTTTAGACAAGAGTCAGAAATGTAATTTGTGTTGCTTTGGGTAAATAAACAATGGCTGAGATTATACTGCTCTTTGTGTGAGATGTGGTAATGCATTTTGGATAAGACTCGAATATGTATGTTGTGTTGCTTTGGGTAAATTACCAATGGCTTTGATGGTTGTGTTGTTGAGAAAACTTTTTATAGAGCTGTTTGTGTTAGCAGATGTGGTGATGTGTCTTAATTTAATAGATCTATAAGAGTCTGAAATGTGAGTGTGGTGTGTGGACCAGTGTAGAAAAGGTACTAACACTCTACCTACACCCCAGTTTCAAATTCTAAGAAACTTGATGAAGACATGTAGATGTGTAGCTGAAAACACTGTTGTAATCTGTGTAAACATCTTTAGTGTTGTAGAATTGGTTATTGTATCTTTTGATGAATTTTGTAATGCTTACTAAATCAAAGAAACATGTTAACATGAATGTATCTTCGATAAATAGTGGTGCTGTTTGGATATGGTTCTTAGAACAAAGGTACTACCACTTCTCCAACACCCCATTTTCAAATCGTTATGAAACTTGTAGATGTCTTGCATTGTAAAAAAGACTTGTATGTCTAGTTTATCTTTCTGTATGTTGACTTTATCACATTTCTACATGCTGATATACTCCATTATATTTTTTTACTGAGCAAAATTCTCAAGATTGTGGAAAAACATCTCCCTTCTCCTTCTTCTGCAGTTTAAAACTTTCACTCTGATCATGAATTTTCGTTTAGAAACTTCATAGTCTTTAAGAAAATCTGGATATTGCTGAATAAACCTCTTCATTTTATTTTTTACTGTAAAATAAAACAAATAATTCTTGCTCAGAGCTCAGCTAAATATGAAAAGCCATATAATAAGCAACCCGTTATCTTACTTTTAAATTTTCAGTAAAGTATATGAAATAAAAGTTGATCCACACAAATATTGACAAAAGAAAAATATACTGAAGATGAAATGTTTGAAATTTCTTATGCATATTTTTACTGAATGGGTGGGGTGGTGGTGAGGAAAGGGTCAACATGGTTATGTCCAACAAATGGTACATAATAAGCCCACATATGTTAGGGACCCAAAAAATCTAAGTCTGAGGCCCATAACTCCTTCAAATATTTTAGGACAACATTTACCTTGTAATATGCACATCTATACATTGTGATCTTTCTTTTAACCAAGTTTCATTAAAATCTCCCCAAAGGGTTTAGGAGGAGTTGCAAAGACAAAGTATTTTTGCATAGAAAAAACAACAACAAAAAATAGTCCAAGGGCCATAACTCCTTTTAAAGAAATCGGACATGGTTGCCTTTACTATATGCAATCTACATATTATGATCTCTCTTTGTACCACATTTCATTAAAATCCCCCCAAGGGTTTAGGAGGAGTAGTGATGACAAAGTTAAGAGGACAGACAGATGACAGCAGTATAGCATATGTCTGTATTTTATGTGGCAGTAGGAAAATGATTAAAAAATAAATGCACAGGATTTCCTCCAGCTAAACTTTTGTCATATGTGAAAAACTAAACTTTAAAATTCAAAATATCTTACTGTTTAGTGCTCCCTTATTTCCTTTCTGTGTCACATCATTTATTTCTTCTGTAAAAAATTTTCTTAAAAGTCTGTCCTCTTCTACTGTCCAAGTGTGCCGCTGACCTGCTTGTAGAGTATTTTTATTTGACGAAATTCCCCACAACATTAAACAGCACATTGCTTGCATACCAATATAACAACTTCTACAATTTATTTTCTATATAATTAACATATTAAAGGACACATCATAATATACAAAATTATATGCATTTTGTCTGTCATAAGCTTATAATAATTAATTCTATTAATTAGTCCACCGAAATATTGCAATTAGCAATAACACAGATTGCATCTACACCCTGATTTCAAAAAGTCTTGTTAATTATAGTTAAGTTGTTATGTGGTACAGTGATGTCACATGTGACCCTCTTTGATCAAGTTATTTTGAAAGCAGTGTAAGATATATTTAAAAACTCGGCATCCTGGGGCCAAATTTATTCACCATGGACAACATTTATTTCAATGTTGACAAATTTCCCTGAGTTTTATATCTTTTCACCTCAGAACATACAAATACTGATGCAAATACCCAAATGTAGAGAGGAAAGCGAGTATGATATCAGCAATTGTAAGCAATTAATGTTTACTTGGGTAGCTGTCTAAACACTATTTTGTAATGTTATTTTTTTAAACATATGTAATTTTACTTTGTGTTTTTAAAATAAACATTGCAATTATTATTTATTCCAAGATTAGACAAATTATGATATGTGACATTGTTGACAACTAGGTCTACTGTCATGTTTGCATTTCAAAAAAAAATAAAATCAATCTAATGTGGAAATCACAATACTTTATTTTAAACAACTGTTTTCAAAACTTCTTGCTCAAGGTTGCATATGATGTCACATATAATGGCGCATAAAATATCAAAATAAATATGCATGTTGCAAGATCTGAATCTCTTCAAACTCGAAAACTATGCAAAATATTTAATTTATTTAATTTAACACACATTTAAAGTAATTTTAGGGATAAAAAGAAATAACTGAATGATAGCTATCAAGAAGTGAAAAATTGTTCAATTGTTAATGCACCATGATGGACTCAAGACCAATTGCAATAGAATATGAAGCTCTTTTAGTCAAGGATGCTTTGTACCAAGTTTGGAAGAAATTGACCCAGTAGTTTTCGAAAAGTTGAGAATGTACAAGCTTACAGACAAACCTCTCAATGGACAAATGGACAGATGAAATTTGAACAACAGGCAATTAGAAAAGCTCACATGAACATACAGCTAAGGAAAGCAAATCAAAAGCTTACTTTTAGGTTTACAGTCAAAATCAAGCTCACTGCTTATTTCTTTAATGGCCTCAGGGTCAACAGATGAACCTGTTTCATCCTCTTCATCTAGTGGTTCCTTTCTTGATTTCTGCATTTATATGAACTAAAATTGTAACTAAACAGACAGGAATAGTAAAACTGCCTGACAACTTGAAAGAAAACATGAGGAACATGGGTAAATTTTTTTCTTCACAAGTTATCAATCCTCTACCATGGGACCTCTGAACTTATCATAACTATGTACTCAACTTGTTCAGGAGTAAATAAATATTTCACCTACAAAGCCATTTTCCAGCCCTTTCCAGGGACCAATATGAGTGTCACAATTAGCAAAAGACCTAGCTCTTTTGTCATTAATCTCATTACCATATATATTTGCATAAAGGTTTGGGGGTAGTAAACGATTGACTCTGAAGAATATGGAAAACCAATTACTACATACTACTACTAGAAATTTTTCTTTCTGCTCAATCACAAAATTTGAAATTTCAACAACATTTTAACAGTTATGGATCTTTTGGACCACGGTCACTCAACGTCACTTAACAGCATTCTTTTCCCAATGTGAATGATTTAATAATTACATGATGTCTTCTGAGTATAAACATTGATAAATTCAACAAAAGAGTACAACTTTTAACTTTATCATTCCCTATCAACATACAATATTGTGTCATTGGTGATTGTCCAAAGTTATGTGCATGGCAACTACTATTCATTTCAGCATGTTTTTACTGCTGTCCTCTCAAAAAAGGAAGGCATCAATCAGTGTCAGTTTTTTGTTTGTTTGTTTGTTTATAGCCGCCTGAGCAATTTTTCAGCTATCCGGCGGCTGTCACCATTACCGGTGACAGGGCTGCAAATTTAGACCTATGCTCGGCACTCAGGGCCTTTGAGCAGGGAGGGATCTTTATCGTGCCACACCTACTGCGACACGGGACCTCGGTTTATACGGTCTCATCCGAAAGACTGGCACCCACGTCCCACAGTGGGATTCGAACCCCCGACTCAAGGATCATCAGATCTTTGAGACTGACGCTCTAACCACTGCGCCACGTGGGCGGCTATCAGTGTCAGTAAATTTGGTGCTATTTTTGATAGTGTCCATGTGGCTGTCATGTGACAAATGTACATATCATAAGATTTCTTGTCTGCTGTCTATTGTCAATATAAACAGTATTGCTACTACTTGTAAAAATTAAGCAATGATGTGAAAGAAGTTGTTTCTCTGTATCTGTTGGAAATAAAACAACAATTACATCCATGATTGATCGCTTTTGGAAGCGAAGAAGTGTGGCAAATATTGCAAGAAAGGGAAGCAGTCAAAATTGGATGATAGAGATACTCGGAAACTTTTGAGGTCACTTAAAGAAAACAGGAAAAGAAGTGTGTCCAATGTCATTGCACTGCCTTATTTAATCAGCATAGAGTGTCAACTGTTTCTAAACACAATCTTCCATTATCACCTGCATATGGTGTTTATATCTCTCAACCCATTTGATATGCAAGAGCTTGCTCTGCATATGATTAGTTTTTAAGTCGAGGCAGACTACTGACAAACAAGTTGTTATTGCAGGGGTTTGTACAGTCTTGTTTAAAGTCAGCATTTCACAAATCCTATGGTCATTATAACAATTTAGTTTGCCAGTACAACCTTCCATTAGGTCAATTGCTTTCTGACATGTTTCATACCAACTGTTAGCAGATTACTTTATTTATCTGATCAAGATATAGGGCTCACGGCGGGTGTGACTGGTCAACAGGAGATGTTTACTCCTAGGCACCTGATCCCACCTCTGGTATGTCCAGGGGTCCATGTTTGCCCATCTCTCTGGATTTTCTATAGGAATTATGAGACTGAGTACTGTTCATTTCCTTGGCCTTTTCACTGTGCAAAGACCTTCATACAAGCAGGGCTATTTTAGGAGGACAATATGGAAGTGCATTCAGGAGATCTTTCTTTGTGTAAGGGTAACCAGCTAGCAGAAAACTATTGACACCTACTGGAATAGAACAATCTTTAGTGATGACTTGATATCTGCTCTGATAGTCGAGTGTTTATTTGGCGGTAGGTAGGTGAGGACTGGATGCAATGTTGTGGATGGGAATATTAATACATGAAAATACATTTATATAATTAATGATTACCTGTGGTCAGTTGTTGCATGCCATTTTCCTCAAAATAATTTTATCTTACAAGACGACAATGCGCCCATTCACAGAGCTCGTATAGTACTGGAATTCAAATTACAAAACAACATTCACTCCATGGTTTGGACAGCCTAGAATCCTGATTTAAATGTTTGGCTTAGATTTGAACAAGAACTAAAAAATGTCAACAGTTTATGTCACCTCAAACAAGAAAATCAAAGGCCTGAAGGGCCACAAAGGCGTTGAGCGCAATATCATATACATTATAGGGTTCTCAATAAATTCAGTGGGCAGGTAAATTAGAGAAAGTAAGAGAAGAAATGTTTGAGTGCCACAGGAGACATTTCCTCATGTTTAAGTACATAAATAAAGCATTACAATCATTTGTAAAATGTTAGCAACAAAGCTTGGGCTGAAGTTGCTTATCCTAACAAGTTCATTCATGTACCCTCCTCTTGTTAGATAATATCCCCTCAAGACTAGTTACTTTACAAAGGCTATAATAAATAACTTGAAATTGCAAGCAAAAAATGCTGAAAAGAATAAAACTGCTTCAGAGTGAGACTACTTGGTTATAGAAGTTGTATCTTCTGTTCATGTATGATGAAACAATTATAAGGTATTAACTCTCTATTTTCACTAATGTTTAACAATTCAAAAGTTCAACGTAATATGTAAGAAGGCTATTGGAATTCTGAACAAGATTCACTTCCCAATGAATGATACCTAGCCTGGGTTTCTTCGCAAAATAACCTGTTATTTTCATTGCGATGCACATGCTACTTTCGTTTTGCTTAATTGAGAATCGGGATCGGGATTACCGAAAACAAAACTGGAAATAGTCTTTGTATTTTTGGAATAGGAACTGAACCGTGACAATGCGCAATCAAATTTAGTATGTATCTGTTTCTACTGATCTGAAATAAGGATTCTTGGTGAAACTATGAGACTATAGATATAAATGAAAAGCAAATTTGAGCAGGGTATTTTGTAAGTACTTAATGATATCATGTGACACAAATTTCGTGGGAAAATCTGTTTCGTAGTAAATCCATCCGCGAATAATAAACTTTTCTTGCCAAACAATCGTTATTTAAGTATTGAACAACGATACAATAATAAACAACGATATCTAAAACAAAAATGGTATTGTACCTTTCAAATATCAATTACACATTATACTGATTTACCTTTGTGAATTGATGTGTACTGGAATCTTCTTTAATGCGCTTCCTTTTTCCATCTAGAAAAGATATATTTTCCCTCTTCAATGAAATAACAATACATAAACCAAAATAGCATCATGAACTTTAGTCTTTTTTGTGAACATTAAATGACATGTTAATATATGCTGGGGAAAAAGGTTAGGGATTGTAGACATTTTGGTTTGATAAAGTTTTTGGGAAATATTTTTTTGTGAAATTCCACATATACTTGGATTGAGAAAACATTTTGTGATTTGAATCCTGTTCACTGTATACTTCTTCACAATTTGCATGTGCCCATGAGCTGCAAGATAAAAATGTGGTACACTTTGAGTAATTGTGTTAGCAGACATCACTATGTTATTGATGAAGTGAACGGCAATTGAACATGACTTTAGTAAAGGTATGCCACCATAAAGACGTCATTTAGACAAATGAGCGCAATCAAGCAATTGGAATGCTTCAGGCTGGACAAACCCAGCGAGATGTTGCTATCCAGTTTGGTGTGTCCCAGAGTATCACCTCTAGACTCTGGACATGATTCCAGGGGACTGGTACAGTCAATGAGAGACTTAGGAGCGGCAGACTCTGTACCACAATGCAATGCCAAGAACGGTTCAACCTGCTTCAAGACTGATCCGTCAGTTTAATGTTGCTACAGGCCTGCACATTACATCCCAGACTTTGAGAAACAGACTTCATGCTACTAATCTCAAGGCTCACAGGCCAGTACTACATCCCAGACTTTTCCCACATCATTGACAAGCATGCTTGGAATTCACACGTCAACATGTGAATTGGGATAGACAATGTTGGGAGCCGCTACTGTTCAAAGATGAGTCCCGATTCTGTCTGGACTTCCATGATGGTCATAGTTGTGTGTAGAGAGAGACCAGACAGAGATACTGCCAAGCATTGGTGGCTGAACCACAATCGGTTTGGGAGTGGCTCTGTGATGATTTGGGGTGGGATCTTTCTGGCGGGTGGCATTGACATGGTAGCCATCAGGAACGGCGCACTGACTGTTCTTTGATACAGGGATGAAATTCTTCACCCAGTTGTCAGGTTGTTTGCAGGTGCAATTGGGCCAAATTTCATTCTGATGTACGATAACGCTCATGTGGTTCAGGAGTATCTGCAGAGGGAAAGTATTGAGCGTATGGAGTAGACTGCAGTCCCACCGGACCTGACTCCCATTGAGCATGTGTGGGAATAACTTCAGCATCAACTTTCACAGCATCCAAATCAATCACAAACTTTGGATGACCTTGAAAACACGCTGAGAAAGGAATGGAACAATCTCCCACAACAGAACATTGTGAATCTCATCATGAGTTGGCAACATCAATGCCAGGCTGTTCTGAGAGCAAATGGAGGTCACACTGAGTATTGATGAAACTCCGAGTGAATTTTGGAAATGTTCTGTAAAGTTCAAGTTGTCTTTCATGCCCGATTTCTTCACATCCTTCAGAGACATGTTGATTTGTGCACTATGACCCAAAAATATCAATAACTAAAATAAAGATTTCTGATTAAATATTGATGAAAAATGATGTTTGCATTTGTGTTTCATATATTTTGCCATGTACGTACAAAGGTTTATTTTTTAATCAATGAAATAGTCCATGATCCCCAACTTATTTTGTCCAGTATATATATTCACAATTTAACTCTCTCAATAACATTACCATTTGTTGACAATTCCTCTTTCATACTAAAATTTTCACAATCTTTTTCCACTTTTAGATCATTCTCATCATCTGAAAACAAATATTCTATGATTTTCAAAGAATTCTATAAATTGAAATAAGCATCCTACATTCATGAATACAAAATCTGCAAGATGTACAATTTTAAATCTATGGAAAGTGTCAAAGAAGTGGGAATTCCAACAAAGTTTTCCTGATACAGAACAATAATCTGTATAGCAACATCAGCATAGAGCTTTTTTATCAATTCAGTTGACTGGTAGTGTTATATATCTGTGAAAGTATATTAATAATTAACTCTCTAATTAATTGACATTACCATTTGCTGACAATTTATCTTTCATACAAAAATTGGCATGATCTCCATCCTCTTCTATTTCATTTTCATCATCTGGGGAAAAAATCCAAAGCTTTAAGGGAACAGTTCTTGTAATTGTAATCAGCATTCTTGCATTCATAAATACAAAATCTACCTATGTATTTCAGAAATATAGAACTAAAATATATAACTATGACAATAATTTTGAAAGTTGAATGTGCCTCAGTTTGAAGTTTGGTGTATATATGCAGAGTTCCAGATTATTATTTTTTTTAGCCATAAAGAGTATTTACCCCCTAATTTTCAGTGTTGTGAGTATTGTGCTTTTCAAAGAAAGTTCAAGAGTATGTGCATTTTGTAAATATTTTCACAGCAAATTTTTCAGAGAACTCTCAGATTCCCCTTACCTTGGACAGTTAACCAAGGATAGTATTTCCTCCTTTGTAATAAGAGTACATGTGTGACAGGAAGTTGGTAAATAAATGTGTGACTCCCCATCTCCCAATAGCTTGTAAATACATAGTGAGATAATGCTGCAGGAGCGACCCTTCAGTAATAATACTAATTACTGTACATTATCGAAGAAGTATTTTTTTCATTGACATTCTCTGTGCTATGTTGTTAGCATCAATCACCCTTGTCATAAATCATTTATGATTGATAATACACATTTTTCTAAGCTTTCAACCACATCTACATCTTTAATTAAGAAGGCAAACAAAGATTTGTTTTGAGTTAAATCTTTCATCTGAAATATCTAAGCCATCTTCAAAACTGTCTTAGTTATCTAAACTTTTTCATCATGATCATTTCATGTAAGATCAAGTGCTGAGCTAACCTCAATTCATATGAAAAGATAATTTGTACTTATATTGTTCTATCACAAATTTGGGTGTCCAGGTAGCTTAGTGGTTAACTCATTTCTTACCACTGTGACCCGAGTTCAATCCCGATGATTGGAAGTGGTTGTATGTGAGAGGGTATGGTGGTCACCCACTGAGATACGTGGGTTTCCTCTGGGTACTCTGGTTTGCTCATACAAAATTACACCCTAGCACCAACATCCATGCAATTTAGTAAAATAGCTAGTATTTAACTAATGCTCACTTCATTATTGACTATGCATTTCCAACTTTAAAAATTAATACTATTCATTCTATTTTATTCATTACAAGTTCACATTACTTTGAGAGTGTAAAACATATCTACATTTGCTAATATGTAATTATATGCCTCATTTTCAACTTTAATGCACACTTGATGAAATTTAAAGAGTATTTACACTTGTATGCACCTTATCTGGAGCTTATAATATGCATAATATCCAAAATGTCATTTTAAGAAAGATAGTCAGCATTCATACATATCATTGATTTGTAACCCACCACCACCACCACCCCCAAATATAGAGCAACTTCTAGAAAAGATAAAAGATTCATATTAGTATCACATACATACCTTAGAAAGGTATATCTCTTGTCAAAGAAATGTTTTAAATTTTTTAAACAAAAACCAATTATACAAATAAATGCATGCATAAAGTTGCATGAACAGATGCAACCTGTATCTGCATCTAACCAATGAAGTACTTCATATGCCAAATGACTCTCACAATGATCAGCAACTTTTGAATTACTGTTTAAATAACCTTTTCTTTTCATATATATAAGGTATATATTTAGTGACTTTTACTTTTATGAAATAATGTCTCCATCTGAGTGAAATATTTGTCTGAAAGCCATTTGCCTGTTACTTATTTGTGTGATATATGATTATTATCTATTCAAAAATTGCTGAAATGAGGAACTTTTCCTTGTATGAGGTATATGTTCTAAGTGACCTGAACTTTTCCACAATGACCTTGGTCCAATAGTCCCTGTCCCAAGAAAATTTTTTGATCAATCTGTGATAAAGAGTTTTGGAGATATAAGTGATCATATGCCATGCCTGCCACATTTCAAATATCATGTTTTACAATTTTGGGAGGCCAAACTTGGCTTTTTATGTCAAAAATCAGAAAAAATTTCCACACACAAATTATACACAGTACAAAGGTACAAGTTTTCTTAATCACAGGACAGCATATACTAATAGAAATATCACAAAATACAAAAATAGTTAAAGGCTTCTTACCTAAACATGAATCTAGCTTCAAGAGGAACTTTCCTGCAGTCCTCATTTCTCTTATGGCAGGAGGACACTGGTATACATTTTCATTGATAAACTTTGAATGTCCTAAATGTTTCTGTATAAAAAAGTCTCTCTCCTCCTGAGAAACATCTTCTGCTGCATAGTGCGTGGAAACATAATGTCTCATGTTCGTTGCTGTAATATACTGAGAAATACCAGCTTTGTCAAATACACCACGGACACACTGCCATCCACTCACATGGTCAATTGAACCCTCTGTATTGGCAAATACAAATTCATTTTTTGGGTGTATGCCTGTTGACTTTCTATTATCACTATCTGATAACATTTTGAGACCCTGCCAGCAGTCCTCTGGAATTATTACTGGTACCAATTGGGTCTTTTTTGATGAATGAAGATATGCTAATTTAATTTCACAAGACATTTTTTCAATGTCATCATCATCATCACATTTCTGAATTAAAGATTTATCGACCCACTTTCCACTTAAACCATCATCCAATTCTTTAATGGTGAGTCTGGCTGCCTCCCCCCCGCGCCTTGCATTAAATAAAGTAAGTCGACATGCTATGAAATTCCTCAGTTTGCAAAATGAATTTTGATCCAATGGTGAATACTTATTATTGTTCACAAGTTCTTTTATTTTGCTTTTTGTGAATCTTCCTAGGTTTCGTATTTCTTCACGGCTGGGAAGGCGTTTTGGATCACGTGATTCATTCTGTCTTTTCTTTAAAATAGCTTCTTGTGCCGTATCAAAAAATGACTTCCATTGTATCTTAAGGACTTTCTGAAAGATTTCTACATCCTGAGCCTTTTTTACTTCTTCCATTATCATCTGAGTAGCATATATGGAGTTACTCACTTCTAATATCAATGATCTCAGTCCAAGCTTCAGACCACTTTTAATGTCACCTTTAGAGTCTTTTGTCATCCTATTTACCGCTGTGTTTAATGAATGAATTCCTTTAACACAGAACATGTCATTGCAGCCTGTGACTTCATCTCCAGACTCCATGGCAATAGTTTTAAAGTGAATGAAAAGTCTGGCAAGTCGCCTAAGTTTTGATCTTAGAGTGTTCAGCTTTTCTGCCAATTTAATAGTTGACCCTTCAATTGACCGAAACTCCATGAATCCAAATTCTTTGATGAAATTGTCTCTTTTAATTGTTTCTCCAACATCATCTGTATGAAATTTTTCAAGAAACTGATGATAACTTACAGGATACTTTACTTCCTTGAGCACTTTCAATGATATTCCCATAGGAGGTGTTGTTGTCTCCTCTGCACCCTTACAGATTCTTTTATGGCGATATATATTTGTCTTTTTAAGAAATGCCTTGCACAGAGAACACATGGCTAATGTGGCTGATAAGCAGGTACCTGTATTTCTTTCTCTTATAAGTTCTGACACAGATTGAGGATCTAATTCTTTTGACTTCATTACTTGAGCATTGTGCTGATAAATTCCCTTTCTTTTCATGTTTTTGAAAGCTTGCCGCCTTTCTGGTCCTGGCAAATTCATTGCTGCTTTAACCTCTTCTTCTCCTTTATGACACTTCTGTATGTGTCTAGTCAGTGCAGACTGTTGAATACCACAAAATGGGCATGGCCTATATGGTTTCTGTTTTTTGCCTGCATCATTCATCTCTGAAAGATGAATTGAATCTTAAATATCCTATAAAATTCATTTGCATCTAACCAACCATACGTCCATTTACTGAAATCAAATTTCACTTCTAACAAATTAACAATCTTATTTATTCGTCACAATAGGAACTAAACATTAACCAGTTAGAAGTAAAAATCAGACATTGCAGTTTTAAAGTCTTCATAGAAGTATTAATTACACCGGGATTTGTTGTGATTGTTTTTTGTTTGAAAGTGGAAGTTGCATACTGAACAATGCATAAATGTGATGTCTCCATACTGATGGTTTTAAGCTATCTTTTGATATTAAGACCTTTCTTCAAATCAAAATTCCCAAAACAATTTCAAGATCGGTTAAATTCAAATAAGGATAGATTGATACAATTCAATTAGAAATAGGTCAAATTTCTAAATGAAATATTCATTAGACCCATCTATGATGGAATTTAGCCCTTTCTTTATAAAATATTATTTAATACATGTCATATGTTTTATGCAGAGCAATACTCCTTATATATCCATATATAATTTGTAATTTGTTGAAATTGTCAAATCATTATTTGTCATAGTTTTCATATTGACAAATTACACAGTCTGCTTTTTAACATGGAACAAAATACTGCTTAACATGGCACATGAATACCTTTAATTTACAACTTTTGTGCATTTTTGTTCTATATCAAACTAAACAAAAAAACTTGCTGCTGTCATATGACAGTAATACCCACACACAAGCATTTGCCATTAAATATTTTTCTATACTTCATATATTCTTTGTGCATAGAGTATTCTGTTGAAAAGTGCCTGTTATATATTATTGAAATATATTTAAACTATAAATATTTCTGCTACACAAGATGCTTTAAGTATCCTGGTGTGCAAAAGCCACAGTCATCCCAATCCCCATCCTTTTTTACTCTTCAAATATCTTTACAATGCTTGCGATTCCAACCTTAGAGCAAATATATTCTTGTCACACATGACACAGTGCAGTATGCACCTGAGTTTTATTCATTGTTATTTCTTTTATTGAGAAGATCACATATACTATTTGTCAGACTTGATTAACAACTTTTGTGCATTTTCATTCTTTCTAAAACTAATACAAAAATTACTAATATTCTGATTTGGATAATAGGTAAAAATAAGCTTCTATTTAAAAAAAACTGAAACATAATATGATTCTTCAGCACAAGTTTCAAAAACCATTAAACTGATAATGTTAGCTAGCGATAATACCTATCTCATTGCAGCTTCTAGTCTTCTCAGAATCAAGATTCAGCTTCTCTTCTTCAATTTCTTCTTTGGAATCCTGGTTACCTGTTTTAATGGTTGTATTGCATGCAGGTAAACAAGGTATGAAATATTTTTATCTAAGCTACTATGCTGTGTTGCCTATATAGTACAGACCTGAAAAATACTGCAACACATAAAAAGCATTAAAGTTCCATATTCATCATCGCAAACCACAGACAAAATGTATGATCCTCTCCTATTCTGATGGGTAGGATAGAGCTATGAGTGGACTCCAGACCAAGGCTTGAGATGATGCATATCCTTCTTGTGTCATCTTGATGTTATTTCATTTTGAATTGGAAACACATCGTTTGGTGCAAGATTTCTTTTTGTGCAAGAAACATTCTATTTTTTGTAAGAAACATTTTGTTTTGTGTAAAAATATTTTGTTTCATGTTAGAAATGTATCATACATGTACAAAGCATGTTAGGACTATAAGATTAAAGGAGATTTCTGTTGTTGAAGTGGAGAAAAAGACTTTCTAAGATTTAATATTTCACTATACAGCCATATTGGTTTCAAAGCAAGTCTGAACCAGCCAAGGGCAATGCATTTTACAATTTAAGTACATGTAGATTAAGGTTTTATGGACACCATAACTATGAATTCAGTTTATCCTACACTTCTGGGAAAAATAACCCAAAGAACCCCCTATTTTCTCCAGGATTTAATGCAACTTTATATGGCCATATTGGCCCCACCCCAGGGCATTAATCCTTGATGAGGTGCCATGATTTTCACAACTTGGTAGAGGGCCTCATGGATATCATCACTATACATTTAGTTTTTCTTATACATATGTAGGAGCAAAGAAGATTTTCTAAGGTTTAACACATCTCCCTATATGGCCAGATTGGCCCATCCTAGGGCACAAATCCCTGACTCTGAAGTCATGAATTTCACAATTTGGGTAGGAAGCTTTATGGACATAATAACCCTTTATTCAGTTTTTCTCGTACATGTCTGAGAATATTAATGATTTTTCTGAGATTTAATACATATTTACAAGAGAGGCATATTGGCCTACCCTAGGACCTAAATTCCTAACCCAGGGGTCATGATTTTCATAATCTTGGTAGAGAGATTTATGGACATCATAACCATGCATATCATTTTCTCATATATGTCTGAGAGTAGAGAAGATTTTCTAAAATTAGATCTTCACTATATGGCAATATTGGTTCCACCCTAGATGCTTTTCTTCTTTTCTTTTTTCCTTCTGGTGATGTTAGAGACTTATCTGCTGCATTTGATGTGATTGACCATACCATTTTGCTGAAGCGTCTCAATTTTTCTTTCGGTATCTCTGGGGCGGCTCTAAAATGGATTGAGTCATATCTAACTCATCGTACCCAAAAAGTTGTCATCGGTGAAAGCATATCAAGAGATCAAGTTCTGCGTTTTGGTGTACCGCAGGGCTCGGTCCTAGGGCCAATGTTATATTGCCTATTCTCAAAACCAATTGGTAAAATCTGTCGAGACCATGGCATGTTGTTCCACTGCTACGCAGATGACACACAAATCTACCTCGTTATTAAACCAAATGAGATCTGGATCGACTTGAAACATCGACTTGAGACTTGCTTAGCTAGTGTGAAAAGCTGGATGCGTGCAAATCTACTCAAACTAAACCAAGATAAAACGGAATTTATTGTTTTCACACCTAAAAATCAACTTAAAAAATCAGTGTTACACCAGATTGATTTTGAGGGAGTTGCCATTTCCGAATCAGAGTGCGTAAAAAATCTTGGTGTGTTTTTCGATAAACCACTAAGCATGAAGAATCATATCAGCGCTGTGTCGAAATCAAATCTTTTCCATCTGCGCAATATTAGCCGCATTCGCCCATTCTTAACTGAAGAAGCTTGTAAAACCTTGGTGATTGCTTTAGTAATATCAAGACTTGATTACGGAAATGCACTCCTTTACGGAATTCTTGAAACCAACGTATCAAAACTCCAAATAATTCAGAATACAGCAGCAAGAATCATAACTCGAACCAAGAAGTACGAACACATCACTGAAGTATTAATATCTCCTCATTGGTTACCGATTAAATTTCGTACATACTACAAGATCCTTCTCTACACCTTCAAGCCACTACAGAATACATCGCCATCTTACTTCAAGGAACTGGTGACGATTTATGCGCCGCCACGAGCATTGCGCTCTGAGAAGTCAATGCTACTTACGAAACCTCGTGTGCACACTGAGACATACGGAATTCGTCGGTTTGACCACGCAGCAGCGACACTCTGGAACAATCTACCAGACTCGCTGCGATTCCAGAAATCAATTTTTACATCCAAATGGGACTTAAAAATGTATCTTTTTAAATTAGCATACAGTGTTTAATCATTTTACCTAGACGTATATCAATTTTATTTCATGTATTTTTAACCTTCAGTCATCTTGGTGTCCTTCTGAATCTTTTGTTGTTAATATTACTTTCATTTGTATTCTAGTGTCTGTATAATTGTGTAATTTGAATTGAAGCGTTTTAATCCTTCCCATGTTTACTGTATCACAGGCTTTTTGTTAATGTGTTCATGTGATATAATTTTTATCATGTTCAGCGCCTTAGGGTAAATTTATTTTTATATAGGGCGCTATATAAATGCATATATTATTATTATTCTTATTCTTTCTTGGACCCATCCACGAGGCCCCAGGGAAGCAAAGACCATTAATTTCACACTTACATTCATCTTATCCTAAAACATTTTCACACCAAAAATGGTAACAATTCGCTTTATAGTTTTCGAGAAGTTAAAAATAGGTCACCTGACTGACTCAATTGACCTAAAATTCGATAACATGATTATAAAGCATAACTTTCAGAAGCATAAAATTGATATTCATGCTATGTTTTGGAAAATTGGTCAATTTTTGGCAGTTTTTGCCCAACCAATATTAAGGCCACAGGGGTGCTGGAGTCCTGAAATTTAAAAGTTATATCCTCGTCCTAAACATGCTTCATTCATTCTATGGTCATTATAACAATCTAGTTTGCCAATGCAACCTTTCATTGGGTCAAATGTTGTCTGAAGTGTGTCATAGGAATTGTTAGGCTGTTCTTGGCACACTGATTCTGACTACAGATTACTCCATTTACCTGATCAAGATATAGGGCTCACAGTGGGTGTGACCATTTGGCAGGGGATGCTTACTCCTCCTAGGCACCTGACCCCACCTCTAGTATATCCCGGGGTCCTTGTTTGCCCAGTTTCAAATTTGTATTCCATATAGGATTTATGAGATTGATCATTGTTCATTATCTTCACACCAAATTTAAAAAGGACTGGAATGATTGTCATCAAGACATTAAAAAATGTTCCATTGTTGATGCACAACAGACCATGCATGACAATGGATGCAGACCAACTACTAAAGCAGGTTATGAATTTTTTTTCTGCAATGCTTGCTACCTTTATTGCAACAAAGAAAGAAATATTCTTCAATTAAAAGGTGGAAAATTATGTCAAGTGGAAAGGAATGCAGTCTGCAACTCTTCTTAAATGTCTGAAAATAACAGTGCTGATTAATCTCTACATACCTATCTCTTTGCAGGTTCCGGTCTTCTCCTCAGAACCAAGATCTAGCTTCTCTTCTTCAATTTCTTCTTCTCTGGAATCCTGGTTATCTATTTCATATTCATGAAAATATACAATGATCTTTTTAATCCCTGACACTTTATTAAATTTGTGCTTTACATTGTGGCATAACTAAAGACTTTTTATTTTGTGTACATGCATTACAACTATTTAAAGTACTTAAATCATTAGAAATAGAGCTGGATTTGGAGCCTTGGCTTTCAGACATCACTATCAATTTTCACAAAAAACTAAATTATCTTTACTATTGATCAATTCAGTTTTTAAGTAGCTGTCCATCATTTTGCTATTATTAATTTGTACTACTCATCGCATTTGTTGAGAAAAAATTGCGACAGATATACAGAAAATGTGATTTAGCTAATAAAGCTAATTTTTATATTTCATATTTGTTATATGATATAAATTAAGTTAGGATTTACAAAACATAAGAGGTCCATGGGCCACATCACTCACCTGAGTCACCTTTGCCCATATTAAAGATTTTCCTTATATATTCACACATAAAACTTTGGTCCCCTCATGTGGCCCATCCAACCCCTGGGGGCCATAATTCTTGAGAAAAAAAATTTTTCCAATATTTTCGCATATAACGTTTTGATCCCCTATTGTGGCCCCACATTACCCCTGGGGACCATAATTTAAAAAAAACAACTTGAATCTGCACTATGTCAGGAAGCTTCCATATTAATTGGAACTTTTCTGGCCCTGTGGTTCTTGAGAAGATTTTTAAATGACCCCACCCTATTTTTGCATTTTTGTTAGCATCTCTCCTTTCAAGGGGGCATGACCCTTCACTTGAACAATCTTGAATCCCCTTCATCCAAGAATGACTTGTACTAAATTTGAATGAAATTGGCCCTGTGATTCTGGAGAATAAGATTTTTAAAGATTTTTTCCCTATATTTTCACATGTAGCATTTTGATCCCCTATTATGGCCCCACCCTTCCCCTGGGGGTAATGATTTTAACAAATTGATGGTTGCTTCCTTGTTTATTGTTTACAGAATTTTTCAATCATATGGAAACATCACCATTGCCAGTGAAGGGCTGCAAAATTTAGGCCTATGCTCAGCGCTTTCGGACATTTATTGTGTAAAGCATGCATCTGAAGCAGTAAGAGGCGACTAAATGGGGTGGTCCTTCGGATGAGACTGCAAAATAAGCCAAAAAAACCCCTATTTTCTCCAGGATTTAATGCAACTTTATATGGCCATATTGGCCCCACCCCAGGGCATTAATCCTTGATGAGGTGCCATGATTTTCACAACTTAGTAGAGGGCCTCATGGATATCATCACTATACATTTAGTTTTTCTTATACATATGTAGGAGCAAAGAAAATTTTCTAAGGTTTAACACATCTCCCTATATGGCCAGATTGGCCCATCCTAGGGTACAAATCCCTGACTCTGAAGTCATGAATTTCACAATTTGGGTAGGAAGCTTTATGGACATAATAACCCTTTATTCAGTTTTTCTCGTACATGTCTCAGAATATTAATGATTTTTCTGAGATTTAATACATATTTACAAGAGAGGCATATTGGCCTACCCTAGGACCTAAATTCCTAACCCAGGGGTCATGATTTTCATAATCTTGGTAGAGAGATTTATGGACATCATAACCATGCATATCATTTTCTCATATATGTCTGAGAGTAGAGAAGATTTTCTAAAATTAGATCTTCACTATATGGCAATATTGGTTCCACCCTAGATGCTTTTCTTCTTTTCTTTTTTCCTTCTTTCTTGGACCCATCCACGAGGCCCAGGGAAGCAAAGACCATAAATTTCACACTTACATTCATCTTATCCTAAAACATTTTCACACCAAAATGGTAACAATTCGCTTTATAGTTTTCGAGAAGTTAAAAATAGGTCACCTGACTGACTCAATTGACCTAAAATTCGATAACATGATTATAAAGCATAACTTTCAGAAGCATAAAATTGATATTCATGCTATGTTTTGGAAAATTGGTCAATTTTTGGCAGTTTTTGCCCAACCAATATTAAGGCCACAGGGGTGCTGGAGTCCTGAAATTTAAAAGTTATATCCTCGTCCTAAACATGCTTCATTCATTCTATGGTCATTATAACAATCTAGTTTGCCAATGCAACCTTTCATTGGGTCAAATGTTGTCTGAAGTGTGTCATAGGAATTGTTAGGCTGTTCTTGGCACACTGATTCTGACTACAGATTACTCCATTTACCTGATCAAGATATAGGGTTCACAGTGAGTGTGACCATTTGGCAGGGGATGCTTACTCCTCCTACGCACCTGACCCCACCTCTAGTATATCCCGGGGTCCTTGTTTGCCCAGTTTCAAATTTGTATTCCATATAGGATTTATGAGATTGATCATTGTTCATTATCTTCACACCAAATTTAAAAAGGACTGGAATGATTGTCATCAAGACATTAAAAAATGTTCCATTGTTGATGCACAACAGACCATGCATGACAATGGATGCAGACCAACTACTAAAGCAGGTTATGAATTTTTTTTCTGCAATGCTTGCTACCTTTATTGCAACAAAGAAAGAAATATTCTTCAATTAAAAGGTGGAAAATTATGTCAAGTGGAAAGGAATGCAGTCTGCAACTCTTCTTAAATGTCTGAAAATAACAGTGCTGATTAATCTCTACATACCTATCTCTTTGCAGGTTCCGGTCTTCTCCTCAGAACCAAGATCTAGCTTCTCTTCTTCAATTTCTTCTTCTCTGGAATCCTGGTTATCTATTTCATATTCATGAAAATATACAATGATCTTTTTAATCCCTGACACTTTATTAAATTTGTGCTTTACATTGTGGCATAACTAAAGACTTTTTATTTTGTGTACATGCATTACAACTATTTAAAGTACTTAAATCATTAGAAATAGAGCTGGATTTGGAGCCTTGGCTTTCAGACATCACTATCAATTTTCACAAAAAACTAAATTATCTTTACTATTGATCAATTCAGTTTTTAAGTAGCTGTCCATCATTTTGCTATTATTAATTTGTACTACTCATCGCATTTGTTGAGAAAAAATTGCGACAGATATACAGAAAATGTGATTTAGCTAATAAAGCTAATTTTTATATTTCATATTTGTTATATGATATAAATTAAGTTAGGATTTACAAAACATAAGAGGTCCATGGGCCATATCACTCACCTGAGTCACCTTTGCCCATATTAAAGATTTTCCTTATATATTCACACATAAAACTTTGGTCCCCTCATGTGGCCCATCCAACCCCTGGGGGCCATAATTCTTGAGAAAAATTTTTTTCCCAATATTTTCGCATATAACGTTTTGATCCCCTATTGTGGCCCCACATTACCCCTGGGGACCATAATTTAAAAAAAACAACTTGAATCTGCACTATGTCAGGAAGCTTCCATATTAATTGGAACTTTTCTGGCCCTGTGGTTCTTGAGAAGATTTTTAAATGACCCCACCCTATTTTTGCATTTTTGTTAGCATCTCTCCTTTCAAGGGGGCATGACCCTTCACTTGAACAATCTTGAATCCCCTTCATCCAAGAATGACTTGTACTAAATTTGAATGAAATTGGCCCTGTGATTCTGGAGAATAAGATTTTTAAAGATTTTTTCCCTATATTTTCACATGTAGCATTTTGATCCCCTATTATGGCCCCACCCTTCCCCTGGGGGTAATGATTTTAACAAATTGATGGTTGGTTCCTTGTTTATTGTTTACAGAATTTTTCAATCATATGGAAACATCACCATTGCCAGTGAAGGGCTGCAAAATTTAGACCTATGCTCAGCGCTTTTGGACATTTATTGTGTAAAGCATGCATCTGAAGCAGTAAGAGGCGACTAAATGGGGTGGTCCTTCGGATGAGACTGCAAAATAAGCCAAAAAAACCCCTATTTTCTCCAGGATTTAATGCAACTTTATATGGCCATATTGGCCCCACCCCAGGGCATTAATCCTTGATGAGGTGCCATGATTTTCACAACTTGGTAGAGGGCCTCATGGATATCATCACTATACATTTAGTTTTTCTTATACATATGTAGGAGCAAAGAAAATTTTCTAAGGTTTAACACATCTCCCTATATGGCCAGATTGGCCCATCCTAGGGTACAAATCCCTGACTCTGAAGTCATGAATTTCACAATTTGGGTAGGAAGCTTTATGGACATAATAACCCTTTATTCAGTTTTTCTCGTACATGTCTCAGAATATTAATGATTTTTCTGAGATTTAATACATATTTACAAGAGAGGCATATTGGCCTACCCTAGGACCTAAATTCCTAACCCAGGGGTCATGATTTTCATAATCTTGGTAGAGAGATTTATGGACATCATAACCATGCATATCATTTTCTCATATATGTCTGAGAGTAGAGAAGATTTTCTAAAATTAGATCTTCACTATATGGCAATATTGGTTCCACCCTAGATGCTTTTCTTCTTTTCTTTTTTCCTTCTTTCTTGGACCCATCCACGAGGCCCAGGGAAGCAAAGACCATAAATTTCACACTTACATTCATCTTATCCTAAAACATTTTCACACCAAAATGGTAACAATTCGCTTTATAGTTTTCGAGAAGTTAAAAATAGGTCACCTGACTGACTCAATTGACCTAAAATTCGATAACATGATTATAAAGCATAACTTTCAGAAGCATAAAATTGATATTCATGCTATGTTTTGGAAAATTGGTCAATTTTTGGCAGTTTTTGCCCAACCAATATTAAGGCCACAAGGGTGCTGGAGTCCTGAAATTTAAAAGTTATATCCTCGTCCTAAACATGCTTCATTCATTCTATGGTCATTATAACAATCTAGTTTGCCAATGCAACCTTTCATTGGGTCAAATGTTGTCTGAAGTGTGTCATAGGAATTGTTAGGCTGTTCTTGGCACACTGATTCTGACTACAGATTACTCCATTTACCTGATCAAGATATAGGGTTCACAGTGAGTGTGACCATTTGGCAGGGGATGCTTACTCCTCCTACGCACCTGACCCCACCTCTAGTATATCCCGGGGTCCTTGTTTGCCCAGTTTCAAATTTGTATTCCATATAGGATTTATGAGATTGATCATTGTTCATTATCTTCACACCAAATTTAAAAAGGACTGGAATGATTGTCATCAAGACATTAAAAAATGTTCCATTGTTGATGCACAACAGACCATGCATGACAATGGATGCAGACCAACTACTAAAGCAGGTTATGAATTTTTTTTCTGCAATGCTTGCTACCTTTATTGCAACAAAGAAAGAAATATTCTTCAATTAAAAGGTGGAAAATTATGTCAAGTGGAAAGGAATGCAGTCTGCAACTCTTCTTAAATGTCTGAAAATAACAGTGCTGATTAATCTCTACATACCTATCTCTTTGCAGGTTCCGGTCTTCTCCTCAGAACCAAGATCTAGCTTCTCTTCTTCAATTTCTTCTTCTCTGGAATCCTGGTTATCTATTTCATATTCATGAAAATATACAATGATCTTTTTAATCCCTGACACTTTATTAAATTTGTGCTTTACATTGTGGCATAACTAAAGACTTTTTATTTTGTGTACATGCATTACAACTATTTAAAGTACTTAAATCATTAGAAATAGAGCTGGATTTGGAGCCTTGGCTTTCAGACATCACTATCAATTTTCACAAAAAACTAAATTATCTTTACTATTGATCAATTCAGTTTTTAAGTAGCTGTCCATCATTTTGCTATTATTAATTTGTACTACTCATCGCATTTGTTGAGAAAAAATTGCGACAGATATACAGAAAATGTGATTTAGCTAATAAAGCTAATTTTTATATTTCATATTTGTTATATGATATAAATTAAGTTAGGATTTACAAAACATAAGAGGTCCATGGGCCACATCACTCACCTGAGTCACCTTTGCCCATATTAAAGATTTTCCTTATATATTCACACATAAAACTTTGGTCCCCTCATGTGGCCCATCCAACCCCTGGGGGCCATAATTCTTGAGAAAAAAAATTTTTCCAATATTTTCGCATATAACGTTTTGATCCCCTATTGTGGCCCCACATTACCCCTGGGGACCATAATTTAAAAAAAACAACTTGAATCTGCACTATGTCAGGAAGCTTCCATATTAATTGGAACTTTTCTGGCCCTGTGGTTCTTGAGAAGATTTTTAAATGACCCCACCCTATTTTTGCATTTTTGTTAGCATCTCTCCTTTCAAGGGGGCATGACCCTTCACTTGAACAATCTTGAATCCCCTTCATCCAAGAATGACTTGTACTAAATTTGAATGAAATTGGCCCTGTGATTCTGGAGAATAAGATTTTTAAAGATTTTTTCCCTATATTTTCACATGTAGCATTTTGATCCCCTATTATGGCCCCACCCTTCCCCTGGGGGTAATGATTTTAACAAATTGATGGTTGCTTCCTTGTTTATTGTTTACAGAATTTTTCAATCATATGGAAACATCACCATTGCCAGTGAAGGGCTGCAAAATTTAGGCCTATGCTCAGCGCTTTCGGACATTTATTGTGTAAAGCATGCATCTGAAGCAGTAAGAGGCGACTAAATGGGGTGGTCCTTCGGATGAGACTGCAAAATAAGCCAAAAAACCCCCTATTTTCTCCAGGATTTAATGCAACTTTATATGGCCATATTGGCCCCACCCCAGGGCATTAATCCTTGATGAGGTGCCATGATTTTCACAACTTGGTAGAGGGCCTCATGGATATCATCACTATACATTTAGTTTTTCTTATACATATGTAGGAGCAAAGAAAATTTTCTAAGGTTTAACACATCTCCCTATATGGCCAGATTGGCCCATCCTAGGGTACAAATCCCTGACTCTGAAGTCATGAATTTCACAATTTGGGTAGGAAGCTTTATGGACATAATAACCCTTTATTCAGTTTTTCTCGTACATGTCTCAGAATATTAATGATTTTTCTGAGATTTAATACATATTTACAAGAGAGGCATATTGGCCTACCCTAGGACCTAAATTCCTAACCCAGGGGTCATGATTTTCATAATCTTGGTAGAGAGATTTATGGACATCATAACCATGCATATCATTTTCTCATATATGTCTGAGAGTAGAGAAGATTTTCTAAAATTAGATCTTCACTATATGGCAATATTGGTTCCACCCTAGATGCTTTTCTTCTTTTCTTTTTTCCTTCTTTCTTGGACCCATCCACGAGGCCCAGGGAAGCAAAGACCATAAATTTCACACTTACATTCATCTTATCCTAAAACATTTTCACACCAAAATGGTAACAATTCGCTTTATAGTTTTCGAGAAGTTAAAAATAGGTCACCTGACTGACTCAATTGACCTAAAATTCGATAACATGATTATAAAGCATAACTTTCAGAAGCATAAAATTGATATTCATGCTATGTTTTGGAAAATTGGTCAATTTTTGGCAGTTTTTGCCCAACCAATATTAAGGCCACAGGGGTGCTGGAGTCCTGAAATTTAAAAGTTATATCCTCGTCCTAAACATGCTTCATTCATTCTATGGTCATTATAACAATCTAGTTTGCCAATGCAACCTTTCATTGGGTCAAATGTTGTCTGAAGTGTGTCATAGGAATTGTTAGGCTGTTCTTGGCACACTGATTCTGACTACAGATTACTCCATTTACCTGATCAAGATATAGGGTTCACAGTGAGTGTGACCATTTGGCAGGGGATGCTTACTCCTCCTACGCACCTGACCCCACCTCTAGTATATCCCGGGGTCCTTGTTTGCCCAGTTTCAAATTTGTATTCCATATAGGATTTATGAGATTGATCATTGTTCATTATCTTCACACCAAATTTAAAAAGGACTGGAATGATTGTCATCAAGACATTAAAAAATGTTCCATTGTTGATGCACAACAGACCATGCATGACAATGGATGCAGACCAACTACTAAAGCAGGTTATGAATTTTTCTGCAATGCTTGCTACCTTTATTGCAACAAAGAAAGAAATATTCTTCAATTAAAAGGTGGAAAATTATGTCAAGTGGAAAGGAATGCAGTCTGCAACTCTTCTTAAATGTCTGAAAATAACAGTGCTGATTAATCTCTACATACCTATCTCTTTGCAGGTTCCGGTCTTCTCCTCAGAACCAAGATCTAGCTTCTCTTCTTCAATTTCTTCTTCTCTGGAATCCTGGTTATCTATTTCATATTCATGAAAATATACAATGATCTTTTTAATCCCTGACACTTTATTAAATTTGTGCTTTACATTGTGGCATAACTAAAGACTTTTTATTTTGTGTACATGCATTACAACTATTTAAAGTACTTAAATCATTAGAAATAGAGCTGGATTTGGAGCCTTGGCTTTCAGACATCACTATCAATTTTCACAAAAAACTAAATTATCTTTACTATTGATCAATTCAGTTTTTAAGTAGCTGTCCATCATTTTGCTATTATTAATTTGTACTACTCATCGCATTTGTTGAGAAAAAATTGCGACAGATATACAGAAAATGTGATTTAGCTAATAAAGCTAATTTTTATATTTCATATTTGTTATATGATATAAATTAAGTTAGGATTTACAAAACATAAGAGGTCCATGGGCCACATCACTCACCTGAGTCACCTTTGCCCATATTAAAGATTTTCCTTATATATTCACACATAAAACTTTGGTCCCCTCATGTGGCCCATCCAACCCCTGGGGGCCATAATTCTTGAGAAAAAAAATTTTTCCAATATTTTCGCATATAACGTTTTGATCCCCTATTGTGGCCCCACATTACCCCTGGGGACCATAATTTAAAAAAAACAACTTGAATCTGCACTATGTCAGGAAGCTTCCATATTAATTGGAACTTTTCTGGCCCTGTGGTTCTTGAGAAGATTTTTAAATGACCCCACCCTATTTTTGCATTTTTGTTATCATCTCTCCTTTCAAGGGGGCATGACCCTTCACTTGAACAATCTTGAATCCCCTTCATCCAAGAATGACTTGTACTAAATTTGAATGAAATTGGCCCTGTGATTCTGGAGAATAAGATTTTTAAAGATTTTTTCCCTATATTTTCACATGTAGCATTTTGATCCCCTATTATGGCCCCACCCTTCCCCTGGGGGTAATGATTTTAACAAATTGATGGTTGCTTCCTTGTTTATTGTTTACAGAATTTTTCAATCATATGGAAACATCACCATTGCCAGTGAAGGGCTGCAAAATTTAGGCCTATGCTCAGCGCTTTCGGACATTTATTGTGTAAAGCATGCATCTGAAGCAGTAAGAGGCGACTAAATGGGGTGGTCCTTCGGATGAGACCGCAAAAACCGAGGCCCCGTGTCACAGCTCAAAGGCTGTAAGCACCAAGCAGCATAGGCCTAAATTCTGCAGCCCTTCACCAGCAATGGTGACGTTTCCATATGAGTGAAAAATTCTCAAGAGGGACATTAAACAACATACAATCAACAATGAACCTTCATCCAAGGATGATTTGTATCAAGGTGGATTGAAATTAGTCCTGTGGTTCTGGAGATTTCCCTCCATATTTTTGCATATAAAACTTTGATCTCCTATTGTGGTACAATCCTACCCCCCAGGGCCATGATTTTAAAAAAAAAATTGAATCTGCACTATGTCAAGAAGCTTCAATGTAAATTGGAACCTTTCTGGCCCAGTGGTTCTTGAGAAGATTTTTAAATGACTGCACCCTATTTTTTATTTTTATGATCATCTCCGCTTTGATGGGAGCATGACCCTTCATTTGAACAAACTTGAATCCCCTTCACCCAAAATGAGTTGTACCAGGTTTGATTGAAATTGGTCCTGCGACTCTGAAGATTTTAAAAATTGTTCAGTGTATGTTTGCTATTTCACCATTATCTCCACTTTGACAAAAAATCAAAATCAAAACTTGAATCCTTTCCCCCCAAGGATGCTTTTTGCCAACTTTGGTTGAAATTGGTCCACTTGTTCTGAAGAAGACGAAAATGTGAAAGTTTACAAACAAACGGACAGCGCCACAGACAGATGATGGACAACAGGCAATCAGAAAAGCTAACTTGAGCTTTCAGCTCAAGTGAGCTAAAAACAATTGTAAAACAAAAGGACAGATCCTAATATGTTTCTTTAGACTTTATTTTTACAACAAACTAAACTTTATTTTTATTTTATTTTCAGAGATCAATCAAGTACATAATATATAGTCAAAAATCAGTAAGATACGACAGAGTTGACTAATCAATTACTCATATTCACCTAAAACAGAAGATTCAACTGTTTCTGGCTCTGACTTAGAGTGTTTGATTAACTGCAATGAGAAAGAATTGTTTTTTATTGTGTAAAAGAAGCCAAACTTACAAAGTCATTTCTGTGAATCATAAGAGACTGAAAATGAAATGATGTGATGCCCCAATTATCACAGCAAGGAAATTCTGTAGTTGATAATGACCATGGTTAAAGTTTTTCAAAAATAGATCAAATCACAAGGTCAAGGTCACAAGGTAAACAACATGTGTTTGTAAAACACACGATGCCTCCAGATTACAATAAAGTGGAACTGTAAGACATTGTAGTTGAAACTTTTGTAGCAATGCTGAGAATGTGAAGTAATTTCAAATTTTGTTCAACTTTTAAAAGTAATGTCTTACAGTTTAAAAGATATGACTAATTTCAGAATTTTCTAAAAGTAAGTCAATGTAAAGGTCACTAAGTCTCAAATTTTGTATCAATGGAAAGGTCTTGCCATGAGGAATACACATGCAAAAAATGAAAGTTCTACTTATGTTGTAAAAGGTTTTTTGAAAATTTCCAAAAAGTAGGTCAATGCCAAGGTCATAAGGTCAACAAATCTGGTATCACTGGAAAGGTTTTCTCACAAAAAAAATGCATATGCTTAATATAAAAACAGTTCCTCATAAGATTTGACAGATATGGCTTATATTGGAATTTTCTAAAATAGGTCAAAGGTCACCAGGTCAAAGATTTTGGTGTCAATGGAAGGGCTTGTCACATGGAATACACATACCAAACATGAAAGGTCAACCTCTTATGGTGTAAAATATATCACCATTAAGGTTAACATTTTTTGCCACAAAAAGACACACAGATGGACAGACAGACAGGCCAAAGATTATATACACCCAAATCTTCGATTCTGGGGACATAAAAATGTTGGATTCCAAAGAAAGGTCTTCTCACAAGAATATGAAAGAACTATCATCAACAATTCAAAAGCTGAAGTTGTTTGCAAAACCTATATGCAACTGATCTTTGATTACAAGGGCATAAAAATTCAACGAATAACAGTTGTTGCACTTGAAACTACTCAATATCTTCAATTTTTGTTTTAAAATATTCCATCAGAGAAGACAAAATTAAGATTAGTGGTATAATTGAAATACCTTCAATTTTTGATTGCATCCTCTGCAAAGTATGTTCATAATATCATCTGCAATATTTTCTTCTCCAACACAAAAACTCTTTTTATGAAAATTTCTTCCACATGAAATGCATGAAATCTATAATATAAACAACAGATAGCTTCAATAAATACAGAGGAAAATCAGTATCTCAAATATATCCATCCACAACTTGGTGAATTTTTGTGCTTGTGGACCAATATGCACAATTATGACTATGATATTAAATTAAATAAATCTACAGATATTTAATTGCACAGAATACCCTTTTTTCGTCAAAGATGCATAAATAACTTTTAAACAAAAATGTAAAATTTCACTAAATAAAAATGTAAATTTTTAACCCTTATACACTAGAGCTCTTAAAAAGGGCAATGATAATATAATTCCAACTTTTACTCATTAGCCTTCTTCAAAGAACAATCTGCCAACAAAAGCTTCACAAGTTGAATTCATTCAAAAGTTGATACATGTGCTTGTAAGATATAATAGATAGAGCACAATGATAGACAAGCACATGTAACAGGTTACCAGATCAATGATTCAGGTGACCAAACAAATTCTCCTATGTGCATGAGCTTGGTCCACATAATATGCTTCAACTCACCTTCTCTTCATTGTGAATTTCTAGTCCACAGCAAGGACAAGCATTTTTCAAATCCACTAAAAATTTAACATATAAAATAATCAATTAGCTGCAAAACTTATTTACCCATGAATGAGAGAGAAAGAAAGAGAGAGAGAGAGAGAGAGAGAGAGAAAATTTTTAATGCATCTCAGAAAGTTACATATTCATCCAATCAAAGAAAGTTTAAAATGACATGTTTTGTCTTTCCTTTATATTTTCATATTCCATCAATATTGCTGATACATGCAGTCAAAATAGCACAACTAACTTATATTTCAAACAATTTATCATTTTTTTCTTTTGAAAAGAAAATTGATCTCACTTCCTCAATTGTCAAGTCAACACTTTCCATACATCATGTTTACAAGTAATAACTAATAAAAAAAATTGAAAGATTAAAGATATTGTGGAACAACATCTATAATTATCTACAAATGTATCTATAAATTTGCAAAATACAAAAGTTGCAAAATACATGTACAACGAAAATATTTATAACTCTCTTGGCTGTTAGAGAATCTAATGTAAAAATGATGATACACAACTTCTATTATATACATAATATACACAGAATCAAATCTGTTAACTGGTTTTTAAGATATACTCTTAACAATGACATCAACTCCTCATAATGGAAATCCTTCAGTGTTAAAAAATCTCCATTGAAATAGCAAGTGCACAACTGCATTATTCATACAAGATACAAATAAACTTTTAATTACATCTGTTCATCTGAGTTATGGGAAAATTGTGTATCAAGATGGTCAAAATGATTCCAGTTCTTTGTTTGGGGTAGGGTGAGGTTATACATAATTATAAATACCTTCATAACGTAGTAGTTTTTCTGCAACACGTCTTCTCTGTAGTTGCAAATCAACAGGAGTAATGCCAGTTAGAGGTAGCTGAGCCAAAAATCTATCTGCAAACTAAAGGGACCAAAAAACTATAGTTTTAAAACAAAGATGAAATGTTTACCGAATGATAAATATTCTAAAAAGTGTTGTGTATTGCATAGTATTACTATGATGTTTTTAATTTTCCTAGCAACTCACTGTTGTATGTGACCATGAAAATAACCCCCCCCCCCCCCCCCCCTTCAGGCACAATCCCATACCAAATGACCACTTGTCTGATGCAACCAATGACCATGATTTTGACAATGATTTTGCTTAACTTCATGAAATTTTACCTTAGTCAACAGATGAAAGTGCACATTATTCAAGAAATTCAAAAAAGAAGGTGGTATACCTTCACTTAAGTCGCTGTTCATTTTATCAATAACATAGTGATGTCTGCCCACAATCCCAAACTTTTTATGACCAGTATATATGATGGACATCCTTGTTTTCTAAATTTTCGTTATACCAGTCGCAATAGCTCAGTGGTAAAGTGTTTGCTTTGAAACCAGGAGGTCATGAATTTTATTTTATTTATATTGATCATATGAATGGTGAACAAAAAGTGAAATGAAGTTTTTTGAACAGTTTATTAAAAATCAGGAATAAGAGTTACCCTATTAGAAGGTTGATACAATTACTACCAACCCCCAACCCCCTTTAAAATCAAATTCATATCAATCTCAATGACATTTTTGAAGCAAAACAGGCAGAAATTCACCAATTGGTGGAACACTTTAATCACTGATTGAACAACAACACATTTTCCAATTTCAAACAATTCCTCTATTACCTTTGATTTCAGTCTACATGGTTCCCTTGAGAGTTATTTTTCCTAAACACATTTGTTTTAAATAGCACAAATAATAGTTCAGCGGTGATCTTATATTTTTTTTTTTTTTTTTTTAAATTGAGTGTGTTAGCGCTATGTAATGGCTGCTCCACCTCTGACTATTTAACCAAATTTCTCTTTAATTACGAAAGCTTTAGTTTTAAGTTTTGTTAAGCTCTTATATTAGAACCTTTTGGTTATAACTAAGGACTTTTTTTTTTCTTAAAATCTTGTATTTTAGGCAAAATTTTAGTTGATAGTTTCATCTATTGTGATCATTGATCCGTGACTTTCTGAGAATTTTAGTTGTACGAATTGTCTTTTCTCTGTATTTTCTCTGTATTGATAAGTTGCTCCGTATCATTTCGTGCAAGTGGCTTTTACTAGTACGAATTATTTCCTGTGTTCGCTTTTTATTGATAGTCCATTCCATAACATTTCGTGCACATGCCTTTACTCGTACAAATTGTCTTTCGTTGTTTAGACGTATATTGAAGAGTCGTTCTATAGATTTTCGTACATTTGGTATATAGTAATGTGCTTTGCAAAACCAAGAGACCTGTCTTTGGCAAGTCGTACGAATAATTCCAGAGTAAGAAGAGGCACAAAAGCAGGATGAAGGTTTGCCAGACATATCAACACAGTGTGTGTTAGATGGTTGAGGTGTAAATGGGAGGGCAAGCCGAACATGAAACGTAAGGCAGACTATAACAATCTGGTTCTGCTGGCTGGCTTAAACATGACATCACAAGGGGATTCCTCTCAGGCCTGCCAACATGGCGATCAAAGCAAACCATCTAGAGATTCCCAATATAACACCTTCAATGCCAAAGTGAGACATTTTAACATCTGTCTACTTAATCCCTGGTCAGTGTACAACAAAACCACTAGTCTAAATGATTTCATTATAGATCAGGACTTAGACATAATGGCCGTCACAGAGACTTGGCTCACTGGTTCAGAAAGAGACAATCCTATCATTAGTGCACTTCTTCCACCGGGTTACAACATCAAACACAATCCTCGCATGTCCCGTGGTGGAGGAACAGCTGTTATTCACAAGTCTAACCTCAATGTTAAACCTACACCAGACACTCATTCTATGGAGTCATTTGAGGTAATGGACTGTAGTGTGATTGCTACTAAGAGGTTGCGTTTGTGCGTTGTATATCGCCCACCCCCTTCCAGAGGCAACAACTACACAGTAAAACAGTTTTTCAGTGAGTTTTCTGCTTACCTTGAACAATTGGTTTCGTGCACTACATCTCTACTCATCGTGGGTGATTTCAACTTCCACATTGAGAATTCTAGTGATGCTGATGCTGCTGCATTTCTCTCTATGGTGACGTTTTTTGGCTTCCAGCAACATGTCATTCAGAGTACCCATCGCGGTGGTCACACACTGGACCTTGTTTTATCCCGATCAGTAGACTCACTTGTGCTTACCACCCTTGCTGAGGACCATGGGTTCCCGGATCATTTCCCTGTGTTTGTGAATCTCTCCTTGTACAAATCCGAGCTGCCTAAACAGTCAGTGACTTATCGCAAGGTCAAGACCATTAATCCCAGTACTTTCAGTCAAGCTGTCATCAGCTCTTCTCTTTGCACATCGGCTGCAACTGAGATGTCACTCACTGACCTCACAGATCTCTATAGCAGTGAACTCTCATCCATTATGGACAAGCTTGCACCACTCAGAACTCGCATTATCACCATCAGGCCAGAATCTGAGTGGTACAACGGCTCTATCAGAGAGGCGAAGCAGAGACGCAGACAAGCTGAGAGAATGTGGCGCAAATCAGGACTCGCGGTACACAGAGAGATTTACATTCAGCGCAGGGAAGAGGTGAACATGCTCATAGATACGGCTAAGCTCCAGCATTACAGGACCTTGGTACATGATAACAAAGGTGACAGTAAGCAGCTTTTCAGGGTGGTCAACAAGCTGCTTGGTAGAAACTCACTCACTCCATTGCCTGCTGACAAATTACCATCAGATCTGGCTGTCATGTTTAGTGACTTTTTTGTACAGAAAATTTCACGTATTCGCAGCTCCATTACATGCGACTACCACCATCCACTTGTAGAACTACCAGCACTCGGAGACGAAACCGAACTTGGTCATTTCCAACATGTTACTGTAGATCAAGTAACGAAGTTGATAATGTCATCTGCCAACAAGAGCTGTGAACTTGACCCTCTGCCCACATCTCTTGTGAAGCAAGAGGTCACAACTCTCGCTCCCATCATCACGTCCATCATAAATAAGTCACTTGAGAGTGGTTCCTTCCCAACATCTTTTAAAGGAGCTATTGTGACACCACTTCTGAAAAAGGCTTCACTAGACCCTGATGTACCAAAGAACTACCGGCCAGTGTCCAACCTTGCATATGTATCCAAGTTAATTGAGAAGGTTGTAGCAGCACAGATACATACCTACCTCAGTGAGAATGATCTACTCGAGCCATTCCAAAGTGCTTACCGTCAGGGACATAGTACTGAGACGGCACTTCCGCGAGTTCACAATGATGTGGTTTGTGCCATTGGAGAGCAGAAAGCTGTCTTGCTAGTGCAGTTGGACCTATCGGCTGCCTTTGATACTGTGGATCATTCACGCTTGCTACAAATACTCAAGGACCTTGGAATTAAGGACACTGTGCTCATGTGGTTCACGTCCTATCTTACCAATCGGACCCAGATTGTCAAAGTGAAGGGGGCAAAATCTGGTGCCACTGTGTTGGGCTGCGGTGTCCCCCAGGGATCGGTCCTTGGGCCTGTCCTATTCAACATCTACACATCATCCCTGGGGACCCTTCTCAGAAAGAACAATGTCTTGTACCACATGTATGCTGACGACAATGAATTGTATATCAGCTTTACAGTTCAAAAGGTTGCTCTTGCAGTCAGTCAGATGGAGTCTTGCTTGAGGTCAGTTCAAACCTGGATGGCTCAACATCACCTCAAGATCAACACAGACAAGACCGAGGTGCTAGTAATATCCTCAAAACAAATGGCATCTAAGCTGCACATACCATCACTGCAAGTAGGAAACGATTCTATCACTCCTGTTGCTAAGGCCAAGGGAGTTGGTGTAACAATTGACCAACACTTAACCATGGAGGCACATATATCATCAGTGTGCAGAGGTGCCTTCATCCACCTTAAGAACCTGAGCCAGCTGAGAAGATATCTAGACAGGGAATCGTTAGAATATGTTGTCCATGCCTTTATAACAACAAAGCTGGACTACTGTAACTCTCTCTTTTGTGGCTTACCATCAACGCAGATCCAGCGGCTTCAATCTATCCAAAATGCTGCTGCCAGAATCATCTCAGGCACCAGCAAATATGACAGAATTACACCTGTACTATGCTCTCTCCATTGGCTTCCAGTTCAGCAAAGAGTCATCTTCAAGACATTGGTGTTGGTGTACAAAACAGTACACAACACATCCCCATCCTATCTGCAAGAACTCATAACACCTTATGCTCCCTCCAGAATACTGTGGTCCAGTGACCAGAGCCTACTATGAGTGCCATTTACCACCTCAACGGTGATTCAAACTCGAGCCTTTAGTGTTGCTGGCCCTAAACTGTGGAACGCACTTCCGTATGATATCAGAACTGCCACCAGTCTCGGTACCTTCAAATCTAAATTAAAGACTCATCTGTTCACATGCTACAACTAATCTGGGACCTACTATGATCTGTTTTCATATACCTCATTTCACTCATTTTATTGTTGTTTAAATAGCGTTTAGAGCAGTATGGACTTTACGCTTTACAAAATAAATTTATTAAATTTATTATTAAGTAGTCTGCTGTATAAAACTTAATGCTATCAATTAATTATGTAATAAAACCTCAACCTCTCTCTCTCTCTCTTAATACAAGAATGTTGCTGTATATCTATCTAAGATCATTTCCCCCATACGTTGTTTAATCATTTGTAATGATTCCCCCACCCCAATGTTACTTGAAAATAATTGTCTTCCTTTCAAGAATGATCTATATTAAATTAAATATATAAATTAACAATTAATTGGAACAATCATATAATAATAATAATAATAATAACATTTATATAGCGCTTTATCTTAAAAGAAACTCTAAAGCGCTTTACAAGGTATGGCAAATCACATGATAAAACAAGACAAATTGACATAGGACATTTTAATATTCAAAAAAAAAAAAAAAACTCTTAAAATTATAACTCCAACTATAAAAATGAGAGAAACTTAAAAGCACTATAAATCCTGTTGATATTAATACACTTAAAGAAAGGCCTTTCTAAAAAGATGAGTTTTTAGTTGTGATTTAAAAATGTTTAGACTGGTGGCTGTTCGAAGCTCTACGGGAAGCTGATTCCAAAGTGTTGGTGCGACCATCTCGAATCTACGATCGCCGTACGTTTTCGATCGGACTCGTGGCACAGTTAGTTGGTTTGTAGACTCTGAACAAAGAGACCTTGCGGGTTTGTATTGGCGAACTAGCTCGTATAGATACGCCGGTGCTAGACTATGTAGCGATTTTAATACATATACACAAAGTTTGTACTGCACTCTGTATGTGACAGGTAGCCAATGTAAATCAGCCAAAATCGGCTGAATATGTTCACGCTTACCTCTCCTTGCAGTGAGTCGTGCGGCTGTGTTTTGAACCCTCTGCAGCTTGCTCAAATTTATGTTGTATAAAAGTGCATTACCATAGTCCAGCCTAGATGTTACCAGAGAGTGGACAAGTGTTTTGCATGCTCCATCCTTGAGAAAATGCCGAATGCATCCTATCTTTCGAATCTGTCGTAACAAGACCTTGAGACAGCACTGCACTGTTTTTCAAAAGAAAGGAGTTGATCAAAAACTGCTCCAAGATTTCTTACACTAGGAACACTATGAATTATGTTCTCGCCAAAGTTTAAGCTAGTTTCTGTCAAGTTTTTTATACGACTCCTTGGAGCAAATATAATCATTTCAGTTTTCTCCTCATTTAATTTCAGCATGTTGTTCGACATCCACTTCTTCATATCATTCAAGCAGCGTGTTAACCTTGAAGACACATTTTGCCAATTGTCGGATGGCTCTACGACAAGGTATACTTGTGTATCATCGGCGTATACATGATAGCGCATACCGTGGTGTAAACAAATCTCAGTAAGAGGACGGGAAAAAATGCAATAAATTTTTGGTCCCAACACTGAGCCTTGGGGCACTCCAATATCAAGCAGCAACGAATTTGAATTTTCGGAACCGTTAGATATACGTTGCGTTCTTTGACTCATGTAAGACTTGATCCACAAAAGAGCGTTATCCGTGATACCAAACGTGTGCTCAAGTCGTTTGTGCAGGATGTCATGGTCCAGTACATCAAAAGCTGCCGAAAGATCCAACATAACGAGAACTGCGCAACTGTTGTTGTCTAATGCAACAGCAATGTCATGATGAACTCGAAGAATATATATATAATGCAATCAAAACAACACGAATACTGATTTTTCCCATAACAGGAACACGCCTGTAGTGTATCCTCCAAATTTGTGTCTTCATTATGTGTCAGAACTATCAAATATATCTGGCAAATCATTCATTTTTGTCACTTTTTTGTTTTACAACCCAAGATGATAAAAAAAAAAAAAATCAACAATTTTTGCTGTATCAATGAAAGAATGCAGCAGAAACAAATATGTATTGAAATTGTATTAAAGTACATGATTGCGAGGCAACAGTACATGCATTAAAATGTGTGTCAGCGAGTAAGAGGTATATGAGTTAAAATGCATGATTGCGAGGATGAGGTTAAACGTGTTTCAACACTGCAAGCTTTCGATCCCTGGTGTGAAACAAAGCTTCGAGCAACTGACGATATAGATAGAGAAACTGACAGAACATTGTACAAAAGTGAAATATTATTGGATATTGTGCATTTTTGTTATATATATATATATATATGTGTGTGTGTGTGTGTGTGTGTGTGTGTGTGTGTGTGTGTGTGTGTGTGGAGATCTGCAAGGTACACAAACTGTATACACAATGGAATGTTTTATAGAGAGGAAGAAACGGAAATTTCTATAAAAACTTTAATTCATTTATTACTGGGATAAAAGATAATACTTGTTATTTATAGTGCAAGTGTTATATTCAAATGAACATATAGAAACAAGGAATTCATTTAAATGAAAATGGAAAATGGACAAGTTCTGATATCTTGAACCCCTGGATATCTCGAAGTTTTGTTGAAGACCATCGGACTTTAAGATCCAGATATTTTGCGGTAACATGCATTTCCTGCTTCATTCTACAAGCGTGATGATTTGTTTTACTTACCATGACCGAAAACACCCCACAACTGTAGGAATCTGTTTGTAGGGATGACTCTCTCTGGCACAATCTCCATAAAATTTGTTTCTCCATTGGCCTCTTGCAGAGAAATTCACTAAATTAAAAGTGATACCAACATATTTTTAAATTCCCACCAAAAAAATATATCAACTGAATATCTTTTAAAAAAAACTTTGAGTGTAAGATAAAAATACATACAACTGCCATAGTAACCCAGTGTTTAGTTTTTAATCCTAAATGTTAGATTTTAATCTTTTTACAACATTTCTATCAGGTTTTCCATTTATCATGAATATCCTTCATTGTGTTTTCCTTATGGCCAGGATGGGACATCACTGAGAAGTTTTCAACATTGCACAATACAACATAATATGATAATATGGACCAGAAATCTCTTAAAGTTATTTTTACTCTCACATCTAATTATTCTATTAGTATATTTTGCATATTTTTACGTGCATTTTTAAATATATTAAAGATTACTTCCTATCTTGTTGACATTATATTAAATGAAATGATATTGTGATTGTATTATAGATTGTGTTGAATCCCCTAATTTCAAGCAGAATGTGCCAGAAGTGTGCAACAAGTTTGTGCTACAAACTTGTGGCAAACTGTGTGCCAGAGAAAATATTTGCATGCAAAAAATACACTTATGGCAAACTGTGTGACAGAAGTGTGCAGCAACTAAAAAGGTGAAGATAATGAATGTAAGAATTAGTTTATTCTTATTTATATTACATGATTAATTTATTTTTATCCATGAGATATCTGGCGCGTTATAATTGCGCAACGTCACACGTGTATTATTGTGATTATGACGTCATAACGTTCAACTTGTTTACTTTGGTCTATCATGTTTGCTGTCTAGAGAAATCAAATTTCGAGAATCGTCGCCGTCATCACGTCATGTTAGTTCATGCCATGTATATGTTTCACCATTAATAAACTGTATTCGACGCATACTCGACTGATTCATTTGGGCAGCATTTAAAATTCTCGAAATTTCTCAAACTGACGGATAATGTGGCGTTGGTGGGAGAAACTTTCACTGATTTGAAGCGTAACAGAAGCACACATATAGCTCAGCTTACGAAATTATATAAGGATTTGGAGAAAACAATGATATCGTATGACAACGAGGAACGTGTGAAACAGCTTCATAAAAAATTGTGCGAACGCTTTGAACAATTTACAGCCAGCCACACACTATGTTTGGATATGTGTACGCAACCAGAGGTACGAGAACAATTGGAGACGAATTTTGACAGTTGTTTGAAGAACCTTAATGAATTCCGAGAACGATTCTCCGAGTGGAGTGCGAAACACAGGCAACGAGAGGAGAAGCTCGATGTTGAGGGTTCTATAGTCAGCAACTCACGCTTGTCTGTTAGATCTGCAGCATCGTCACGGACAGAACTTCAGACGCCAAAGTTTCGAGGCTAATTGCTGAACACAAACTGAGAAAACTTACGGAAAGGCAGGAACTTGAACAAGCACGCAAGGATCTAGAGATGAAACAAGAAATATTCGAACAGAGTGCTGAAGTTGAGGAGGCTATAATAATTGAAAGCGTTCTACAAGAAGCTATCAATGTGGAAGCGACAGCGGCGCATAATCCGGAAACCATCGTTACTGATCCAGTGTTACATGGTGAATTAACCAGGCAGTTCGAGGTACATACACCTGGAGATGATAGTCATAAAGTACGGGTCATGGAGGATTTCAACATGCATGCCACATCTATTCCACATCGACGGACAGAAAATGTACGCATAACGGAAACTTCTCAACAGACACGTGATTTAGAGAATGCCTTCGGAAAACTGGCGTCGGCTCTACAAGAGGGATTCACTCTACCAAAACCAGAATTACTAACATTTAGTGGTAACTCTATTGATTATTGTAAGTTTATTAAGAACTTTGAGACTAATGTAGAAAGTCGAGTTAGTGACTATCAGATAAGACTGAACTATCTGATTCAATTTTGTAATGGTGAGGCAAAATCCTTTTAGAGCCAAAGGAAGGGTACCTAAAAGCAAGAGAAATATTATTCTCGCGTTATGGCAGGTCCCATTTAGTTGCTAGGTCATTTATAGAGAAAATTGTATATGGCAATGAAATCAAGGCATCAAATGTGAATGAATTGTCAAAGCTTGCTTTAGAAATGCAAAGTTGTGAAATTACATTGTCACGATTAGGGTTCAAGTCAGATATTGACAACTCAGACAATTTGAGACGCATTGTTAGAAGATTACCTACTCATCTGAGAGCCAAGTGGGTAGATGTAGCTCACTCAATTACAGAGTCGGGCAGAGAGCCCCGCTTCTCTGACTTATCAAAGTTTGTAGACGAAAGGGCAAGAATTTCCTCATCTATGTTTGGTCTTGACCTTGTGCGTGAAAACAACTTAAGGTCACACGTTGAAACCAAAATGCGACATACAACATCTCATGAATCTGATGTAAATGTAAAGGGCAAAGTTTAGCAGGCAAGCCAAGCAATGAGCGATATTGTAGATGTTGTTCAGGTACATGTGTAGATTTAGTGTCTTGTAGAAAATTTATGCTCATGAGTTTAGATGACAGGTTTTCTTTGCTACGCAAACTTAAGTCATGTTATAATTGTCTAAAAGGAAATCATTTTTCTAGCAAATATAGAAAACCAAAAGCTTGTTTAGTGTCAGGTTGCATTGTTAAACATCATACACTTTTGCATAGTTGGATTGTTGATGGCGGAAGTCAAATAACTGGTAAACAATCAAATTTAACTGTTGGGCAGTCATCGGTACATTGTGCAGCTACGAAAAATGCAATTAAGAACTGTTTGGGTATTATTCCCGTTACCCTTGTGGGAAAAAATGGAAGATCTTTGCAAACATATGCACTACTTGATGATGGAGCTGACAAGATTCTGTGTGATGAACGTCTTCTAAAAGCCCTTGATATTCCAAGTAAGCCAGTGACATATCAAATGTCAACGATAACATCCAGAAACAGTACAAATATTGGCAAGGAAGTTGATTTAGATATAAAACCCTTAGACGGTGATCATGTGATGCGACTGCAGAGAGTGTGGTCCATAAAGAAACTTCCTGTGTCTTCCCGCTCAGCGGCAAAAAATGCCGATTTGAGTTCATTCCCCTACTTATCAGACCTCAATATCCCACAGATTGAGACAGATGAAGTGATGTTATTGATTGGTACAGACAACCCTATTGCACACATTCCACTTGAAGTACATGCTGGCGATGTAAACCAGCCATACACAATCCGTACTAACTTGGGATGGATAGTGCGTGGACCAGTGCGCACAGACTCCTGGAGGAACTCGGCTCACATAAACTTTGAGAACACCGAGCAAGTACCTCTTCACAAACAATTAGAAATACTTTGGAATACTGATTTCGATGATAAATTATCGAGCCAGAAAGCCAGTATGTCTGTTGAGGATAAAAGAGCTCTTGCTATTATGGAATCTACAATTACCCATGAAGACGGTCACTATAAGCTTGGACTACCTTGGAGAGACAAGGATGCAAGTCTGCCCAACAACCTTCCTCTTGCACATTCTAGATTACAAACCCTACACAAAAGGCTGTCATGTGATCCAAGTCTGCAAGAAATGTACAAATGTACGCTGAATGGTTATATTGAGAAAGGATACGCAGCAGAAGTAACCAAACACAAAACGAGTTCAAAGCATGTGTGGTACTTGCCTCACCATCCTGTGATTAACGAGCACAAACCTGACAAAATATGTGTCGTATTTGACTGCGCAGCCACATATCAAGGCTAATCCCTCAATAGCAAACTGTTGCAAGGACCAGATTTGATGAACAGCTTGGTGGGTGTATTTCTACTGTTCAGGCAAGACAAAATAGCTGTTGCTGCAGACATAGAAGCAATGTTCCACCAAGTCAGAGTGACGGACGAGGATTGTGATGCCCTAAGGTTTCTATGGTGGCCAAATGGTGACTTAAATCACGATCCGAAATGGTACCAGATGAAAGTACATCTCTTTGGAGCTACTTCTTCCCCTAGTTGTTCTTCTTATGCTCTTAGACGCACAGCTATAGATAACTCAGACAAGTTTGAGACTGAAGTGATATCAACAGTAAGAAAAAATTTCTACGTTGATGATTTGTTGAAATCCGTTCCGACTGAAGAGAGAGCCACAAAACTTGTAACAGATCTGCAATCGTTAATGGCAATTGGAGGATTTCGGCTTACAAAATGGCTGAGTAATAGCAAGGCTGTGCTTCATTCAATACCAGAAGAAGAACGAGCTCCAGCAGTAATGGCGCTTGATCAGGATTCTACTACAGTACCAGCTGTGAATCGCGCACTTGGAGTTCAATGGAATGTTGAAAACGATTCAATCGGATTCAAAGTGAAATTGGAGGAAAAACCGCTCACAAAGTGAGGCTTAGTGTCCACCATTAGCGCAATCTATGATCCGTTAGGATTGATATCCCCTGTGACACTTCATGCAAAGGCCTTGGTACAAAGACTTTGTCGGTTGAAAATAGGATGGGATGATGAAATGCCAGAAGATATCACCCAAGGATGGCTAAGTTGGTGAAGTACTGTACCCTTCATAGAAAACATATCACTTAATCGATGCTTTATGCCAAACTATTTTGATGACATCAAGAGCATTCAACTACACATCTTTAGTGATGGATCCGAGAGGGGTTTTGGTGCCTGCGCTTACGTACGAGTTGTTGATGTAGAAAACAAGGTGGAGGTTTCCCTTGTACTAGGGAAATCTAGATTAGCACCTATCAAACAACAGAGCATTCCACGTTTAGAATTATCAGGAGCTGTAGTTGCATGTCGTTTATATGGAATGATATCGGAGGAATTAGACATTCCTATCAAACAGACATACTTATGGACAGATTCTACGATTGTTTTGGGGTATATATGGAACGAATCACGCCGTTTCAAGACCTTTGTTGGGAATCGTCTCAGTGAAATCCATGAATGAACAACCGCTGATCAGTGGCATCATGTTGGTTCTACATTAAACCCGGCAGATGTAGCGTCAAGAGGCATCACTGCATGTGATACTGATAAAATGCAGTTATGGTTGAACAGACCAAAATTCTTGCTTCAAGATCCCACCAAATGGCCACAAGAATCGACAAACAAAGTCCCAGATGTAGCTGAAAATAACGTTGAGGTCAAGAGAGAAATTGCAGTGTATGCAATCTCTGTCGATGGTATTGGGGAACTCATTGAATACTACTCGGATTGGACAAAATTAAGACGAGCAGTCGCATGGATGATGAGGTTCTAGACCTATTGCAGACATAGATATTTAAGACATCCTGATATGTGCACAGTAGGAGAACTGTCCTTAAAAGAGGTGAGGGAAGCTACAGATGTGATTCTGAAGTATGTACAGTGTTCCTCCTTTACTGAAGAGCTTGAGAGTATGAGAAAGGGGAAACTCGTCAAACTTGACAGTGGTATTGCATCCTTAAACCCAGTACTAGATGATGGTATTATCCGAGCAAAAGGACGCATTAATTTCAAAGAATTGAATGCATTTCCCATCATACTGCCGAACAAGCATCATGTTACAAACCTTATCATTCGTTATTACCATGAAGTCCAAGGACATATGGGAAAACAACAGGTGCTTTCTGCAACACGCAACAAGTTTTGGATCATTAAACGATTAAGTGCTGTTAAAAGAGTCGTAGGACACTGTATACCTTGTAAACGTCAACATGGAGCAACAAATGGCACCTCTACTGGAAGAACAGACAACAGCGGACAAACCTCCATTTACATTTGTTGGCATCGACTATTTTGATCCGTTTCTGGTGAAATCACACCGTTCACACGTGAAGAGATATGGTTGCATATTCTCGTGCCTTACGAGTAGAGCAGTTCATCTAGAGATTGCCCATAGTCTAACAACCGATTCCTTTATTGCTGCTTTCCAACGTTTCACTAGTCGACGGGGAGTGCCAGAAAAGGTATACAGTGATAATGGCACTAACCTTGTAAGTGGTGACCACGAAATACGCAAATCAATCAGGGACTGGAACCAATCTAATATCAACAGAAGTATGTTGCACCAAGAAGTTGAGTGGCATTTTAACCCCCCTTCAGCCAGTCACATGGGTGGAGCATTTGAAAGAATGATTAGGACAACACGTTCAATTCTTAAAGCAATTGCCAATGAACAACTCCTAACAGACGAACAACTATTTACAATGATGACTGAAGTCGAGAAAATCTTAAACGACAGACCAATTACTTCAATAAGTGATGACCCAAGTGATCAGCCACCACTTACTCCAAACATGATACTTTTGTTAAAGACAAACTCATGCATTCCTCAAGGAGTCTTCAAGAAAGAAGATGTATATGCCAGGCGACGGTGGAAACAAGTTCAGTATTTAGCTAATGTGTTCTGGAAAAGATGGATGCATGAGTATTTGCCCCTATTACAAGTCAGACAAAAATGGCAAAGGCCAATTTCGAATATCCAAAACAGGGACATAGAACTAGTAGCCCAAGAAAACGTTCCTAGAGGACAGTGGCCCTTAGGTCGAGTCATGGATATAAATGTGGGTAGAGATGGCTTCGTTCGTAGCTGCCTTGTAAAAACGCAAAAATCAGAGCTAATTAGACCAATTACTAAGTTATGTTTATTAGAATGCTCTGGTTAAAATGATTATTCCGATATTTGCAAAATGATACTGTAGTTGACTTCTGACCTTTTTTAACGACTGATCTAGATGGTATCTGAACATTTTTTACATGTTTTGTATAATTTTATGGAATTAGTAATTCCATGGTGGGGAGTGTAAGAATTAGTTTATTCTTATTTATATTACATGATTAATTTATTTTTATCCATGAGATATCTGGCGCGTTATAATTGCGCAACGTCACACGTGTATTATTGTGATTATGACGTCATAACGTTCAACTTGTTTACTTTGGTCTATCATGTTTGCTGTCTAGAGAAATCAAATTTCGAGAATCGTCGCCGTCATCACGTCATGTTAGTTCATGCCATGTATATGTTTCACCATTAATAAACTGTATTCGACGCATACTCGACTGATTCATTTGGGCAGCATTTAAAATGAATATTGATCAATCTCATAACTCCTGTTGGAAATACAAAATAGAGAGTTAGGCTAACACAGACCTTGCATATACCAAAGGTGGATCAGGTGCCAAAGCGAAGCCAGCATCCTGTCAACAAGTAACAACTGGCATGATGTTTTATCTTAATCAGGTAAACTTAATAATCCATAGTCAAGATCAGTGTGTGAAAAAATGTTCATTATCTCCACCTTTTTATGACTGAAGTGATAAATAATGATTTACAAAAGTTATATCTTGTAAAGAAATATATCATTGTATCAACCCAAAGATACAGTCTCATGAAATGAAAGTGATCTACAGTAAGTGTTTGTTTTAATACATTACATACTCTAATTGAAACATTTTCTATGATTGTATTATATACATCTTTGATATAATAATGGTATACATGTAAACATTTGCTCTGTTTTCAAAAACAAAATGTATGTAAAATCAAAATGGGAAAATGTGTTTGTGAAACACTATGAGCTCAGTGGCAACAACTACAAGGCCAAAATCTTTGATACCAAAAGAATGAAATTCACATGAAATATTATTTGTTAGTAAGTTATGAGTAAGATTAAAGTTGCAACTTTGAATCACAGTTCAAGTTCAAGGTAACAATGTCAAAGATCATGGACCAAATAAAAGGCTTTGTTATAAGGAACCTATATACAAGTACTACTTTATACAATGCAAGAGAAATTGTCTATTTTAGGTTTTATTAAAATTGGTCAATGTCACAAGGTCAAAAATGCATATATGAAAATATGAGAACCCTATCACTCACCATACAAATGTTGTAAGCAAGGTTAAAGTATAAGACTGACAGGACAAAAAGACAAACAAAACCAGACAGGGCAAAAACAAGATGTCACTGACTTCAGTTGCACGATCATTAAAATGGGGGTGGGGGTCTCACAGGCCATTATACTCACCTGAGTTACCCTAGTCCTGCTGCTCTTCAAATGATTTTATAAGAATAGTTTGCCCCCTTTACTCCCATGAAAAATATTGAACACATACCACGTACAGGCCCAGCTTTTGAACATTCTACAGGTCCACCTTATCTCCATGGTGCTAATCTTGATGGGACTTGGATTCACCAACTTGGCCTTGATGTTACATATACGATTGTTTCCCCTTCATTCATGTATCAGTTAAACCTAGGTTTAGCCCCACCCTAACCCCAGGGAAGAAAAAACAACTAAATACATTAACTACATTTAATTAATGAAATATTGTACTTTACCTCCAATGATGCAGAATTTGAGAGGCCACTTTCTCTGAATACCCCAAAGAATCAAAGAAATAAAACTTTTCTTTGCAGGGCTCCAAAACCTGAAATAAAAGTCCATTAATTAATTGTTAAGTTAAATGCTGTCTTTACAAAATGCATTGATAGATTAATCAGTAGAAAATTTAAAGATATTTCTCTTAGAGTAACAATTCCTAGAAAATCAAGAAATAAAACTTTTCTTTGCAAGACTCCAAAACCTGAAATAAAAGTCCTTTGGTGAATTGTCATACTCTATCATTACAGAGAGCAGTAATAGAAAATTCAGTTAGAAATTTTATGCCTATATTTATCTCATTCATGTGGTGCATATCACTAAGTTTGATATACCATCACTTTATTAAATGCCCACTATATGTAGCACTTTTTGGTACAAACTACTTTTGAGATATCTCCATTTCAATAGTCCCTAGTCTGTTTATCAATAGGTCACACAAATCAAAGGACTGAAGGACCATAAAGGCGTTGAGTGCAATATGATATACATTAGGGTTCTCAATGAATTTACAAGGTAACAGGTGAAATTAAAGAAAGTTGGATGAAAAATATGCCGCTATAGGCATTTCCTTGTTTTTCGGCACTTAAATACAGCATTAAAATCATTGTAAAATGTGTTTATTTACATGAAAAGAAATAAAGAAGAGAGCTTGAACTGAAGTTGCTTATCCTAACAAGTTCATATATGTACCCTCCTCTTGCTAGATAATATCCCCTCAAGACTAGTTACTTTAAAAAGGCTGTAATAAATAAATTGAAATTGCAGACGAAAAATACTGAAAGAATATAACTGCTTCAGAGTGAGACTACTAGTTTACAAAAGTCATATCTTCTGTTTCACTATGATGTAACTATTCCTCTACTAACTCTCTATTTTCAATAATAAATCTAACAATTCAAATGTTTAATGTAATATGAAGAAAGGTTATTGTAAATTTGAACAAGATTTCACTCCCAATGACTGCTACCTAGCCTGGGTTTCTTCATGAAATAATCTGTTATTTTCTTCACGATACACATGTTACGTTTGTTTTGCTTAATAGGGATCGGGATTACCGAAAACAAAACCAGAAATACTCTGTTTTAGTGTTTTCATAAGAATGGCAACTGAACCATGATGTTGCGCAGAATTTATTTCACCACTATTAGTATTTATTTGTTCTGCTCATCCAAAATAAGAATTCTTGATGAAACTACAAGATTTTAGATATAAATGAATTTGAGCAGCTTATTTTGTAAAGTTTTAATGATATTCATGAGCCACATATTTGCAGAAAATTTTCTCATTGATTATTCTGGTCCCCCTTCCCACATTATCTGGTTCGCACACTCTCTATATTAGTGAAAGGAATTGTGGGAAAGGGGACGAGACTACTCACTGATCTGTTTTGTAGTAAATTCATCCGCGAATAATTAACTTCTGTTACCAAACAGTTGTTATTTAATTATTGCACAATGATATAAATGACGACAACAACGGAATTGTTATTCTGCCTTTAGAATATCAATTAAATCCAATGTTTCAGTCTCGAATTGTAAGAAATTTTCAAAAACAGTGGGCACTATTTTGATTTTGCCCATTGAGATTTGCTGAAGAGCGGTATAGCGGCAAAATTCTGCATGATCACTAGAAGGCTCTTGAGCAAGCTTGACACCTTAATAATAAAAGAATTTTTCTAGAAGGTGTAAATTTTTTTAAAATAACTTTGAATTTTTATTATTGAATGAAATGAACTGAAGTTGCAGCAAATGAGGTACTACTAAAACACATGCCAATATGATGGTAAGCATCTTTGATTTTATTTCACTTCCAGTCTGTTTTCCTGCCAAATGGTTTGGAGAGCTTTGGCACATTTTATAGTCAGTCGACTTTAGACCAGGGTAGGACTTTATCATATTGTCCAGTGGGTTTGAAGTGTTCAGACATTTAAGTTTTAGTTATAGTTGGAGGTATTTTGCCAGGGTATGTTACGTTTTCTTTGAGTTTATAGAAAAAATAGTACTTAAGTATCGCATGTCGCACTGTTAATTATATTGCTAATATCTAACAAAATGTATGTTTAACTTTTATTGTAGTTGCACCACAGAAGTTTTGATTTATAGCTATATATATTACATACATCAACTTTAGTAAGTTATACTATTTAGACTATTGACATAATATAAATGACAATTAAAGCAATAATATAAGAAATCTGTTTTTAAACTAGAAACTTTTAAACACATTCACGCTGTTGTATTTTCACCAACACAGTGCGAGATACACATTTTTCTTTTAAATCTTTTCAACAATATTTAACAAATTTAAAGTATAAGCAATACTAATTTCTTTATTGGTTTGTCAAACAAAATCTCATCAGAATTTATATTATCAGAAAAGCAGTACTATTTAGGCCTTATCTAAACAATTAAAGTACCTGAAAATATTGTGTACAGAAATTGTGAGAGAATAGCATTGCACCAACTGACATAGGCTAATCAAGCTTCAATCATTTAAGTCCTTCTGTTTATTTTCATAATGTAATCTCAGAAAGTTAATTGCTAATTGTTCTTATTAATCATTTTCATTAATATTACATCATCTCTAATTATCTTCTCTACTCAATCTATGTAGTCAATATTATGTACATAGGTATAAAAAAAAATCCAAAATATCTACTAGTAGCTCATATGTCCTTTGTAAAGTAAAGCCGACAAAACAGGTGCATGCGTAATTGCTACATCATTCACATGAATCAAAAATCTCACCACAAGAATCCAATGGGATCCTCTCAGATGACACACTCCCAAAATGGTGTCATAGTAGGTAAGGACTTGCTGAAATAAATGAAAGAATTGTTTGAAATACAATGAAATAAGAATAAACAAACTTTTAAAAGCACTCTATGCTTGAAAATTAATGAAAAAGTGCATTAAATTATACAATGCATAATCCTTTTTCATGTGCTCTGTGGGATCCAGGATATTAGAACAGATCCTCAGTACGCCTTGCTTGCCGTAAGAGGTGACTAAATGGGGCGGTCCTTCAGATGAGAATGCAAAAACTGAGGCCCCGTGTCACAGCAGATGTGGCACTATAAAGATCCCTCCCTGCTCAAAGGCCATAGGTGCTGAACATAGGCCTACATTTTGCAGACCTTCACCGGCAATGGTGATGTCTCCACATGAGTGAAAGATTCTCGAGCAGATAACAAAGAATTGTGCATATATAGAAGGAAATTACTCCCATAATTCTGTGGTAGTTTTGACTTTTACATTTCTAAATTCTGATTTCAATGTAAATTATTCACCATTGTATTTGACCACACACACTTCATCTTTCGGCCAATAACTTTTATAACCATTTCTATTGCCCCAATTACTATATAAAGCCTTGCAGCAAAGACTTTGTCAAAGCGAGACAGCTGGCCTTGCTAACTACACTTCTTCCATTCTTCCTTAACTGGAATCACATCTTGTTCATCTGTTTTGTCCCTTTTACTTATTATTAGACTTAATATATGGATTGGGAGTATTTTCTTATAGTTTATAGGCTAAATTCTATAGGTTTTAGGAGTGTGCTTTTGTCATTTTGATACTGGTAATATATTCATAGTGTTGTTACTCTTATTTTCTAATCATAGTTTCTATTCATTTCAAAGTCACCACTTTATAAAATAAAATAACAAAAACACAACACAAAGTGCAGACTATACAAATGCCAGACCTGCTACAATTCTATGCATCCTTATATTCTTAATTCAAACTTTGATTTTACTATGATATTTTTAATTCCATGTTACTTTGTAATATTTTATTTTGCAATGCGACATCCTTAATTCCTTGTCACATTATCATATTTCAATTTTCTATTTGTTTTTGTCTTGCTGCATTCTTATACATGACATTTCTATTTCCATCTTGATCATCTTTTTGCATTCTGCATTTTAAATTCTAATTTAGATTGTACAACCTAACATTCTTCATTTTATCAATATTTTGTTGGGAAATTTATTATGCTTACCAAGAATATTTGCAATCCTAACTTGCTTATATACCATTATGATACCCATGCCATTTATAAACCATTTCATCAAAATAGTGTGCTCTCATTATACCTATTCACAATCAAATTCTTACTCTGCAAGCTATGTATGCTTAGGTCATTGATTTATTTTACTCAAGCCATTATAATAATATGTTTGAAGTGCAGATATTGTATTCCATTAGTCAACAAAATTTGTAAAGAAATGGTATGTATCAGTAGAAACAAGGCTTGTGTCCTCGCCCTGCTCAATGTTCATACATTAGGACAAGAATTTTCTCAACCTGCTACAAAATAACTGTATTTAAATGATACCCCCCACCAAAGCTGAACAGAAGAACATCATCCATGTGGCCATACAGTTAACAGTAAATTGAAAAATAGATTGCTAAAAACAGGCAATTCAGGTGTTGGATCACCCGAAGAAGGGTGTAAATACTGACATAATGTTGGTGGATCTACAGATGTCTTAGAAATGACATTAAATTTAACATACAGAGGGATTTTGTCTTGGTGGCAAATTAAATGTGCTGTATGCATGAGCAGTTTGCTGAAATCCATAGATCTACCTGCACTTAGTCGTGTTAAAATCAACACTTATCTTAAAAGGACCTGTACTGTTTTTTCATTGGTTGATTGATTGTTTATTGTTTTCTGTTACACTCAACAATTTTTCAGATACCTGGTGGCGTTCAGTTTTTGTAGGTGAAGAAGAGAAGCCAGATACAATGTACCCGGGAAGAGACCACCAACCTTCCGAAAGTAAACTAGCAAACTTTCTCACATACATAGGAGCAAGCGAGAATCGAACCCGCGCCAACTAGAGGTGAGAACAGAGGTGAGAGGCCTTGTGATTTTGATCGCAATGCTCTAACCATTTGGCCATGGAGGCCCCTTTTCATTAGCACCTGTGTGGGTGTCTGGGTAGTGTACTTCTCACTGCTGCGACCCGAGTTTGATCCTCTGGATCGACAATGGTTGTATGTGAGAGGGTATTGTGGTCGTCCACTCGGACATGTGGGTTTCCTCCATATACTCAGGTTTCCTCCCACATCAATAACCCAATTCACACCAAAATCTGAGCTGACAAGAAGCATTAATATAAGTTGTAGAACTTGTTTGTTAATGATCATAAAGTAAATAAGTTTGATTAACTATAAGTACAAGCACAACTACTCATAAGGAATAAAATGGTGATGATTACTGTACAGAAGAAATATGTGATCTATAAATAGACAATTAATATATTTCTGAGAAAATAAATATTTTCTAAAATTTAAAAAAATTTGTATTGGATTTAATTTCATTATTTTCTTTTAATTTTAGTATTTGCTGTGATGACTGTACTGACTTTGATGCCTCTACATTAGGTATTTAAAAATGGCGACCAGAAGAAATTGCAACTATTGAAGCTAATATATAAAACCAGAATTGAATGGGGTTTTTCAGACAAAATTATGACAAAGAAATTAACTAACAATTTTTTGCGAGTTACCAAATTTTTAACTCACAATTTAGATATTCCAACTCACATTTTGCGAGTTTTATATAGTGAATTTTGAACCCTGTCATATCATGGTACATGTAGCCCTACACATATTGACTCGTGTAATTTTTTTCTTCATTTTAAAACAAAATGAACTCTGCATCAGTCACCTGTTGGAAGGAAGCTGCTTGAAAACAAGTGCAAATAAACAAAAACACTACAGATCTAGAATAATAACTTACAGTATGTCTAACCAAATGCAGGTGTAGATTTAAGCTACTTAACATGTGGTCTAGCTTTCTGTGTAACTCAACTTTTTTTAAAGTTCAATTTTCAAATTTAGTCCCTGTGTTAGTTTACACTAAGCTTACCACTGGGTGTATGCCTTGTTGAGAAACAGGCCCCTGAAGAACAGAGTACCTACGAGACCTCCATCCCAGAATTTGGGTACGAGTTCTAGAGAAATCCAACTTCACAACCCATTAAATGTCTGATTTACTTATTCTCATGAAAGTAAACAAATTAGACACTTGGCTTACAAAGATTGGAGAAGTCGTATCTGGGTATTACGGCTCCATGAGAAGTACCCTATCTACATTAGAATATGAGGTCACCTAAAAAAACTATATCAATTTTATTGTAAGAATTCTGGGTACAAGTTCTCTTGATTTTCCATAAGTTGTCCAACTCTAGTTTAGAATTGATGGCCATATAATAAACAGCACTGCCATTTCTACTAATTTCCATTCCATGCTTTTGATGTAAATGTTTCATTACTGGTAAAATTGATCCTGTGGTAATTTCAAGTTACATATTTTCATCATTATGCCCACGATGTCATTGTTTAACAATAAATTACACTTTATTTTAGATTTTGACACCACACTGTTCATGGTACTATTGATTTTATCATAGATACCAGACCCAAACTGAAGTTCGGAAAAATGGAACCAAACCTGAACCGAATAACATGAATTGCAGTTTTTGGATATTTCGGGTACCAATTGCAGCCCTAGTACAATGAAATTAAAAATGTCATGTAGAAATATCAAAGTTAGAATTAAGAATACAAGAAGGAAGCATAGAATTAAAGTGGTAATTCTCTTCCATAAAATTTCACTTGTAACTCAACAACTAACATTAGATATACCTTAGGTACACATTGCAAACATAAATAAAAAAGCTTTCTGGGTGCAAGGAAAACAAAAATCATTTCTGTACCACTTAACCCATTTCTTTAAAAATGCAGCAACAAGAGGCTAATGGGCTACATCACTCACCTTAGTCACCTTGGCCCAGCTGTTGTGGTACTTAAATTTTTTTTTTTCAATTTTTACTCCCATCATATATTTTGAACACATACTGTGGTCATGACTTAACTGAACATAGATTCACACAACATCTTGCTGCATAATACATATTACTTAAATTTTTTTGAGATATTTGATGTTTGTCACTCAAAAAGAAAGATGATGTAACACTAGTTTTTCTGTCAAAATACATAACTGTACCTTTCATGAATGTTGCAGAAACTTCATTTTCAGTATAAATACATTGTAAAGTCTGATACCAAGCTCTGATAGAGAAGCACTTTAAGCATTTGTGATTAAAAGCATTTTGGATATAACTGGGAGACTTCTGGAATTATTTTTGACAACTGATTCTCAATACGATATCTCAATTCTGGATCGTCATTTATGGCAACTTGTTGTCAGACATTTTGACAATGCCCCATTGAATTTCCAAGATGACAATTTCCTGTGTCACATGTCACAAGCTAAAAATTGGAAAAACAAGAAAAATATTCCATGATTGAAATGGCCATTGCGATCTCCAGATCTGAGTGTTACAGATAATTTGTGTGGCAAATGATTAAAATTAGACTTGCTCAAGAGCAATATGTGATCAAAATAATAACTCACTGACACAGTGTTGAAAATATGGATCTCATTAATATTCCTAGATAAATACAGTATCTACATACAAAACACTACCAGATCAGTTTTGTGCTGTTCTTAAAGCTGAAGGTCATGCACAAAATGTTGAGAAATTCGATAGTCTTTGATGAGTAATTATTGTGTTTATGTATGATTTTACAGCCCTATTCTATTGCTCTTTGTTTCTGTGAAGTTGTGAAAACATAAAGCACCTTTAGTATGGTACTGTAGATACTATATACCATAATTAGCCATTCAGGAGAAGCAGAAAAAATGTTCAAAGGTTTACAGCCGACACACATTTACAAATGAAAATGCATAGCAACAGGTCACTTGAGTAACTCAGGACCCAAAAACTAGTATTAAGACACTTACATTTCATCACTACCACTCCATTAATATAATGGCTAAGTACAACCTTATTATTCATTTCTGTTGCCCAATTAAATTATTATCTGTTGATTTCTCTCTCTCTCTCTGATTGAAAAAAATTACAAACTTTTAATTTTTGATGGAAAATTTAAAAACAAATGAAATAGAATTCACCTGTAATTAATATGTTTTGGGGGGTTGGGGGGGGGGGGGGCAACCTGAAATCTGTAAAGAACCTCATACCATTAACATGGTTACCAAATAACAAGTCAAAATTTACAATTGTCAAACACTAAAACATAATGGAATATGATATGAATACTAATATATGTGCATATCATTCAGCATAATGATTGATTACCTAATTTCCAAACACTTACTTTGGAAAATATTTTCATGGAATCCATTTCTGAGCACTTTCCTGTACATATGGAAGTCATGGTTTGCACAGGAATATGCATAACCTGCCTTCCCTTATCCATCTCTGCTTCACAAAGTATCTTTAAATATCCATCAATGACCTATATAAATAAAATAACTTTTAAACTCAAAAGCAATGCAAATATTGCAACCATATGCCAAATGTAATAATACAAAAATATCACACATATACAACTTTTTTGTATATACAGTAAAATATGGATTAGGCCCAGGTTAAATTTTTGCAAAAATGGGTCAAACTCAAGGTACAAGGTCGCATGGGCAAAAATTCTGGTACCAAAAGAAAGTTCTTAATTGTCACAAGAAATAACCTGAGTTTTTGAAATAAAAAAAAATAAAAATCACTGGTCAAGTGGACCGGTGAATTCATGAAATTTACTGGTTTGAACAAATATTTACAGGTCAGTATTTTAATTACTTGAATGATGGAAAGCAAGCAAAAGAAAACTTTAAAACAAATTAATATCTATTGTAAAGCACACAATATTCACAAACTCATGACCAGGATAAGACTAAATTCGGACTGTTTGAATGCTGTCCATGTGGTTTCAAATGCTATACTGAATCAGCGGACTTGTTCTCCATCGGCTACAAAGGTGCATGCATTGTGTTACTGGCAATGGAGCGCCAACTTGGAATGGTTTGCATGCCGATTTCTCTTAAAATCTTACTGACACATATCTGTCCACATGACAAAGTCAAATTCACAAAACAAAAGGTTGTATCATTAGCGGATCCCATCCATATCAGCTTATAATTTGAATATGATCCAGAAATATATAAAAGGGATGTCATCTAGTTTTGCACATGAAATGTCTACTTGTTACTTGACCCCAATTGTAAAAGAACTTGAATTTATTCACTTGAATATGTAAATTCAAACAATTATTCAATTTCACAACATTTAAAAAACATACACGTAAAGATGTTCAAGTTCCAAATTGATCATTTACAAAAAATTATCAGACTTAAAAAATATTTGCCAGTGGGAAAGGCGAATTTCAAAAACTCTGATACACCTTTGGAATATGAAAGCCTTATTACTATCCATTCAAAAGTTAGGCCAAAGTTTTGCAAACAGACTAACTGACAGTGTTTGTGAAACTTGTCAGTTTTGCCAGCAAAAATTATAAGTAAAAAAAAAACTTCATGAATAGTAAGAGACAGCCTTCATACCCTCATAACCACACTTTTCACAACATCAGCCCAAATGCACATCAGAAACTAGTTTCAACTACAAACATCAAATACTGTAGAGCAGTTCCTTTGTAAACAATTGATTCCTGAACTACAAATTATGCATGGAAGAATCTTTCTTTCAAATATACTGGACAAAATAAGTTGGGGATCATGGACTATTTCATTGATTAAAAAATAAACCTTTGTACATACATGGCAAAATATATGAAACACAAATGCAAACATCATTTTTCATCAATATTCAATCAGAAATCTTGATTTCATTTATTGATTTTTTGGGGTCACAGTGCACAAAACAACATGTCACTGTAAGATCTGAAGAAATATGGTATGAAAGACACCTTGAAATTTACAAAACATGTCCAAAACTGACTCCGAGTTTCATCAATACTCAATGTGATCTTCATTTGTTCTTAGTATGTTCTGTTGTGGGAGATTGTTCCATTCCTTTCTCAGAGAGTTTTCAAGGTCATCCAAAGTCTATGGTTGGTTTGGACGCTGTGAAAGTTGATCCCACACATGCTTGATGAGATTCAGGTCCGGTGAAACAGCAGGCCACTCCATACGCTTGATAGTTTCCCTCTGCAGATACTCCTGAACCACATGAACATGATGGAGATGGGTGTTATCGTCCATCATAATGAAATTTGGCCCGATTGCACCTGAAAACAACCTGACATCTGGGTGAAGAATTTCATCCCTGTATCAAAGAACAGTCAGTGCGCCGTTCCTGATGGCTACCATGTCAATGCCACCCGCCAGAAAGATCCCACCCCAAATCATCACAACCCCAAACCGATTGTGTTTAGCCACCAATGCCTGGCTGTACCTCTGTCTGGCCTCTCTCCACACACGCCTACAACCATCGAGGAAGTCCAGACAGAATTGGGATTCATCTGTGAACAGTACCGGCTCCCAATGTCATTTATCCCAATTCACATTTTGACATACAAATTCCAAGCATGCTTGGCGATGACATGGGAGAAGTCTGGGATGTAGTACTGGCCTGTAAGCCTTGAGATTAGTAGCATGAAGTCTGTTTCTCAAAGTCTGGGATATAATGTGCACGTCTGTGGCAACATTAAATTGATGAGTCAGTCTTGGAGTAGGTTGAAAACACCGCCTCTGGGCCAACATTACGATGTACCTGTTATCACGTTGCATTGTGGTACAGGGTCTGTCACCCCTAGGCCTCTCATTGACTGTACCAGTCCCCTGAAATCATGTCCAGTCTAGAGATGATACTCTGGGACACACCAAACTGGATAGCAACATCTCGCTGGGTTTGTCCAGCCTGAAGCATTCCAATTGCTTGATTGTGCTCATTTGCCTGTAAATGACATCTTTGTGGTGGTATACCTTTACTTAAGTCACATTCAATCGCTGTTCACTTTATCAATAATGTAGTGATGTCTGCTGACTGATTGTCTGCCTTACACAACTACTCAAAGTGTACCACATTTTTATCATGCGGCTCATGGGCATATGCAAATTGTGAAGAAGCATATAGTGAATACGAATCAAATCACAAAATCTTTTCTAAATCCATGTTTATGTGGTATTTCAGTAAATATTTCTCCCAAAAACTTTATCAACTACACAAAGATCTAACAAAACTGCATATGAAGGTCAAATCCAATGACCTTTTAGTCTAATCAATCAGCGCACTGCCTAGTAAATCGACAGTGCGAACTTGGATCATTCTGAGCATTACAATCTTACTAATAGCTAGCAAAGGATTCCAGTAATACAATATATGTAAAACTACAATACAGTCCTTATTATTCAGCACAGCCATTAATACGTCTATTTGCTCCTCTCTTAAAGACTGAATTTTTTTAATCTTTTAAAATTTTCTCTCAACAGCTTGCTCCACTTCGGTCGCCATGTTTGTTGTTTTCACGAACTATTCGTTTACCGAGTGCAAATATTAAGAGCTCTCTGATTGGATGAACATATTGCTGAATATGCATGATTAAAAGGTCACTGGATTTGACCTTCATATGCAGTTTCGTTAGATCCTTATGTAGCGATATATGTGAGCGAATCAAAGGATCTAATTTTAATTAGATTGAAAAAATAAGGACAATGTCATCAAAAATAGTCTGTCACATCAGAATAGACAACACCAGCCCGTATCACATCAAAATGTAGACTGTGCTTTTGGAATGGTTTAAGGAAAAGCAAAAAGAACAATCCGCCACTTTGTGAGCCAATTCTTCTACAAAAGGCTGACAACTTTCCCAAAAACATCTTGGCGACTCCTCATTGAAGGGAAATAGGGGTTGCTTAGATAGATTTAAAAGTTGACATGACACTGTGTGTCGTATAATTCCTGGTGAAAGCAAGTGACATGTTTACCATAGAATGTAGAACAAATCTGGGGGTTTTCAACAAATTTGGTATATTTGAATTATGAGTTCACAATATACATATAGCAAATTATGCTTATAGTGAATTTCTGAAACACATCTGCAGAAATTCACTTTATCAGAGTTTTACTGTATATGTCACAGTTGCAATTTATTTGAGATTTAATTAAATTATATTTATGCGCTTTAAATTATTAATATAACTGTATTTCGATTGGCGCGCATAGCCAATTGAATGCAAACCAGTTTTTCAGGTGTGTGAGCGAGTATGAACGTTACGCATTGTACAGGTTGTTATTTCTATTTTTAGTCCAGTTCTACGTTTGACTGACCAGGACCTGAGTTCAGAATATTGCTGACGAATGGGTTTCACTGAGTAATATTTAACTATGCATGTTTACTAACCCACGCATATAAAATAAGAAACGCGCCAAAAATCCGCACTTTTAGCTGAATACCTTCACGGTCATTGGCAATTTATTTCATATTGAGAACTTTATATCGATTCATTCGATTTATTATTTTAAACTGATAATACTGGATGCCTGGTAAAATATACATTGATTTGATAATTTATTTATTTGTTAAATACTAGTATTGTAAATTTACCGGCGGTCGTATTCTAAATCGCAAATCGTGTGTTGTAAATGTCTTTGTTTTCTGTTTTACGTATGTCTGTTTTCTTGTGTGCGTGTTTGTGAGATTGTTTTCTTATTTTCTAGGTTTATATATCCATTCGATTCATATGTAAATAAAATTGTCTAAGATCTACCCAGTTTTGTGTTGTCTGACCAAAACAGCGACCCTGCGACATATATGAACTACAATTATAGACCAAGTTTATCAAATTGGACAGTTATCAGAATGAAATTATAACATATATCCAGTCAAAAATTAAAATAAAAAACTGAAAAAGACACAGGTAGAAGAAAAATACCATTTAGAGAAAGTTAACGAAATTAGTTGTAATAGCTAGAATAATGAGTATATACCTAAATTGGAATAATTAACATCAAATATATTGAATAAAATTATGACTAAAACCTAACTACTTTACAGTTTCTTCTTTACTCCCACAACTTTTGTTGGTGGTTGACAAAAATTTAAAAATATGAGGGTTTTTTAATTATTAAAAATCAAAGGCGTTGAGTGCAATATCATATGCATTATAGGGTTCTCAATAAATTCAGAGGGCAGGTAAATTAGAGAAAGTAAGAGAAGAAATGTTTGAGTTCCACAGGAGACATTTCCTCATGTTTAAGTACATAAATAAAGCATTACAATTATTTGCAAAATGTCAACAAATTATGTTTATTCACATAAAAACAAATAAAGAACAAAGCTTGGGCTGAAGTTGCTTATCCTACCCTCCTCTTGTTAGATAATATCCCCTCAAGACTAGTTACTTTACAAAGGCTATAATAAATAACTTGAAATTGCTACTTGTTTATATAAGTTGTATCTTCTGTTCATGTATGATGTAACAATTATACGGTATTAATTCTCTATTTTCAACCATATGAGTGAAAAATTCTCAAGCGGGACGTTAAACAATATATAAAACTCTATTTTCAATAATGTTTAACAATTCAAAAGGTCAATGTAATATGTAGAAAGGTTATTGGAATTCTGAACAAGATTCAATTCCCAATGAATGCTACCTAGCCTGGGTTTTTTCACAGCTTGTAAGCTGTTATTTTTGTTGTGGTCCACACACTACTTTTGTTTTGCTTAATTGAGAATCGGGATCGGGATTACCGAAAACAAAACTGGAAATAGTCTTTGTGTTTTTGGAATAGGAACCGAACCGTGACAATGCGCTATCAAATTTAGTATTTATCTGTTTCTACTGATCTGAAATAAGAATTCTTGAAAAAACTATAGATATAGATGAAAACAAATTTGAGCAGGTTATTTTGTAAGTACTTAATGATATTGTGCAACACAAATTTCGTGGGAAAATCTGTTTCGTAGTAAATCCATCCATTAATAATGAACTTTTCTTGCCAAACAATCGTTATTTAACTATTGAACAATTAAATTCAATGTTTCAAAGTCGTGAATCATAAGAAACGTTCAATACTAACAGGTACTATTTGATTTCGCCCATTAAAATCGGAAAGGTGGTGTAGTGGCAAAATTTTGCATGATCGCTAGAAGGCTCTTGAGCAAGCTCAACACCTTAAAAAAAGGGTTGGGGGAGGGAGTAACACTGTCCCAGTAATCTCATGCTTGCAAGACTTGTTCATTTTCTTACAAAGCATGATAACTCTCACAGACAGATAATAAGAAGTATTAGAGAAATGAAATATACCTGATCTGTAAGCCATTCATTTCCTTGAAGGGATCTAATATCACGGTCAGTGATGTTGATTCCATGAACATTTCCTAAAACAAAATCTGTTGTTGCTGATTGTGACCAAATCTCATCAACTTTCTGGGAAACTAGAAATAGAAAATTGTGTGTCCAACTCGTATAATTTCAAGAGTTTGTATTATCGTAGTGACATAAAAATTATATAATTATCAACCATTTACTCAAGCAATCTTGAAAGAAAGTTCAGGTACTGAACACAAAACTAAGTAGTTGATTATTCAAAAGAAAAAGGTGAAACAATCAATTCTTCTTGCAGTTTCATTGCACTGCCACATTTACCCACTACACTAAGCACTCACTATTGTAAATGATCATATATTTACATTTTTCAGTCTCAAAAAATTGTCTGTGATAACACTACAAAATATGTATTGCATGCATGTTTCTCATTAATCACACACCCTTAACTCTTGAGAAAATTTCATATGCTATGATTTTCCTATATATTCGAATGTAAAATTTGAACCCCTATTGTGGCCTAACCTACCCCTGGGGGCCATGATTTTACCAAACCTGGATTTGCACTATGTCAGAAAACTGTCATGTAAAACTTAACTTTTCTGGTACAGTGGTTCTTAAGACAAAAATGTTTCAGAATTTTCCTATACGTATTCACATGTAAAACTTTATCCCCTATTGTGTGCTCACCCTACTTCTGGGGGGTAAACTTGAATCTGCACTATATCAGAGAGCTTCCATGTAAATTTGAACTTGTCTGGCTCAGAGGTTCTTGAAAATATTTTTAAATAACTCCACCCTACTTTTGCCTTTTTTTGATTATATCCTCTTGAAGGGACATGACCCTTCATTTGTACATACCTGAATCCCCTTTATCAAGGAAACTTTATACCAAGTTTGATTGAAATTGGCCCACTGATTCTGGAGAAGATTTTCAGAATTTGTCATTGTATTTTTCCTATTTTGCTATTATCTCCCTTTGGAGATAGGTATTTCCCTTCATTTGAACAAACTTAAACCCCCTTACACAAGAATGCTACCGGTCGCGGTAGCTCAGTGGTTAGAGCGTTCGCTTCGTAACCGAGAGGTTGCGAGTTCGAGCCCCGCTCGTGCCATGGCCGCGTCAAACCTAAGACGAAAAATAGGTAGTGATTGCTCCTTCGCCAAACGCTCGGCATTTAGAAGTGAGAATCACGGGTCTTTTGGATATGACCTTAAAAACAGAGGTCCCGTGTCACGGCAGGCGTTGGCACGTTAAAGAACCCTCACTGCTACGGCCCTGAGCGCTAAGCATAGGTCTAAATTTGTGGTACTTCACCTACAGCTGATGACGTCTCAATATTAGTGAAAAATTCTCGACGGGACGTAAAACAAACAAACAAACAAAACAAACACAAGAATGCTTTTTGCTAAGTTTGGTTGAAATTGGCCAAGTAATTCTGGAGAAGAAGTAAAAAATGTGAAAGTTTTTAGACAGACAGACTACGAGTGATCATAAAAGCTCACTTGACTTTCAGCTAAAGTGAGCTAAAAATGAGTGAACAAGAGGCCCATGGGCCTTAATGGTCACCTAAGTATCATAGCATATAAATAGCCCATACAGGGAGTCTCATATTTCCATTTTATCATAATCATGCATTTGATTTAACTCAAATATACCTGGGAATAGAGAAGATTTTTTAAGATTTAATACATTTTCACTATATAGTCATACTGGTCCCACCTTAGCCTGACCCAGAAGCCACAACAAAGTAAAAAGATTCATGGACATCATAATCACGCATTCAGTTTTTCCTCAAATACATATTGGATTAAAGAAGATTTTCTAAGATTTAATACATTTTCAGTGTATGGCCATATTGGCCCCACTCGAGGATCTGCACCCCTGACCTAGGAGTCATGAATTTCAAAATTATGATAGAGGGCTTCATTGATATCATAACCATACATTTAGGTTTTCTCTTACATATGTGGAAGTAGAGAAGAAGATTTTTGAAAATATCGTCTTTTTTAGCATGTTTGGCCCTGGCCTTGAGTTGCTCAGGTGACCTAAAAAGAGAACAACTTTTCAACTGTGCAAAGAGCTTACAGCAAAGTTTGCACATTATTAGAGTGTAAGCCAACAGACATTATAGCTAATTTGGACAAAGTTTAGAGTTCCAGATCAAACACTCTCCTATGCATCAGTATTAAGGTAGACATATTGTTTTCTATCAGGAAGAAAGTCACTTGAAGATGATCCTTGTTCTGATTGGCTATTTACAGTGTATACAGGAAAAGACATCACTGCTGTGAAAACTATAATTGCTAAAGGTGCAAGATATACCATGGAAGACTTTGCACATATTATGAATATTAATTCTTTAACTGTTTTCAGCTAATTCTAAGGGAATTAACATTAAAGCTTCATAAAGTTTGCACTTGGTGGAGCCTCCATTTCCTTCTGGAAGAGCAAAAACGCATCCATGTACAAATGGCTACCCAATTACCACTTAGCAATTACAAAAACTGATCAATGGCAATTAAATGAGAATGTTATTGGTGACAAAACTTAGACTACTTTTTAAACCTTACATTAAATGCAATACTAAGTTTTGTATCGGAAAACTGATTAAAGCATCAGATAGTGTGCAGAAAAAGTCTGTTCACAAAGTGATGTGTCATTATTTTACACAAAAGGTCTGATAGTCCAAGTTCCGGTTCCAGAACTTACCAGTGTTACTGGTCAGTCCTATACTGAAAATATCTTATTTAAGGTCAATAAAATGCATGATCATAGGTACCATAGTACAGGTACTAAGGGAATCAAGATTTTCCATGACAATGCACCACCACAGAAATCATCCATTGTAACATTGTAATTTGAAAGAAAATGGACTTGGTTAAGACATTATGCTGTCAGAAATGCCATATTTCAGTGTATGAAGGGTGTACCTAAAGAGGCATACAGATCTGCATTTTCCACATGAATAAAAGAACTCAGAAAGTGTATCCGTTGAAGAGTATTTCGAAGGATTGATCTAAAAATTTTCAAGGTAAAGAATACAATGGACACTCTTTAATTTTGTAGAGTAAGCTTATAACTTTTTTACGCGATTATGAAGTTGCACAATTTTTTACAAAGAACTTCTCTCAAACGGTATCATGGTATGTGGCACACAAGGTCCACGTGCGCGCTGCACTGGGTATTTTCAACACGTGGTTTTATACACTATAGTAAAATATAGCGTTCGATATGGATGGAAAAATCTCTGAACAGAGGGTATATTGTAAGATTTGAGCACACCTCGGGTTTCCGTCAAAGGAAATTCATGCTGATTTGCAAAAGGTTTATGGGAATGGTGCTTTAAAATATGCTACAGTTTGCAAGTGGGTACATCATTTTAATGATGGTTGAGAGTCAATTGAAATTGACCCTAGAGTGGGTAGGCTGGTTTTTGTGTTGACGGAAAAGAACGTTGCTACTGTGAAAATGTAAAATTGAGAAAGACGCACATTATACCATGCAAGAGATAGAAGAATTAAGTGGCATTCATTCGTCAAGTGTTTTGAAGATCTTACATGAACGACTTGGGCTACTTACGATCTGTGCGCGCTGGGTGCCCCATTTTCTTGCTGATGAGCAGAAACAAAGTCGGGTTTGACTTGCATCGCAAGTTATAAAAAAATATGATAAATGTGACCCACGTCGCTTGGAAGAGATAGTTACAGGTGATGAAACCTGGATTTATCATTTTCAACCCGATTCTAAGGCTAAAAATAAAGTCTGGGTTTCATCTGAGGGAGACAGACCTGTCATTGTGCACCGTTGCAAAACATCAAATCACATGTTGCATGCGATATTCTTTGATTTGAAAGGTCCAGTCCTTCAAATCCCAGTCCCGAAAGGTAGTTCTGTCACTGGAAAGTTTTATAGAGAAAGTGTTCTTACTCATCTTGTTGATTTCTATCAGAAACGCAGACCGCGCACAGGTGTCCATGGCATCAAATTACTCCATGATAACGCACCGACCCATAAATCCGCTACAGTAAAGGAATATCTGAAAGAATCTGGGCTCGATGTCTTAGATCATACCCCATACAGCCCTGACCTGTCCCCCTGTGACTTTTGGTTGCTCCCAAGACTAAAGGAAATGCTGGCAGGGCACCATTTTGAATCCCGTTGTCGTATAGGCAATGCGGTCTACCAGTGTCTGCAATATATACCTAAAGAGGAGTGCTGGGCGGCATTCCGGAAATGGGTAGATCAGTATAAAATGTGTTTTGAGGCAGACGGGGCATATTTCAAAGGTCTTAGATCAATAAAATTTTGATATTTTTAGCGGTTTTAAAAAGACTGCCCTACTCTACGAACTTAAAAAGTGTCCCTCGTAGTGTGTTGATATTACTCTTTAAATGTCCTTCATACTCTGGGAAATAACAAGATCTGTTCAAAATGGTAAAAATAGCCATAACATCCTTGAATGTTAAAAAATCTCATTTACAATAATTGGTGCACAACTTCATTACTCATATCAGATACACATAATGTTTTAATCAAATCTATTCATTGGTGTTCAAGATATCCTCTATATATTGGAAGGTAGACCTGTGTAACAAAGTTGTAAAAGGTATACAAACCAGCAACACCAGCTGTTATTACTGAATTCTCCCTTTCAATTTGGAATCTGCTCTGAATCTCCCCACACATCACATTACAATAGAGGTAGTAAGAGCAAAAAATGATGTCAAAGAGCCTCAAAATTCCATATTTTCTTTTCTATGTTGATCCATTAAAACAATTAGGGTCTGGGGTTCAAAAATAGGGTTGGTCAGGTTTTAAGGCCTAACAGTCAAAAGTGTTGAGGCCATGTGGACCCCCCCCTCCCCCACCTTTACAAACATTACTAGCCCACACAAAAATTTTAGGGCCCACTGTTGCAAATAACAATATCATAATAGGAAGACATTTATGACAAACATGTTTTATTTCAACATTATTCAATATCTCTATCATTCACTATTAAATTCACATTTAGTCTCACTTCTACACCCTACACCCTAGGTCTATGAACTTTCATTCTCTTTTTTAGCACCTCCACTGATAATATTCTCTCTTTCTAAACTTTCATCCTCATATCCTCTCCCTCAACATCAGTCCTCTCTGACTCTAGATCTGTTGTGTCTGTATGTACTAACCATGCAGGTTTTTCAGCCCATTTCAGTGAAAAATTTTCTTTTTAATAGTCAGAAATATAATCTTTGCAGAGTTAGTCACCCCTTCAATGAATTTCCATATATTTATTTATCAATATAACATTGATTCGCTTCAAAGTTTACAACGCAGTTTATCCATAATGAAGCAGTGAAAAACAAAAGTTTATTTAAATGTCTAGTCAAATCGCAAGCCGATTCTAGAAAAATTCCAGAAAACTTTTACTTGCCATGTGAGCAAGAGGATTTTCATAATTTGGTCACCCACAAATGAAATTGCTCACATGTGGGCAAGTAGTTTTTTGCGACCATGCAGGATGATATGTTGAAATTTCAATTGTACTGTTTCAAAGCAATAATTTTTATTTTGGTGTTACTATGTATCTAATAGAATTTTGATAAATTGTTAATCTTCGTTTCAATTTTATTTACCATTATATCTAAAGGTACACACAAAACTATCATAATAGCACATTTTTAAATCAAAATAAAAATTCCAAATTTTTTAATAATATAGCTTTTATTGCATTTTCTTTATTGTAGTTCAAAGCATATCAACAATCATCTACCAGTGAAGAAGATGTCTTCAATGCTGCATCAAGCAATGTTCTATTGTATGTATAATGCCTACCTTTATCATTGTCAAATCTTAAGGAAAGGGATCTCATATCTAATTTCTTTAAAACCACTGTACACTCCGTTATCTAAAAAACAAAAATAGCACAATCACATAAGTGTCTTCCTTCTTTTCTCATTTTTCAAATGCATGGGTTAATGAAAATACTTAAAACAAAATTTCAAACTGGTTTGACAGTATTAAAACAAAATTGATAATCAAGAGCAAGAAAAATTAACATGAAGTTCATACTTCATGTAATGAACACTCATTTGTTTAAAGAGTTTAAAAAAGAAATTGTTTTGCAAGAAAATGGTTGATTGGTTGTACATGTATATTTTGTTTAATGTAAAAAGAAAATGTGAAGATAACAGTGATTAATCTCATAATTCCTATAAGGAATACAAAATAAAGAGTTGGGTAAATATAGACCTCTAGATATAACGGAGGTGAGATAAGGTGCCTTGGACAAGTAAGCATCCCCTGTTACAGTCCCTGAAACGTTCTACTTTCCCATTTTCCCGTTCGTTCAGGGTTCGTTCACCGTTTTCCGTTCACAAAGCGTTCTCCGTTTTCTGTTTACCGTTTTCCATTCTCCGTTTACCGTTTTCCGTTTATCGTTCACCGTTTTCCGTTCATCGTTCACCGTTTATCTACATGTAGATGCATAAATGACAAAATTTAAAAACGGGGGTGAAAGGGGGTATGGAATTTGAAATAGTGGAAATTACAAAAGTTAATCAAAGAAACATGGGATATATTTTGATGTTGGTACACGTGATCAATTTATTTACTTAGCAAGTAAAGATGTATCATCACATGATTTATTAAAGGTTATGTACAACAAGGAGTACAGTAGTAAAGCATGCGTTATTTGTAAATTTTGATTAAAATGAGAACGGCTTTAATTTTTAATTTTACCCGTGTGTCATTATTCATGTTTTTTTTCTTTCTTTTTTTTTTCTTTTCTTAATTTAATAGAAAAAAAATATGAAGATGCACTACTCCTGAAAATCAAATGTCTTCAATGTCTTGCAAAAACCAAAACACACACAAACACACACACACTCACAAACACACACACACAAACACAAACACACATGAAATATTTGAAACTATTTGTATTTTTGGGAGAAATTACGAGTGGTTCATTTACAAAATTAATAATGTGTTTATATATATGTATCACTATGTTAAGTTTGTAATTACATTATATTTTCTACATTTCAATACTTTGTATCTATACATGTATCGTCTGTGTTGTTTAATGCCTCTATTTTGACACCTTTCGGTGGCTTTTGTTAATTACAGGTATCTCCGTTTATCGTTCACCGTTCTGCGTTTATCGTTCACCGTTTTCCGTTTATCGTTCACCGTTTTTCGTTCTCCGTTCACTTTCCATTTAGCGTTCATTCACCGTTCAAGTGGGAAAGTAGAACGTTTCAGGGACTGTAACCAATCACACCCACTGTGAGCCCTATATCTTGATCAACTTCTTTGCTCATTGTTAACTGCCCACTTTTTATTCAATGACCATGGTAATCTGTTTTATTTTCTCTTCTTAAACAACTATTCTCTTTCAATACCCATCTGAAAATTAATATTTGTAAACAATCCTCTTTCATCTTCAAGTGACTTGTACTGTCCTGTTAAACTTATCTATGATATCATGTAACATAAGCTGCAATAAACATGTCTACACACATTTCATTACTTTGGGTGGCCTTCAGCATTGCTGAATATTTTCTACATTTCTTTACAAACAATATTTTTTTTTTAATACATGGGTGTCCCAACAGGGCCATGTGCAAAAGTACAACAGCACATTTCTTAAAATGCACTATTATACTAACACACCACACACCATTGAACTGTTACACTAACATACAACACATCACTGTACTTACATGCTAACACACCATCACGCTATCACACTAACACACAACTTGCTGTCACAAAAACATGCCATCGTGCTATCACACAACAACACACCATCACGCTATCACACTAACACACAACTTGCTGTCACAAAAACATGCCATCGTGCTATCACACAACAACACACCATCACACTATCACACTAACACACAACTTGCTGTCACAAAAACATGCCATCGTGCTATCACACAACAACACACCATCACGCTATCACACTTAACACACAACTTGCTGTCACAAAAACATGCCATCGTGCTATCACACAACAACACACCATCACACTATCACACAACTTGCTGTCACAAAAACATGCCATCGTGCTATCACACAACAACACACCATCACACTATCACACAACTTGCTGTCACAAAAACATGCCATCGTGCTATCACACAACAACACACCATCACACTATCACACTAACACACAACTTGCTGTCACAAAAACATGCCATCGTGCTATCACACAACAACACACCATCACACTATCACACTAACACACAACTTGCTGTCACAAAAACATGCCATTGTGCTATCACACAACACACCGTTGCACTATCACACATTAACACACAACTCACTGTCACACTAACATGCTACCACGCTAACACGACATCAGTCTATCATACATTACGCTGTCACACTAACACTTAACATGCATAATAATTGGTGGAGTGACATAATTCCAAAACTCGTTTAAATTTTATACAGTTCAAATTCAAACTCACAGGCATACACATAGCCAGAGGGACATCAGGGGCTATAGCTATTCTCATATAGACACCAGACTATCTAACTCTGAAAATTGGATTTTAATGCAGCACTGCACCACTACAGTTAGATATACACGTCCTCATATATAGAACCTATACAACAGGGAGTCAGAAACATTAAAACACCATCCCCATCATTTTGTGCATAATAAACTCTTTCGTGCTGTATATCTTTTATCTATAAGGGGGGAGAGTGAGTGTTCTGGACTCCCCATGATATAGTGATATAAAGTGATATATCCGTGATGCCTCCTCTGGCAACATGTATGCCTATGAGTCAGCAACATTTTCAGTATATATAAATTTGAACCATTTGAAGTAAAAAATACTTTTTTCTTTTTCAATGAACCCATTTACATTCACATGATTCCATCACTGGAAATGATTAACAATTATTATACCCATTGTGTTGGCATGACAGCAGAATGGTGTGTCTTGCATTAGCGTGATAGTGCAAGCAATGGTGCGATTTGTGATAGCGTGTTTTAAGAATGTACTGTTGCACTTTTCCACATTTCCTATCAAGACACCATATGTAGGATTTTCACTGCATTACCTTAATTTAACCCTCAACTTGGTACATATGCCACCTTTTCCAAAAAAAGGAAAAGAATGTGCTACACTGATTTTATCTGACACTTCTTTTAACCTTTGATTTCAAGGGCCATTAATATTAGAAAAAATGGTGAAATTAGGAAAACATTATAACTCTTTAAAAAGTTTAAAAAGCAAATCTAATTGATGTATCTACCAATTTAAACAAACTTCAGTTTTCTGAAGAAAAGAAAGATGAAAGAAATGCTCCAGTTAAGCCATGACCCAGGCAAAGTCTAATTTTGATTTTATCAAAGAGCATTAGCATTGTGTAGAGAGACTAAATCATCAGAACTCAAATCATCAACATTTTGAATACTCTTGTTTTCTTTATTACTCATGAAATCAAAGTTAAACCATTAGAAATTGTTTCCATTGAATGATTTTTTTCACTGTTATTACTGCATTTAATCTCAGACCATGTCTCTTGATTATATATATTGTTTAACATCCCGCTCAAGAATATTTCACTCTTATGGAGACGTCACCATTGCCGGTGAAGGGCTGCAAAATTTAGGCCTATGCTCGGCGCTTATGGCCTTTGAACAGGGAGGGATCTTTATCGTGCCACACTTGCTGTGACACAGGGCCATGTCTCTTGATTTTCCGTTCATTCGCTTGTTAAGATGGTGAGAGGGCATAGGTTAAATACTTTCGAGATTTATCTTTAGTTTTGTTATATAAACTTATAAGCTTCTTTTTACTATACTGTAATCTAAGTTTATGACAGTAATATTAGTTACACATCATTTTTTTGTCACACTGACAGATTTATAGAATACTGATCTCGAGCTTAAATCCAATAAAGCTACAAACACAGGTAAATACTAGAAGTACCCAGAGTGATGAGTTCTTAATGAAAATCAAACAAAACTTTTGATTTGCAATCTTATTTTATCATTCTTTGGGAATTTTTAGGAGTCATTTTGGGGGAAACATCTGCTTTTTAGCATTGGAAATGGGGTCAAATTTCCGCCCTATACAGACCTGAAAAAATCCCTGACTTTGATCACATTTTCAATATCATATAAAATTACTTTCATCCTTACCTTAACTTCTTTCTTTTCACCTCTATTTCTTTGTTTCTGAAATTTGTAAATACCTGATTGTAATAGTGTCTATTTCTTTATTTAATGTATTTGTAATCTGTAGTAAAATCAACATGTGAAATACATAAAGAACAGCCCAACAAATGGTATAAAATGCACCAAACAGCATTCGACCTAATATATTAAGGATTGTATTTGTAAACAAGATCATTATAACGATCAATAAACTTGTAAAATGCTGACTTTAAATTAGACTATTGATACCCCTGTTATTTTATCTTAATTGTCAGCAGTCGGCAACATTCAAAGATTGATCATACATAGAATATGTTCCATACATGCCAACTTTCCCGATTTAGGTAGAATTTCCCCAATTTTAAGAACAATTCCCGTATTCCCAATTGGGAAAGCAAAAAACTCCAGAAATCCTGATTCTGTAAAAAATGTTCCTGATTTAAGACAACAAACCCAACTTCAAACCCAAATTTAAATCCCACATTTCCTTGTGGACAATTAGTCAGCCAAAATTGCTGGTTACCTGTCTCCATGGTATTGGGATTGTGTGATTTATCTGGTCTACCTGTTTTGGGGTGTTTAGTGGACAATAAAGAGCATGTTCTGATAATAATTAATCAGGAAGATGGATTTCAAATAGCCATATTCTTTACACAAACATGAACAACAACCCAGCATTTCCTGATTTTCGGAATGTCTGAAAGCATCCAAGATGCGCAATAGGTATGTCAAACTGCATTTTTTAGTGATATATCTGAATCTATAGCAATGTATTGTAAAATTTTAGGGGGTCTGATATTCAATAAACTTTGTGATAAATCTGATAATTCATCTTCACAAGCCAAGAGTTTTTCATTCCACTCCACTCCCCACAAACACTTGGCAACTTACACCACGAAAACTGAGCCCAGGTTTTCATTGGTTCTAAGGTTCAACCTTAGAACCAATGAAATGATACAAGGACAAGTCAATAAGTAACCAGCCTAACTTCTTTCCAGTTGAGATCCATCTCTTCTTTTTTGATGTAATCTCCCTCTAGTGTCATGCACTTAGACTAACGGTGTTCAAGTGCCATCAGCCCAGAACTCAGAAAGTTGGGATCCTATCCACTGACTCGCTCCTCAACTGTAATAATGAATTCCCTCGTCAGACCGGAAATGACATCTACAGATATCCTTTTTCAGGATTGGGGATATAGGAAGAAGTCGCTAGGAGCTAGGTCAGGCAAATAGGCAGGATGTGGTATTAATTCATACCCATTTCGCTCTACAGCATCCATTGCAACTTTGCAAGTGTGGACTCCTGCATTGTCCTATCATAGCAAAACGCCTTTAGAGAGTTTATCTCAGCATTTTTCACAGATGGTGATTCTCAGCTGGTCTAGCAAGTTTACAAAGTACATTCCAGTTATTGTAATTCTCTTGGGTAAAACGTCCAACATAATAACACCTTTCGCATTCCAAAATACTATGGCCATCACCTTGCCAGCATATGGTTTCATCTTGAACTTCTTTGGTCTCAGGGACCCCGGCCCTAACTCACTGACAACTCTGAGCTTATTCCCTAGCTCATAATAATGAACCCAAGTCTCATCTACAGTACCCAAGTCTCATCTACAGTCACTGGATGCAAATGTAAATCATCTTTGACCTAATACGCTTCAACAAGGTGCTACATACTGCTGCTCTGGTTGCCATTTGCTCATCGTTAAGAAATTTGGGGATCTAACGGGCTTTTAGCTTCCGCATACCTAAGCGATCATGTACAATTGTTGAAATGCTACTATGTGAAATGCCTAATGCCTGTGCTATTTCTTCCACCTGAATTCGCCTATCAGAGTATACCAGATCCTGAACTTTGTTACACATTTCTTAGTTGGTGGCATCTAAAGACGTTCTACCACATTTGAATTCCCCTACTAGTGATAAAACATCAGTTAATTTTCATAATCGATCAACAGTTGGAATTGATTGCTTCTTCTGATGCAATTTTATCAATTATGATCGAAAAAGGTTTAATCTTAAAAGCATAATCTTACAAAGTATTTCATGATTTTTTTTCATTTACAAATGTATATTTACATATTTACACACATATATAATCATATATAAAGATATGTTTCTTCAAAAAGTTCATCGAAATCTTTTACTTTATATAAAATATTTCAAATGCAGCATGCATCTAAATTTATGTCAAATATCCATTCTCAATGACCATGTAGTGAGTGACAATGTGGCATATATTCCAACATTATCAAAAGCAAGATTTAATTATTTACCTAAAAGGTTTAACAGTTTAATACACTAGTCAAAGGCTGCTAAGAGATTTGGTTCTGCAGGTTGTGAGTTCAACCCTGGGCAGGTGCAGAAGTGGGTATCCAAATCTAGTCAATTTTTCTGTGCTTTATATTAAATATTTCTTTACTTAGGTCAGTTATGTATGTTTAGGAATTCATACTGCAATCTTTGTGCTTTGTAGAAGTTTGATTCAAAGGTTTGTTATCAAAAAGCAGGTCAAACTCCAATGTCACTAAGTTAAATACTTTGGAACCAAATGAAAGGCCTGTCTATGAGGCATCTATCAATGAAATACCAAAGCTCTATCCCCCTTGGTTCAAAAGATAGGCCCCATGGGGATCCGAGTTGATAGAATAAATCCTCAGTTCCCCTTGCTTGTTGTAAGAGGCGACTAAATGGGGCAGTCCTTCTGATGAGACCGGAAAAACCGAGGTCCCATGTCACAGCAGGTGTGGCATGATAAAGATCCCTCCCTGCTCAAAGGCCCTGAGCGCCGAGCTTAGCCCTAAATTTTGCAGCCCTTCATCAGCAATGGTGACGTCTCCATGTGAGTGAAAAATTCTCAAGCGGGACATTAAAAAATATATAATCAATCAATCAAAAAAAGATAGAACCAATATAAAAGTTATTTCTTTTAACAACTAGGTCATGAAAATATCTCTTCAGCAAACTAATAAGATTTTTTAAATTCACCTTTTTTCTCCATGGCAGGTTTTTCTCTCCATAGTCATAACATATTTCCTCGCCTTTACAAATTTTCCTTGTAGAAAAAAGGGCAAGATGAGGATTCCCATTAACTTCCAATAATTTCATAATTGAATTATTTTCTTTTGTTGTTTGTTCTGCATCATTCACAAATTTCCCAATTTGGTTTGAAAATGTTCCATCAATCCTTCAAAGAAAGCACAATACATATTATTATACCTCATATAAATAATGTCATGAAAAGCCCAATCTGATTGGTTTAGACGATCACATGACAGTTGGACTAAAACATCGTATTTCCCTGAAGCAAGGGAGAATAAAAATTGTATTTCCCCCCTTCGTATGCCTCCCTATTTTTCCCGCAAGAGTTATCGTTCTTGATCATAAAAGTACTAGAGGGATTCCGAAGTTAATTTTGCAAACGGTACATAAACATGGCTAGGCCTGGCCGATTTCACATCGCTGATGAGGACGAAATTGCTAATCTGCTTAGTAATAAGGACTGGACGAACACTAAAAAATCTACCAAATTAGCTGTGAATGAAAATTCTGAAATATATGGTGTGTTCAACCCATTCTGGCAATAGCAAAAGGAAGCCCTTTATTTTCAACCAGATGAGAGATTTTGGATGACCATTTCATTATTGCATATTGGATGGTAAAGGTTTGATTTATTCGATATAATTAATGTATAGTATATATAATTAGAAAGTGTATATTTATTATTTTCAATTTGTTGCATCTTAATTAGCACCACCATAAAAAAATGAAAAAAAAAAAAAAAGAACATTGTAGATAAATTTTGTTTGTCAAAAAAGGGTTATATAAAAAGCTTTCATCATCATAAAAAAAAAGCTTACCAAAATTTCTTGTTTTTGAAATTAAACAAGTAAATGTAACTCCCTAGGTGTTGTGGGTACTCCTTCATTCTCCTGTCTCCTTCCTTGTAATTAAGAAGCTCTCCTTCATACTCCAACAAAAATTCTCCTTTCGAAAAGTCTCTTAATGCAAAAACACCTTTCCCTGAATTGCAAAGTAAATAAATGATCAAATCCAAAAATTAGGCAACATTATCTTTATTCAATAAAAAAAACTACAATAAATACATGAAAGTGTTGCCTTCCAAAGTATTTTGAAAATGTTGCCCCTACCATACATGTATACATAGACACCTTGACAGACTCTGAATAAAGTCATTTATGTGCTAGCATAAAAGACAAGAGCCACATAGGCCTCATTGCTCACCCGAGTATTACTAGCCTCAAGAACTATGAAATCTTGAAAAAATTTCCCATTCTGCATATATCTAAGTTCAATTCAGCAACAATATAAGACATTAGATCTGTTTTTAAAATTCTAATGCTCTTGAATACTATACTGATAAAACATGTAACATTAATACAAAGGATGTTCCAAAAATAATAATACCATATTCATATAGCACCCTTTTCATACATTTGGATGCTCAAAGGTGCTTTACAGTACATAAAACAACTAAATAAAACATTGAAATAAAATGATATAAACATAAGATACAATACATATGCTTAAGTATAAAACATCAGTTTTAGGGCGTGTTAAAGTAAAGGTGATGAGATAATGTCGAAGGATAGTAACCTGTTCCACCTCCTTATACTCGGTCACAATGTGTGCTTTGTGTGCAGGCGCATTGTCATGCAAAAGTCAGAAATACTTCATACCCATTTTAGGGCAATGACTTCTGTAATATTTCTTGAGTTTTTTAATAGCATCTTTATAGAAGTTATCTGTGACTGTTTTGCCCTTTGGCACAGGAATTTGCATGACAGGGCCTTTATTGTCAAAGAAAGTTACATATAAAACATTCTTCAGTTTGTAATCCTTTAGCAATACTAGGACATTTTGCATTTTCTGATACCCAGATTCTGTTAGAGCTCTTACGTTTTTGGCTCAAAATAGTATACCCAGGTCTCATCACCAGTAATTAAATCATAGTCTCTTTGGTATATTTTGGATATAATTTTAACAATTTCTTTGCATTTTCAACACAGAGTCTTTTGTTCATCACTAAGCAAATGAGGTATCCACCTAGCGTTTATCTTTCTAAGCTTTAGATGTTTTTTTTCAAAATACCATTAACATGTGCTAACAACAAGTTTGCCATCTGAGCTAATTGCTTCACGGTATATCTTGCATCTTTCTGCAAGATTTGATGGATTTTTACGATGTTATTATTGGTTGTAACTGTTGCAGGGCAGCATCTTTGAGGTATTCGTAACCTGTTTTAAATTTAGCAACCCACCTACTAATAGATGTATGAAATATTTGCCAATTCCCATAGATATCACAGACCTCTTGATGATTATCTATGGGTTTAATGCCAAGTAAGGACCTACCTTTTATATTGGCCCTAATTTCAAGTGCATTATTTGTTCTTTTCCATTCATTTTGAGTATAGTGTAATGAATACTCTATAAAACAATATATACTGTAGCAAAGTCAGTGAAATTGTGAACATGAAATTTTCTTCCGCTACAGTTCAGTGATCAATCTAACATGTCAATGTGGTTTCAGTAAGATACTTACACGATTTTCACACAAAGAAGGTGAAATGACATTATTTTCATTACTCCTTGTACAATCTGACTAATTTGGACCTGTCCTAGAGTCAACTCTTGATGAGTCAGGTCTGCACACAATACACCAGTTTTGAGATAAGAGCTCTTCTGTGTAGGAGGTGCAATTAGTGGAACCTTGAATACCTAAGTGGGACAGAGTGGACCTACAGTTAGTGAGGAAGATGATAAAATGTACTGAAAGTGGCTTAATTATCTTTAAACATGTAATGTAGGAAATACAAAATACTATCGAAAGAGATTGGTTGCGGTAGCTTAGTGGTTAGACCGTTCGCTTCGTAACCCTGAGGTCGTGAGTTCGAGCCCCGCTCCTGCCATGGCTGTGTCAAAACTAAGAAGTAAACATAGGTAGTGATTGTTCCTTCAACAAACACTTGGCATTTAGAATCGCATGTCTTTCGGATATGACCTTAGAAATGGAAGTCTTGTGTAGCGGCAGGTGTTGGCACGTTAAAGAACCCTCACTGCTACAGCCCTGAGCGTTAAGCATAAGTCTAAATTTATGGTACTTCACCTACAACCGGTGAAAAATTCTCAACGGGACATAATACAAACAAACTTATCAAAAGAAATATTTTACTAAAGTGGAAACAAAAACAATAACATATTAATTTGCAAGTAATATCCTGGTTATGATATGAACGACAAACAAAATAAAGTGACTTAATTACTCCCTTATCATTTACTTAGTTTGTGTATCAGTCAAAATTGGGTGATTAAATTACTATGTACAAGAGTTTTCCACAGGGAAATAATTCAAATGTACCTCAAAACCGATGTTTGAATTTTAAGGTCACATAATAAGGAACAGTTTAGGTCAATGGTCGGAAGCAGTTAGGTCATGTAGCTCTTCCACAGAAACAGTTTGCAGTCTAGGTTTACTGGGAGTGGAGATGCTAGGATTTTGTCAGTTATGAGCAAGTTCTTTGATCTCATGCAGTTGTTGATAGCACTCCTACTTGTTGCAGAGTGGCTAGCAGTGAAGTAAAACACATTCAGTCATTATAGTGGTTTATTTGAACTCTGTTGTTATCTTAACTATATTAATATTAACATTTACAAAGCATTATGATGTCACAAATAGTTTTAGCGTAATATATGATCACTGCTAATCTATGATACTTCGGGCCAGCGTTTTTTAACTTTTTGAGTTGCATGGGTCATGGTGACCCTCTGTGGCAGAATTCTGGGAGTCAAAAGTTTTTATTGAGGGTCATACTTTTTTAAAAACAAATATGAATTTAAACATTTAATTGTGATCTACACTATATAGGTGCACTACAGTGTTTTGGATATCAACTGACTGTTGTTGGATCTGTATCACTAGTGCCTCTTGTGTCAAAAATCTTGGGAGTGTTTTTCAACAGCACACTTAGCACTGAGTGTCAAATAAGTGCATTGACTAAATCAAGCTACTTCCAACTTTGTAATAATGGTAGAATTAGATCTCTTATTACATGCAGGACACTTGTTAGATCACTACGTTAGTGATTACATCTCATCTTGATATAGAAATGCACTTCTTTATGGTGTTAATTCAGCATCCTTGCAGAAGTTACAGAAACTTCAAAACACTGTTGCCAGGCTAATGACACGTTCACATAAATATGAGCATATGACGCCAATTCTCATGTCACTTCAGTGGTTACCTGTGACATTTTGAACGAAAATACAAGATCCTGTTGTATACTTTCAAGGCTCATGGATTAGCTCCAGATCACCCAAATATGTTGTTTTTCGTCTCTGTCACGTATTAGCAAAAATTACGGTATGAGTGATTATAAGAAGAGAAGGCAAGCAACTCTTTTCACGCCGCCTGCCTCACCTGGTTCAAACTTTGCCTGATTTTTCACTCACAGCAAGTCAAAACATTGGATGTGCATATATCAATACATTGGTTAGACATTCTTCTTTACTCTCGTGTTTCTGCTATATTTCTAAAACTCACAGATATTTAACTACATCAATCAAATCTTTCACAATCAGAGTCAATTTCATGGTTGTGCATCAGCCGGCCTGGAAGTGCAAGAATGATAACCCAGACTAATGTTCCGAATTACATTAAGCACACGATGATGCGTGAAGCTTCTGAGGAGAAGAATTCTCGAATTTGCTTAGTTTTAACAAAAGCATACTACTCTCAAAGCATGGCGAGTTTTGTATGCTCTTTATTTTATTCTGATGTATGAACTTCAAAAATTCTTTCTCGGCATAATATGATTTTCTTGTCATCTTTTTAAAAATGCCCCTATTCCAAGATTGAATATCAGGACCAAATTATCTCCAAGGGCGGATCCAGGAATTGAAATTAGGCCAGGGGAGGGGGCATGATTTCGTAAGTCATGGGGTCTGGGGGCCGCCTTAAGGTCCCCAGTGGATCCAGGATGAAGCTCTGATTGGGGTCCAAGGGCAAAGCCCTCGGATGATCCTGAATCTTGTGTAAATTTTATAAGGCTTGAAATATGTAGACCTCATATGTAGTCATATAGCGCATTTTTACTATTTTCTGTCATTTAATGAGGTGAAATCAATAAAACGATACACATTTAATTTTTTTAAAAATAAAATAGAAGTTCTCCCAATAAAAGTAACAATAAATCAAAATATCTTGTCATTTATTTCTCTGACAGTGAAAAAAAATGATTGTTTAATTTTTTCTAAAGCAATACAAGCTGTTACTGACATTAAGTAGACTGAAAACTAAAAGAACAAATATAATAACAATTTGTGATTGAATGTATATAACTTCATAGGATCAGAGTAGATCTGAAGCAATGAATCCGTCAAATCAGCAGAAAATGTCGAATCATTGTCTTCCTGACAGTAATTCGTGATCATAACCTCCATTGTGCATTGACCTCAGACGTCACCAGTTTGCAAAAGCAATGCGCATGTGTCAGATTTGTAAACAATTTTTAAATTACGAATTTTACGGCATAATCATTATCAAAATTTCATTTGAGTGATACATTTTCTTAATTTAATTACTTTCTTACACTTATAATGCTTAAAGCCATTCATCTTGTCACATTGCAATATTTTAAAACAAACGCAATGTATAGTTTTTCACGTAGGCTTCATCTTTGTATGACCTCAGTCTCAGCAACCCGATAATGTCTGGCAATCATCTGTGTAAACGACGCAATGGTGTTTTATAATAAACGCTCATCGTAGGTATATACTATCAGACAATATCCCCTTGCTTTATATTGCTGAATTCAGATCTTTGGGATTATATTAGTTATACCGTTAATTGTTATTTGGTGCATAATTGGATAGTTGAAAAATACTGTCAATTACAGCTTGTATTACTTTAATCTAAAAATTTTAGGGGAAGGGGAAATATGCCACTGATCTCTAAGCAAATTCAAGATTCTCTCTCGGTAGTTTCAGGCATCATCGTGTGCTTAATGTCTATCGGAACAGTAGTCTTGGTTATCGTTCCTGCACTTCCAGGCCAGCTGATACACAACAATGAAATGACTCTGATTGTGAGAGATTTGATTGACATAATCAGCTAATTCCTCTACACAAAATTTGGGCAAAGGCAGTGACACTGATGATAAATAGTGTTTTCCATTTACTGTTCTGCAAACTACAAATATTCTCATTTACAGCCTGTCCAATTGCAGGTTTCAAAATTTGTCGGATGTAAAAAGCTGTTGCATTTGTACCAGAATGACAGTGGCATTCATGAGTTTCCTTTATAATCAAGTGTGTAACAACATCTTTCTTCTTCTTCTTCTTCCCAATAATGGCCACCATCAACATGTTGATTATTTTGCCATATGGATGCGCATGCGGTGGGGTTTTATAAACAGGGTAAAACGGTTCGTAACATTTACACCTGTTTGACCAACGAAGTTTTGAAGGCTTTAACGGACGGTGCTGACACTGTTACTGGTGGTAATGAATTCCAGTCCCTGATGGTACGCAGGAAGAATGAAAACATGCGGTAGTCCTTAGTTGTAGATGGTTGCTGGTAGCTTTTGTCATGTGTGTTCCTGGTCAGTCGTTTTGGTCTTGTTAGGCGTCCCTCCTTACTGATGGCAACTTTGTCGTGCTCAATCTTATAGAGCAATGTGAGTCGCGCATCTCTCCGTCTGCTTTCTAGGGATCTCCATTCCAGATGTTGTAACATGCTGCTTACGCTGGATCTATTTCCAAATCTGTTAGTAACGTACCTTGCCCCTCTCCGTTGCACCATCTCTATCCTGTCTATTTCTGTTTTGTGGTAAGGGTCCCACACCGGGCTAGCATACTCCACAATAGGCCTAACAAGGGAGTTGTATGCGTTGGTCTTGACCGATGTTGCGCTGATGTTAAGGTTGCACTTTAGGAAGCCCAGAGTTCTGTTGGCTTTATTACAGATGTTACTGACATGTTGGTTCCACTGTAGGTCGGAGGAAAAAGTGCACCCTAGATATTTGGCACTGGAAACTGATGACAAGGTGTGTCCGTGCAATGTATAAGTGGTTTTGATGGGATTCTTTTTCCTACTGATGGTTAGGACGTTACATTTGTCTGGATGGAATGACATGTTCCATGTATTTTCCCATAAGGCTAATTTGTCGAGGTCGGATTGTAGGTCTGATGCATCCGAGTCTGATGAGATGGTAAGATACGCTATCGTATCATCGGCAAATAGTCGAACGGTGGACATTATTCCTTCTGGCATGTCGTTTATATAAAACAGGAATAATGAAGGTCCAAGAACACTCCCCTGGGGGACCCCGGATTCCACTTCTATGCTTGGTGAGCGTTCTCCGTCGACTACTACTGACTGTGATCGATTTAGCAAAAATCCTTTGATCCATCGGTTGACATTGCCTCGGATTCCATAATGTTGGAGCTTGTGTATTAGCAGACTGTGACCGACCTTGTCAAAAGCCTTCGAGAAATCCATGATTAGAATGTCGGTCTGTTTTTCTTGACTCATGTTGATGGTAATGTCGTCCACGAATTCAATAAGTTATGTTTCACATGATCGTCTGCTGCGAAATCCATGTTGCAAGGGATGAAGTATGTTATTGGTTTCCGCGTGTTTCATGGTGTGGCTGGTAACAATATGTTCCATTATTTTACAACATACGCAGGTCAGTGAGATTGGTCTATAGTTCTCAGCTTTGTATCGTTCACCTTTTTTGTACTCTGGACTCACATTGGCGGATCTCCAGTCTTGAGGCACATATCCTGTGTCAATGGAACGATTGAATATGATGGTGAGAATAGGGGCCAGTTCGCTTGCCAGTTCTTTTAATACCCGAGGTCGGATGTTGTCCGGTCCAGCAGCTTTAGAGGGGTTTAATTTCTGTAGGAGCTTCATAACACCATTTTCTGTTATGAGGAGATCTTCACATGTGGGGAATGTTCCTGACATATTACATCGCTTTGTGAAGTCATCACTGGTGTGAACATCCTTTGCAGAAAATGCTGACTGGAACTGTTTGTTGAGTATGGTAGCCTGGTCCACAGGATTGGTATGTAGGATTCCGTCACTTCTTAACGGTGCTATCCCATTATAATCTGTCCTTTTGTGCTTCATGCAGCTTTGTTGGGAGTCATTTTCTGCTGGTGAGACGATATTTTCGATGTATTTCCAATAGGCACGTCTAATTTCTCTGTGCACAAGACGCTTTAAGTCCTTGAATTTGGATTTCAGACTGATGTCTGCCGACTTCTTCATACGTTTATAAAGACGGTCTCGACGGTGTATTAGTCGGCGAATCTCTGGTGTAAGCCAAGGAGGGCTATCTTTAGGTTTGGCGACTTTGTGAGGTATGTGTGTTGAGATACTGTGTTCAAGGTCTTCCTTGAAAGTCTGCCAGAGTTCTTCAGTTGTTCCCCCTGTAGATTCCATGTCTATGATCCTTTGATGGGTTAGGTTCATGTCCGATTTCAGTGATTCCCAATTTGCGTTCTTATAGAGCAGGATTCTATGTGGTGTTTGCTTTCATTTTGATGGCTTTGTAAGAAAATAAGGGTATTTTGTCTTGTCTACTTGGACATTATAAATTCTACCTTGATCTACAGCGGAAGTATCCATCAGCATCAATTGACAAAATTGTCTGACAAGAGATGGTTTAGCTCCATGTGAATTGATTTTCATATCCTCCTCAGAAAATGCATTTGTTTAAAATCCTTTTTTATTAAGTTTTTTTGGCTACACACAGCTCGTCAGATTTTAAACTGTCAAATTTTCTATTAGATATGTGATGTCATTTTTTCACAAACTGCAATACATATAATTACATGAAGTAGCTTTATATAACTGCTGAATCTTGATACATCGGTGATGTTAAGAGTGTTATCAGGTTTTGCAGCAAGGTCTTTTGATGTTGTCATGCATTCCTCTTGTGTCCCCACTACCAAATGTACTGAGATTGATTTGGGGTTCCAACATGGCCATGTTTTCTTGATGCAAATCCATAATGGTCTATTATTTCCATAAAGCAATGTTAATGAATGAAGCCCAAACTAGTCCTTGAGTCAGTAGATCAGCAGGGTTGTCATGTGTTAGAAAGTATTTCCATGTGAATGTACTGCATTGCGAATTTCAGCATGCACCTTTTCAACAGCTTTTTGCTATACAATCAATACAACACAATTTGACTGTTAATTTCTGGAAAAGAATTTTGCAAATGACTTCCCAATCTTGTGACAATTAATGCTGCCATCAATTCTAATTTGGCAAAATTGAAATAAAAATAAAAGTACCCGTTCATTGTTATTTTTTTTATTTCATCCACCGACCATTCCATTTTCAGTGGGGAAAAAAATAATAAATAAAATGTCAGTCTAGTTCCTGTCCCCACCACTCATAAGCACTCCTTTAGAGTGATCAATGAGTGGCAGGGATGGGAACCAGACAAATGAGCATATTATAAAAGGAGACATGTTATTGGCTGATTCCACAGACATAATCCAATCAGAAACATCGAAACGTATTACGATATTTAGCTCAAAAATGAATCCGAAGAGCCATACCAAGATGTCAGCCTCAGCTTAGGACATGAGTGGACTATTAACAAAACAAAAGAAATTCTTCTTTTCATGAAAATTCTGAAAACGACATAGTATTGTTATAAACTCTAATAAGAACCATAAATGATATATTATGTTAAAATTAGAATTTTTTTTCACTCACCAATGACATCGTTAATAAAACGAACTTCAAGATATTCTTTGTCCTTCTTCTTAAGGATAAATTCCTCCGCTTCTTTTCTAAATTCATATCCACAGTCGCTGACCTAATACAGAATCTTTTTATTAATTAAAAGATAGACAAATTTTTAACACTTTTTAAGGGAGAGATGTATTGTTTTGTAGTCTGTAACAAAACTTACGACTGCTTCTCCTCCTTTATGGTTTATTTGATAGACTTTGAACTTTGTACAATTCTTCATTGCCATATTTTGATGTGCATATTGTCTAGACAGGAGGATTCAAATATTTTTCTAAAAGTTATAGTGGATCTAAGAGGGGTCAGGAGGATGTAAATGCTTCTCCTGAACGACTTATCAGAAAGACTTAAAAATTTGTTCAATGCTTCATTGTACCACAATGCATTCACCAAGATATTTACATTATTTTCCTAAACGTTATAGTGAGTCTAATATCTTCTGTTCATGCATGATGTATTAATTATACAGTATTAACTCACTGTTTTCAATAATGCCTAACAATTCAAAAGTTCAACATAATATGTAGACAAGTTAAGATTCAATTCCCAATGAACGCTACCTAGGGTGGGTTTGTTCGTGAAACTACCTGTTATTTTCTTTGCTATGCACAAGCTACTTTCATTTTGCTTAAAGGAAAATCAGGATCAGGATTACCAAAAACAAACCTGGAAATAGTCTTTTTTGTTTTTTTGGAATGGCAACTGAATCGTGACATTGTGCAATTTCACCAATTTAGTATTTATTTGTTTTTGCTGATCTGAAATAAGAAGTCTTGCTGAAACTACACTACTATAGATATTTTGAGCAGGTTATTTTGTAAGTATTTAATGATAATTAACAATTGGTTTCGTGCACCACATCTCTACTCATCGTGGGTGATTTCAACTTCCACATTGAGAATTCTAGTGATGCTGATGCTGCTGCATTTCTCTCTATGGTGACGTTTTTTGGCTTCCAGCAACATGTCACTCAGAGTACCCATCGCGGTGGTCACACACTGGACCTTGTTTTATCCCGATCAGTAGACTCACTTGTGCTTACCACCCTTGCTGAGGACCATGGGTTCCCGGATCATTTCCCTGTGTTTGTGAATCTCTCCTTGTACAAATCCGAGCTGCCTAAACAGTCAGTGACTTATCGCAAGGTCAAGACCATTAATCCCAGTACTTTCAGTCAAGCTGTCATCAGCTCTTCTCTTTGCACATCGGCTGCAACTGAGATGTCACTCACTGACCTCACAGATCTCTATAGCAGTGAACTCTCATCCATTATGGACAAGCTTGCACCACTCAGAACTCGCATTATCACCATCAGGCCAGAATCTGAGTGGTACAACGGCTCTATCAGAGAGGCGAAGCAGAGACGCAGACAAGCTGAGAGAATGTGGCGCAAAAAAAAAATCATTTACTTCTAGTACTATGTAACCTGTCTTTTAAAAATTAGTATTTATGTAACCTGTCTTATGATTTATGATGTACAGCGCTTTAGAGCGATTATTTTGATCGAATAAGGCGCTATATAAAATGATTATTATTATTATTATTATTAAATCAGGACTCGCGGTACACAGAGAGATTTACATTCAGCGCAGGGAAGAGGTGAACATGCCCATAGATACGGCTAAGCTCCAGCATTACAGGACCTTGATACATGATAACAAAGGTGACAGTAAGCAGCTTTTCAGGGTGGTCAACAAGCTGCTTGGTAGAAACTCACTCACTCCATTGCCTGCTGACAAATTACCATCAGATCTGGCTGTCATGTTTAGTGACTTTTTTGTACAGAAAATTTCACGTATTCGCAGCTCCATTACATGCGACTACCACCATCCACTTGTAGAACTACCAGCACTCGGAGACGAAACCGAACTTGGTCATTTCCAACATGTTACTGTAGATCAAGTAACGAAGTTGATAATGTCATCTGCCAACAAGAGCTGTGAACTTGACCCTCTGCCCACATCTCTTGTGAAGCAAGAGGTCACAACTCTCGCTCCCATCATCACGTCCATCATAAATAAGTCACTTGAGAGTGGTTCCTTCCCAACATCTTTTAAAGGAGCTATTGTGACACCACTTCTGAAAAAGGCTTCACTAGACCCTGATGTACCAAAGAACTACCGGCCAGTGTCCAACCTTGCATATGTATCCAAGTTAATTGAGAAGGTTGTAGCAGCACAGATACATACCTACCTCAGTGAGAATGATCTACTCGAGCCATTCCAAAGTGCTTACCGTCAGGGACATAGTACTGAGACAGCACTTCTGCGAGTTCACAATGATGTGGTTTGTGCCATTGGAGAGCAGAAAGCTGTCTTGCTAGTGCAGTTGGACCTATCGGCTGCCTTTGATACTGTGGATCATTCACGCTTGCTACAAATACTCAAGGACCTTGGAATTAAGGACACTGTGCTCATGTGGTTCGCGTCCTATCTTACCAATCGGACCCAGATTGTCAAAGTGAAGGGGGCAAAATCTGGTGCCACTGAGTTGGGCTGCGGTGTCCCCCAGGGATCGGTCCTTGGGCCTGTCCTATTCAACATCTACACATCATCCCTGGGGACCCTTCTCAGAAAGAACAATGTCTTGTACCACATGTATGCTGACGACAATGAATTGTATATCAGCTTTAAAGTTCAACAGGTTGCTCTTGCAGTCAGTCAGATGGAGTCTTGCTTGAGGTCAGTTCAAACCTGGATGGCTCAACATCACCTCAAGATCAACACAGACAAGACCGAGGTGCTAGTAATATCCTCAAAACAAATGGCATCTAAGCTGCACATACCATCACTGCAAGTAGGAAACGATTCTATCACTCCTGTTGCTAAGGTCAAGGGAGTTGGTGTAACAATTGACCAACACTTAACCATGGAGGCACATATATCATCAGTGTGCAGAGGTGCCTTCATCCACCTTAAGAACCTGAGCCAGCTGAGAAGATATCAAGACAGGGAATCGTTAGAATATGTTGTCCATGCCTTTATAACAACAAAGCTGGACTACTGTAACTCTCTCTTTTGCGGCTTACCATCAACGCAGATCCAGCGGCTTCAATCTATCCAAAATGCTGCTGCCAGAATCATCTCAGGCACCAGGAAATATGACAGAATTACACCTGTACTACGCTCTCTCCATTGGCTTCCAGTTCAGCAAAGAGTCATCTTCAAGACATTGGTGTTGGTGTACAAAACAGTACATAACACAGCCCCATCCTATCTGCAAGAACTCATAACACCTTATGCTCCCTCCAGAATACTGCGGTCCAGTGACCAGAGCCTACTACGAGTGCCATTTACCACCTCAACGGTGATTCAAACTCGAGCCTTTAGTGTTGCTGGCCCTAAACTGTGGAATGCTCTTCCGTATGATATCAGAACTGCCACTAGTCTCTGTACCTTCAAATCTAAATTAAAGACTCATCTGTTCACATGCTACAACTAATCTGGGACCTACTATGAACTGTTTTTATATACCTCATTTCACTCATTTTATTGTTGTTTAAATAGCGTTTAGAGCAGTATGGACTTTACGCTTTACAAAATAAATTTATTATTATTATTATTATATCATGTGGCACAAATTTCACTGGAAAATCACTTTTGTAATAAAATCATCTGTGAATAATGAACTTCTCTTACTGGCACCCTACTTTTGCATTTTCTTGATTCTTTCCCCTTTGAAGACAGAGCATGGCCCTTAATTTAAACAAACTTGAATCCCCATTACCCAAGAATGATTTATGCCAAGTTTGTTTGAAATTGGTAGTGATTTTGAGAAAGAATTTTAAATGATGCCACACACTCTTACTAATTTTTATCTCCACCTCAAAAATGATGTGGCACTTCATGAATCCTCATTACCCTAGAATGCCTTGTGGCAAGTTTGGCTGAAATTAGCCCTGTGGATGTTGAGAAGTTAAAATTGTTAAAAGTTTATGCATGGACTAACACCAGATAAAATGTGATGAGAAAAGCTCATTTGAGCTTTCAACTCATGTGAGCTAAAAACTAAACTGGACTAGGCCTGTAAAAGTTCCAAAAATTATTGGGTCCGGTTGATTCATGGGTTCAAGTATTTTTTAGTTGGGGTTTATATAGCTGCTTTAAAATTTTTATATACAAGTTAAAATAAAAAACTTTATACTTTGATTCCATATTGTTGTCCCAAATACTGTATGGATGACCACGGATAACTTAGGATACATTGATACAATAATTATTTGCAACTTGGACTTGACATCCATGCTAACAGAAACAACATTGTCACATCTACTCATGTTTAATCGTTTCTGGCATAGTGCTCTGACGAAGCTTTCTAATGAATCCACCCTATTTTTTTTTGCCTTAATTTTCTTGATTATCTACTTTTGGAAGGGGAATGGCCCTTCATTTGAACAAATCTGCACAAAGTTTAATTGAATTATGTCCAATGATTTAGAAGACAATCAACTGAACAAAGTTCATGGTAACGATACATAATGTCAAATTTTGAGGAGAAATCTACCAATGACCCATTGGTTCAACTGAACTTAAACTTTTTAACATTCAATATCTCTGCACTGACTGTCCTAAAGTTCCATATAGCTTAAGTTATAAAATTTAATAAGACATATATCTATCATTACTTAAGATTAAACTGAAATCTTAACCTTAAAAAGTTTAGTAAAATATGTACCTGCATGACTCGACATTAACACTTGTCCACTTGCCTGATACCAGTCAAAAAAAAATTAGGACAAATGAATATTACTGGGCACTTGTCCAATTAGACAAGTGCTTTTTTATGTAAAGAAGTTTCCAAATAATAAAAAGAATGATTGGTGAAAGGTTTATCAGTAGTTCAAAGTCAGAAGCAATGCATGAAAAATGAACTTTGATCTCAATATCAATCACAATGTAAACCAACGGAATCAAACTTGATCAGAATCGGTATTCACTTATTGCGTATTACTTTCAATTTTGTAAAGAGGCATGGATCTTACTAACTTTGGATTCTCTAGATCATCATTGAACAAATATGGTCATTGATTCAATACAGGAAGTTTAGATAAAATTTTGTTTTATGTGTTTGTTGTTTTTATCAATAGAATAGGATAAAAAAAAATAATCAAGGAAGCATAAAATGGACTATATTTTAAGTAATACAGTTTTCAAGTTGACAATATTGGATCTTCTTTGAAATTTTTTGGACAGTTCAGACAAGAAAATATCTTTGTCTGAATGGACAAGTAGGGAAAAAAGTTAATGTAGAGCCCTGACCTGGTCAATGAATACCAATTGATTTGACAACACTTTATCATAATGATCTTGACTTTGGTTAATTATGGATTACCAGATTCACAACCTACCACCTAGCAGGGCAAGTGATATAAGCATTAAAAATTTCTCCAACACAAAAGTTTGGTCTGGACAGTATGTTGGCAAACACCTGTTGTCTTACTAACAGCAATCATTGACATAAGCATATTATCAACCTCAAATGTCTTCCAATGATATTTTACCTTTGGTAACAGGACCTTCAGAAAATTATCAAAGGTACTGAGAAAAGTTTCAATGGCAGATCATATTGTGAAACATCAAAGATTAGCTAAGACTCAGAATCCAAAGTTATGTACTAAAAACATTCTCTCTTACCTCACTTTTACAAAATAATAATTCTAAATAAATTACAAACAAAATTATACACTTACATTCTTCTGTCGACATCTCAGTCGTGTGGCTTGTACTGCCTCTGATCTAAAACACAAAGACAAAATGTATAGAAAATAATAAGCATAAACTGCACCAAGTTAGATTATACCGTATAACATTGGTTAAAATTAGCTTCACTCCTTATACTTTAATTAAAAATCAAAGGCCTGAAGGGCCATAAAGACATTGAGTCCAATATCATATACATCAGAGTTCTAAATAAATTTGGGCCAACATTTTTTTATTATCTGTTTTATGGGAGCGCCGACCCAAATTTTGACAAAACTGAAATAAAAATAAAAGTACCCGTTCATTGTTATATTTTTATTTCATCCACCGACCATTCCATTTTCAGTGAGAAGAAAAAAAAAATGTCAGTCTAGTTCCTGTCCCCACCACTCATAAGCACACCTTTGGAATGATCAATGAGTGGCAGGAACGGAAACCAGACTAATAAAGATATTTATAAAAGGAGACTTGTCATTGGCTGATTCCACGGACATCATCCAATCAGAAACACTGAAACATATGACGATATTTAGCTCTAAAATAAAACAGTCAAAATGTCGGCCTCAGCTTAGGACATGAAACATTTGGTTATTCAAGATAGTTGCTGTTGATCATAATGGTAAAACTTTATAAATTCATCAAAAAAGCAAGTCTCGCTTTCTTTGTCAATGGCATGATTAATGAAATGGACCACTCTGTGACTGTTAAGAAAAGTTATAGTGAGGGTCACGTTGAAGTTGACAGCAGTATTACATAATCTTGGCCGAGATTCAGCTCTGTTGGATATTTGGACTAGTAAATTAAGGCAGCAGTCCAAATATCCAGTTGAAACAAATCTCAGCCAAATTAATGTCACTAAATATTTCATTGACACACTTCACAGATTTTTAAATACTCTGTTTTTGTTTATAAAAGTACAAAGAAAAGACTGAGAATTTAACAGGATCTATGACAGAGGAAATTCTGATGCAATTGCTCCACAATATTGATTTATTATATGTTGTTTCACGTCCCGCTTGAGAATTTTTCACTCACATGGAGACGTCACCATTGACAGTGATGGGTTGCATAATTTAGGCCTATGCTCAGTGCTTATGGCCTTTGAACAGAGTGAGATCTTTAACATGCCACGCCTGCTGAGACACAGGGCCTCAGGTTTTTTCGGTCTCATCCAAAGGACCGTCCCATTTAGTCAACTCTTACAACAAACAAGGGGTACTGAGGATCTATTCTAACAACCCGGATCCCCACGGGGCACCACAATAAAATCGATCTATATATAATTGTATTAATTCAATGATGACGTCTTATATATTATTCAAAATTTTCACATGTTTAGGATTATTAATTTGTTATGCAACAGTTATCCAATCTACAGCATAGAATAAAAGATGAACAGAACAATGGACAGGCAGTTAGATTCCACACTGTAATGTCATCATACTTGTCTATGCTTCAATGCACACAGGGTGGACAGTTAACAACACAAAAGAAATTCTCTTTTCATAAAAATTCTTAAAACGACATACTATTAGTATTGTTATGAACTCTAATAAGAACAGTGTTCTGATTAGTTCAAAATATAAACATGTTCAAAAATTATTATGTGACTTTTTGATTATGTCATTGCACTTACAAAATTCAATCTAATTCAATATAAGCTAGCTAAATCGAGCTATTTTAAATAGCTTTATATAGCTATGTAGCTTAATAAAGCTATATTGTTAAATATAGAGATTGTGCTGGACCTGTAGAAATTAGAGGGAAAAAATAAAAATTTTACATCTATTTATTGGTTTTATTTTTAGAACTGACTGCTTGAATTCATAACTTTTAATTTCATTTCTATTTCAACCCCCCCAACCCAATTTTAAAAAATAAAAATCCCGTAATACAAATAATAAAAAAAAAAGATGGCCTTAGAGGCAGGTGAAATTGGAGAAAGTAGAAGAAATGTTTGAGTGCCGCAGTGGGCATTTCCTTATTTATAGGTACATACGAGAGACACTTTTTAAGTTCGTAGAGTAGGGAGGTCTTTTCAAAACCGCTTGAAATATCAAAATTTTATTTATCTAAGACCTTCGAAATATGCCCTGTCTGCCTCAACACACATTTTACACCGATCTACCCATTTCCGGAACACCGCCCAGTACTCCTCTTTAAGTATATGTTGCAGACACTGGTAGACCGCACAACCTATACGACAACAGGATTCAAAATGGTGCAAATCAGCATGAATTTCCTTTGACGGAAACCCGAGGTGTGCTCGAATCTTACAATATACCCTCTGTTCAGAGATTTTCCATCCATATTGAACGCTATGTATTACTATAGTGTATAAAACCACGTGTTGAAAATACCCAGTGCAGCGCGCACGTGGACCTACATACCGTAATATCGTTCGAGAGAGAAATGATTACATAAGTTCTGTGTAAAAAAATTTGCAACTTCATAATTGCGTTAAAAAGTTATAGGCTTACTCTACGAACTTAAAAAGTGTCCCTTGTACATAAAGCATTAAAATCATGTGTAAAATGTCAGCAAAATATGTTTATTTACTTGAAAATAAAAAAAGAGATCTTGGGATGAAGTTGCTTATCCTAAAAAGTAGTGCTGTCTTGGTTGTCAAGTGTGTGTGTCTCCATATCAAGTTACATTAACCATTTTTTTCAGTCTGCTCAGCCAATCAAATTTCATATCACAAGTAAAATTAAATCATTTATCTAATTTCACTGATGGAAAAAAATTCCATTGTTTTTGAAGTGAATACGATTTCATGTGGATTAATTTTCTGTATTTGTGATCACTTAAAAATTACATATTATGTAGATGAATTATAAACAACATTCCTTATCTGCAATCCTAACTTGCTTCAATACCGTTAAATACACATGCCATTATATACCATTTCAATGAAGAGTGCCATCCTTCACAACTATTAGCATAAAAAAAAATTATTTGGGTCGTCAAATTGTTGTACTCAAGCCATTAGAATGTTTTAAGAGTTTACAAGTTTTATTCCATTTTCAAAGTAAATCATAAAGAATCCGGACGTACTGGCAAGACTCGTATTTTCACCCTGTTTGTTACCCTTAGGCCACATCAGGACAAGAACATCCTTGACCTGCTACAAAATAACCGTTTTATGCTCACACTCAAATTGAATGGAAGAACATCATTCACTTTATCATACAGTTAACAGTAAATTGAAATACACTGTGAAAAAATATATCCATGGTGTGGTATGTGGCTCAGGTGTCATATCACCTGAAGAAGGGTGTGGATACTGACATGGTGCTAGTGGATCTACAGATCTCATTTTGAAAATATGAGGTTCTAGTTAATACCTAAAGTGAATTGTACTGTTTCGATAGTAATTATTCTTTATTATGCTGAACTTTTATCATTTCACCTGCGTATCTTGTGTGTGTTGATCAACTATATATTAACACAACAAAGTGCAAGTACGAGAGTTGTCCCAAAAAGTCGTAGACAATGTTAATAACTCAGTTATTTGTTAGAAAAAGATATTAATTTTCTTTTGTTAGTTAAAAGCACCATTTTGTGCATTTATGTACAAAATTTCATCAAAATATCTCTTTTCATTATGATATAGGGCATAAATACAGAACATATACCAATAGGTGTCAACGCACGAATTCAAACGTCAAAAACATTTCACATGACATTATCAGTTTTCTTTTTCAAAGTACTGGCCTCTGTGCACGATGCATTTTTCATGGCATTTTATCCACTTGCCAAACACCCATTCAAACCACTTCTGATTTAGAGACAAGTTAAAATTCCTCACTACTCTTCTAATTTCTCTTTCTGATTCAAATTTTTGTCCCCTCAAGTTGGCCTTCAAACGTAGAAAATAAGTCTGGAGAGTAGGGTGGATGTTGGAGTTCCTGAACCCCAATGACTCTGAGTTCTAAATCTGTTTCAGCCAATGTATGAGCAGGGGCGTTGTCATGATGATAAACAATATTTTCAATGTGATCCCTTAGATCTGGTCGTTTCTTTCTTATCGCATGAAGCAAATCACGGCGAACCACCTTGGAATAGTATTTTGAGTTCACAGTCCTCCCTTCCACAGCATGAATTATCATGATTCCTGGTCTGTCCATAAATATCATGTACATGATTTTTCTCATAGATTTGACGGACTTTGCCCTCTTAGGGGGTGGTGATCCGGAAGTTTTCCATACACTGGACTGTGACTGTGCTTTTTATTCTGGTTCATAATAAAGAAGCCAGTATTCGTCCATTGTGATAATTCTATCGAGAAAATGTGGATCCTTTCGATGTTTCGCAATAAATAACTGGGATAACATTACCCGTCTGTGCATTTCTTCATCAGTAAGACGTGGCACCCATCTAACTGAAACTCTTTTCATACCAAGATCATCTTAGAGAGAATTCGTGAACCTCTGATTTACTGATCTGTAGTCTTTCTGTTGGATGGTCTGATGACGATCATCATCAATGATGGCCTTTACCATCAGACTTTCACCGTCGTTATTTTCTTTTTATGGCCTTCCCAACTTTGTCTCTAATGTCATTCCATCCAAATATCTTTTGTGCCATTTAAAAACAAGGGCTCTACTGACACTCCTGTGATCTTGTGTCATTTCTGTCTCTGGTTTTGTTTGAGTGGGGGTCAATCCACGATCTACACAGTATTTATAATATTCCCAACCATGAGGCCCTGGGGGAGCTATAATCTTCAATTTCACAATTTAAATTCATTTTATCTTAACAGTTTTAGCCCTATCCCTAGTATCCCAGGGTAGAAGCCATGAAATTGTGCCCCCCTTGTCCCAAAGATGCTTCATACAAAATTTCTGAGAAATTAGAATGGTAGTGATGAAGAACTTAAAAATGTTCAATTGTTAGCACATTTAGTCACTGACCATTTTGGCCCCATTCTCATACCTAAACCCCTACTCCTGGGATCACAAAAATTTACAATTTTGGTAAGGACTACCTCTTCATTCTAAATATCCATTTAGCTTCAATTTGGTATCAATAACATTAAAGAAGATGTTTCCTAAATGTTTTACACTTGAAAACTATATACCAAATTTGGCCCCCACCCTGGGGTCAGAACCTCTACCCTGGGGAACATAAAATCTCCATTTTTTATAGAGACCTTCCTGCTCTACAACACTATGCATTCAGTTTTTCTTACATGTGTTGTTGTAGAGAAGATTTTTTTGAAAATTGGCAAGTTTCTGTCCTGCTGCTGTGGACCCTGGGGTGCAGGAGTCCTGAAATTTAGATTTTGTCCCTCTTATTCAAATGTTTCTTCATACTAAATTTGAAAAGAATTGGAATGGTCATTATTGAGAGAAAGTTAAAAATGATCTATTGTTCACACATTTAATATCTGACCATTTCAGCCCCACCTGATACCAAATCCCTACCTGGGATCATTAAATTTACAATTTTGGTAAAGGACTACCTGTTCTTTCTAAATATCCATTTAGTTTCAATTTAACATCAATAGCACTAAAGATGTTATTTAAATGCTTTACACATAAGCACTACATACCAAGTTTGGCCCCTCCCACGGTCAGAACCTCTATCCCAGGGATCATGAAATTTACAATTTTGGTACATGCCTTCCTGCTCTACATCACTATGTAGTTTTTCTTACATGTGGTTTTACAGAAGAAGAATTTTGAAAATTGGTCAATTTTCAGCAGTTTGTGCCATGCTCCAAAGGCAGCAGTCTTGGAATTTATAATTTATGTTCCCTTTGTCCCACAGGAGATGCACACCAAATTTTTTTTTTGTTGTTGTTGTTTATTACTGGTTTAATGTGAATTTTAGGTAGACTAATGAATTATTAGAGTACCACATGAATAAATAAAGTATTTCAATTATCACTATTTATACCCACAGGCTGTGCTGTTAACAGTTTTACACACTTAAAAGGTTCCGACAAGACTTGGAGGACATTTTTACAAAAAGACTTGCAAAACATTTTTGGGCATCTTTTTTTACACAATTAGTAAGGAAAGCAGAGGCAGTCGTGGGCAAACAGTTTAGAAGAAGTCATCAAAGGTTAGGCAAAAAAAAATATATATCTATTGACGGTTTCCCGACCGACCCTATTTTTTACTTCCCAACCCTAAAAGTTTTTATCATATCCAAGCCCAAAAATCCGGAATTGAAATTACCTCTTCCTTTTAAAAGTAGTTTGGATGATTCAAGTCATATCAGAACTTAACGATATGCGAGCAAAGGTAAACTTTGATCAAACACTGAACTGATGCATTACAATCTGATCAAGAAAACACGGGAAGAAATCTGACAGCATGACTTGCGTGTTGTCCTTGGAATTTGGACAGTGTTCTCACAATCGGGAGGGCATTAAACGATTTATAGTATCCGATCATCACACATTTGATGATTTATTTCATCGGTATCGCAATTCCTCCAGTGCCGGTAAACCGTGTTAATTTACTGTTAAAGGATCAAAATCTGTAGAGGATAATCAATATAAAAAAATAAATTTAAAAAAAATCCGAACGACCCTACTTTTGGGGGACGTGAAACCTTAAACAGACATTATTTTTTTTTGGCCTTAAGCAAGTCACAGTGAAGGCAGTAAAAATACATGTATACTATATAAATCTTTCACCCACATTCACATATACTGAGTATTTGGTTAATAAATATTGTTTAAATCTGATTAAAGCATTAAATAGTATATATATAGCTGCGCTAGTTCAAATTTGCACAGTTAGCATTTTATGTCTAATCTTTGCTTTTGGGGTTTGAATATCCATTTAGCCTTTGACCAGTCCTAAACCCTAACATTATATCCTAAATGGAACACGAAAACAATGAAACTATAAAATATTAAAAGAATTACCGTAATCTGACTCAACATAATCATTACTGACGACTGTTAAATTCAAAGACCACACAAACTCTTCCCCACGTTCAAGTTTCACCGCCAAACAAACAGGACTCAATAGAAGGTACGCCGAACCCGATTTAGCTGATAAATATATTGAAATGACCAATTCTGAAAGGTTTTCAACTCTAAGATGGTACATATGTATGGATACATTCATCTTTCATTTTCTCACTCTAAAGTTTTTTACAAAAACAAATGAATTTTCCAGCAGCACTAAAGCAAAAAATGCTCTAGTACTATAACTTTACCTAAATAAATAAATTAAATAAAAATAATACTAATTATAATTATTTATGAAAAAAAATTACGGAATGTGTGAAAGGAACACTTCTATATAGATATATTGTTGACCTATAGGGCTGGTACTGGTTTCAGTCTTTACAAAAAGCTTATTGAATTCCGTTCCGGTCGATGACTTTAGGCCACATGCGTGTAGTTATTTGTTTCTCGTGCATCGCTTTAGTTCTAGTCAATACACGCAACTTGTAGAGAGAGAGAGAAGAAACCATTTCACAATCGTTGTCTGGTTCTTTGCGACGCATGATGCACCTCGCCTTAGTTTTTCCAACAGAAACAGCAGGAAGAGTGACGCTTGCAGAGGTAGATGAGTTTTTGCAATAGGTTATTATCACTTTCATCAACTGTGTATTCCTCTAACAACAACCTCCCCTCAGTATTTACATATACATCCTTTGTATGAGAGTCTTTACCTGATGCTTGGATAATGACAGCGGGACATAAAACCTCAACTGACCCAACCCTACTCTTTTCTAATCTGTAAACATCCTTCTGCGTTTTTGGCATAAAATATCGCCAATGCACACATTTTCCCGAGGAATGAACTGCATCTATTCTGCTGTATCTCTCCTACAACAGTACTATTTCCCAATGATGTTCTTGAAAGGCAAACACAGCAATTTTTCATAAATGTCTTTTAAATAAAAAGTAAACATGCATTTAAGGAAATACACAAGCCTGTATACAAAAAAAATAAATGATGTTTATACAGGCGAAATGTGTGTGTGTGTGTGTGTGTGTGTGTGTGTGTGTGTGTGTGTGTGTGTGTGTGTGTGTGTGTGTGTGTGTGTGTGTGTGTGTGTGTGTGTGTGTGCGTGTGTGTGTGTGTGTGTGCGTGCGTGCGTGCGTGCGTGCGTGCGTGCGTGTGTGTGTGTGTGTGAATTTGGACCCCAGGGCCCCTTAAAAAATCCTATTTTGAATAATTCCTTAGATCAAAACCTATTAAAATACCATAGTTTTTATTAGGGACAGGCCTGCCATGAATGACTTCTAAGCCAAAATCCATGCTTAAAATGGGCGTTTTTACTGAGAAACTGCTGTTTTAGCCAACTTTGAAGGTTAATTTAAAAATTGCTAATACGAAATTTTACGTTCAAAAGTCAAATTTGAAATATTCAGAAACACATACGGTAAAGAATAACGAATGAACACTGAATTTCAAAATTGAATTTTTCCGGAAATTCGTTCTCTCCTATAGGTCAATTTGTTTGATATTCCGAATACATCCTTTCACGGCATTTTCTGAAAAGGGGGTTGAAGAAATGACCCCCTAACGCCAGGATTCCTGCAAGTCGGCAAAATGGCTAGTTTTATTGTTAATTATGTATATCCGACTTTAAAAAAATAAAAATCACTTGCATGCATTTACTTTATTTTTTTTTTCACTAAATTATTATTATTATTATTTTTTTAAAAATATATATGAAGTGTCAACATTTGTACTAAGATTTTACAATCAATTCTGTGATTTATTTATCAAATGAAGTTATAGTGAGGCAATTCTCTCTCTCTCTCTCTCTCTCTCTCTCTCTCTCTCTCTCTCTGTGTGTGTGTGTGTGTGTGTGTGTGTGTGTGTGTGTGTGTGTGTGTAAAGGCAAAACAAATGTACTATTGTAGGTAGCAATATAAGAATTTGTCCCCAGAGTGCACAATGCGAGTCGTATAACGTTCCGCTCGCTTTACACGATGGCTGACTCATTCACACACGTTCAGAAATCTGTGCACTGCAAACGCTGACAAAATTTATGAGTTTTAATTCTAGGCCATGATAATTCAACGAAACACATTTTGGAGGGATAAAGGTCAAGCACGGTTTTAATCAAGAACAACGATATACACAGATTTACGTTATGATCAAATGTTATTCCACTTCCTTTTTATTAGGAATGCATTAATATCATAGCAAAGGCAAATAAGTGAAATGTTTAATAGAGAGGGAGAGACAGGAGTTTTAAGAAAACATTCCTCTGGGTATAATTTTTTTTCATTTCACTAAATTTCATAAGAAATAATTTCTTGTATTTCATTTAGAAAACCATTTGTGATATTGCAAAGCGCACACCCAACTCTCTCTCTCTCTCTCTCTCTCTCTCTCTCTCTCTCTCTCTCTCTCTCTCTCAACCAGCCTTATCTTCCAGAAAATGTTCAAATTTCGCCAGGAAAAATTAGAAAAAATACACCGTCATATAATATGTGCCATTGTATTCTCTTTAAGATAACAATGATTAGAGTAGGTTTTGGGTTTGTTTTTTTTTTTGTTTTTTTTTTGTTTTGTTTTTTTTTTTTGAATAAAAAATAATTTGTAGCTAAGATTCTATTGGATTTTTCAGTCTTTTGTTATGTACAATTGAATGAATGTAACATTAGCATCTTTTTTTCCTTTTTTAAAGCCATATATCACCCTGTATTTCATAATTTGTGCTAAACATAACAAGTATTTTTTCTAATTCATGAACTCCCTTCTATGTTGTGTTGTATAGTTCAAAAACTGCCAAATGCAGAAAAAGTTACCCAAGTACTCATAAAATGGTGTGCATTCAGTATGCTCTGGAATTTGACTCGCATTGCATTACTGCTAAAAACAGTATCTTTTGGTTTTCTTGATATTAGCTTTCAAACACTAATCATTTCAATATGTTTCTAAATTATATTGATTGATTGTTTACTGCTTTACGCCACACTCAACAATTTTTCAGTTATCTGGTGGCGTCCATATTTTATTGGTGGAGGAGAGAACCCAGATACAATGTACCTGGGAAGAGGCCACCGACCTTCCGAAAGTAAACCGGCAAACTTTCTCACATATATCGGCGCGATCGAGATTCGAACCCGCGCCGACTAGAGGTGATAGGCCTTGTGATTTTGAACGTAGTGCTCTAACTACTCGGCCACGGAGGCCCCCTCTAAATTTGATATTCTCTGTTATAAGCACTCGGCTGACATTATTAATTTATCGTATGCATATAGCAAACATCTTAAATTTTCGTTTTGAAGTGATACGGTATCTATGAACATTCTTCGAGATACAGTGGAAAAATCATTGATGAAGACTTTGAACAGAGAAGTAGTTAGATTGACCCCTTGTCTCACACCAAGGTACATCAAAAACGGATCATAAAAGATTATTTCCAATTTATTACACATAACATATTCTTTGATTGAATAAGGTTATCACTGGTGGGGATAACTCAACTGGCAGAGTGTCTTGGTATCCACGAAGAGTTCTAAACCGAACAAGAAGTACTGTGAGCACTGCTTACCAAGAAAAACCCCGCTCACCCCAACCTGTCAAACCAAAAGGGTGTTCCTTTGACTTTTTGACCCCAAAATCGGTAGGGATCATTTTCTTCTCATGGGTAGTCCATTTGTATGATATGGTAACTCTACGTGGAAAGAATAACACGTAAGAGCCCGAAAACTGTTTTGCTAATTCAATGTCCAGTACTCTTCACCTTTGACCTTTGACCCCCAAATCGACAGGGATCATCTTCGTCCCATGAGGAGTCTGTTTGTTTGGTATGTTGTCTCTAGCTAAAAAGGATAACTTGAGAGCTCGGAAACTATTGCGTCTACAGACGGACGGACAACTTGATTCCAATATAGCACACCCCCACCCACCCCTTCACACACACACACACACACACACACACACACACACACACACACACACACACACACAACTTTGTTGCGGGGGTATGATAAAAAATTAAAAAAATTGTCTTGATTAATATGTCCTGGTATATGTAACTATAGAAATATTGTTAAGATTTGAATAATAATTTATAGCTTTCACTTCAGGGAATTCTCTGAAAATGGAGATGCGACACGCGCGATTTACAACACGCTCTCTGTAATAATTTTAAAAAAGATAGAAACTAGTTTGTTTGCAGGCTTATAATGTCGAGAGCCTGTGCATGTTATAGCCAATCGACAATAGCATGAAATGAGATGAATTGGTTCGATCGAATTGTATTTAAAAAAAAATTAATTAATGTTTATTTCTATAGTCAAAACTCTGTGCGTGGAAGAAGTTACTGGATAGGGAAACAATTTGAAATTCTTATCCATAGCCATTATTTACAAATTTTCTCAGATTAACGATGACAGTACAATAAGGAGTAATTAATTAATCAAAATATATTTGATAACATTTTCTGTAGCATACCCATGGACACTTACACGAATTTAACAAAACGCCGACCTACATAATTATTACAATATGCATGCTGAGCTCATTAGAGTTTGATAATTTAATTTTTTACAACGCTTTCCTCTATTTTCCTTTATAGGTCTGCTAAGATCTGTTACAACTTAGTAAGATGCAAATATTCCATAAAATATGGAGTAGTTTTGCTCAGGAAATTGGGGTCACTATTTAAAGTTTTAAATAATCTTTCTAATACGTCACGAAAGTTACTCGTCCTATTTCATTCCTTTTCAGATAGAGTAACTGGGATTGTCTTATTCCCCCTCCCCCCTCTCTCCCATAGCTCCCCTAATGGGCCTCAAACCTCAAACTCCAAACTTTCTCTCGCCTAGGCAGACAACTTGTTTCAAAAAGTATCAAATTTCTTATCTGGCCTTGTGTGTATATAAGCTGTGAATATCGTGCGTTTCGTTCTCGAGTGGATATGTGTGGTGGATCCAATCATGTTGCATCGCAGAGATATATTATAAAGTGTGAACGATTTAAGGGGGAAAACCCACAAAATACATATTCAAACCTCATATCTATTCACCTGTAGTCATAACGTTTTTCTGTACTGGATAATGCAAACTACCCGGTATTTTGTTAATATTGACGCCCTTAAAAATAGAGCTCTCTCTCTCTCTCTCTCTCTCTAGCTCTCTCTCTCTCTCTCTCTAGCTCTCTCTCTCTCTCTCTCTCTCTCTCTCTCTCTCTCTCTCTCTCTCTCTCTCTCTCTCTCTCTCTCTCTCAGTTGTGGATCCAGGATTTCCGAAAGGGAGAGGGGTTACATGTGAATGCCAAGCATCAGCCAAAATACTCTGCCACTTTGGGTGCCAAAACTGGAGTTTTACTAATTTGTGGCGGCCCGGCCCCCATTGAATCTGCAACCTCAACCTCTCTCTCTCTCTCTCTCTCTCTCTCTCTCTCTCTGAAATGTGGGTTTGTTAGCAGGTGGGAAGTGAAGGGAAATGAGCCCTTTTCCTAGAAGTGCCGTGTACATGTTCATTATGTTTATTTTAGCTTGATTATATATACGTGAATACCTTTGCTGTCATTAAACATATTGGCATACATTAAGATGAAGTTCAATAGTCTTAAAATAAATGTATTATCGAACAAATAAGACTTTTTCTACAAAAGATGCTGCTGCTGCAGTGCTTGTTATTAAAACTGTAAGAGCGTATTTCTAAGCTCTGTTATTATGCATAATCTCCTAGCATGAACAACAGCATTATGGTTACACAATTCTTAATCATATTTGATTTTACAAGGGTAAATGTGATAAACAAATATATGGCTAGTAGTTTTTTTTAACCGATGAGAGTAAGAGAGCATAAAAGTTGGTCTTTGGTTGGAAAGAATGTTCCGTGTAAGAGAGTACTTATAGTACCTTATGAGAAAAGAGAGATTTACTTGGCAGTGGAAGTGTAAGGATGTGACCGTAAATTATGATTTATATGTAGAGATATAAATAAACTTAAAACGATGACATGTTTGATCTCTGATCGATATCCTAACGTTTCCATACAACCATTGCCGTCATAGAAAGGACCCTTTAATATGACACAATGTCTTGGAGATAATATACACATTATGGTACTGTAACGGCAAACGAATGTGTATATATCGTTTATTATTGTATGAACGCCCATAAAAGTTTATCCAATGCTCTCTTTCAAATTGTATAAAAAGGTATATTTTGAAAGAGAATACCAGTAAGAATATATCCTCACCGCTAATGGAAAAAAGAAAAATGTCCTTACAGTGCACTGTCTACACAACATAGGTCAGCCTCTCCCCCCCCCCCCTCTCTCTCTCTCTCTCTCTCTCTCTCATAAATCAAACTTATATAAAACCATAAAATGAAATGAGAGGGGAAAATATAAAGTAAGACTGGATTGAAATTAGTACGACATCCCCCTTTTCTCTCTTCGTTTCTCTTGCTCAGATTTAAATGCTGATGCATGGAATGCGAGAGTCAATTAATTCTCTGTAGGTTGAATTATTTCTATCAAATCGAAGTTTATCAGCTTAGGATATCTGTACATGATTATAATCATTCAACTTTAAACTCACCCGATCTGAGGTCTTTGATTATTGGACTCTCTTTCGGCCATCTGTAAGATAATACACACTTCATTAATGGATTTTGAAAAGTGGCGACGAAAGGACAATCCGATATATTTTTTTCAAAACATTTCTTACCGTATCCAGAAATAAAGAATTCCCAACTGAAAAATAAATTCACAGAACGACGAAAACAGAAATAAGCACTGATATATAGATGTATTTAAAAAAAATTACACAATTAAAGCACAAATATATTAGCAAAATTCTAATAAGAATATATATCCAAACTGAAATATGATCAAAATGATTAGTAAACAAAGGAAAAGACTGCGAATGCACAAGATGAGAGCTTCGAGTTTTCACTGTCGTTGCTTTGGAGCAATTTGAGTGAAAGGTCATTGTATATTTGGAATTTCCTGTTCAGGCACACATTTTCAACGCATGCGCTATAAATGTATTTGGAATTAAATGATAAGTTTATGATAAAATTCTTTTTTCTTTACAACCCTCCCCATTCATCTGTTCAAAATTGTTTCTTTAAATGCTGTGTTTCTATTTGATATTGCTATTGCTAAACAAACTTTCATATATCATTCAGAAGAGATGCAAATTCTCTAATCAGGACTGCCTTTAAACCTTTCTTAGAACTTCAACATGACTCAGACACTCTATTTAATTTCATTGAAAACAGAAATATTATTATTTTCATATTACATTTGGGTATAATAGCATGATGTATTTTCTTTCTCTTTCTCTCTCTCTCCCTATGCGCCATTCTCTCCATATGAGTCTCTCTCTCTCTCTGTAAGTGTGTGTGTTTCCATCCATCAGAACATTGTGAGTACTAGTAAGGCCATGGTGATCAAACCTGATCCATAATTTCCCCATAGTTGGATGCCTTAATTTCTCAAGGTCAAATGTAAATGGTTAATCACAAAGGAAGACTGGGATTACGAAACATGGCATACTAGTACCTCATGGTGTTGGTGCCAAGTAATATTTTCAATTCGCAAGTTGTGATTTATTAAAATGAATTCTGGAAAGTATTGAAGGCTTATGTTCTTTGACCTTCTATTTCAGCGAGTGTTGCAAGTAGTACGAAAACCAGTCTTTGATATACGATTACTTCTGTGCACTGAAACATTACTATTATATCACTGTACGTGGTACTCACCACTTGTGGTGTTTTGCACTTCACCAAAGTTTGTAGAAGACGCGGTACGTCAATATAACAAATTGATTGGGGGATTAAACGTCTAAGTTACCATATGACTTCATGTAGAAAAAAAGCTATTGGATACTCTTGAGGCAACGGTTTTTGCTCAATAGATTTGATATATCATATATATCACAAGTAGATTTTTTATCAAGATAAAAAAGCCCTACTGATGTTGATGTTGGGGTTCAAAGGTTAAAGTCATTACCGGACTTACGATAAAAAGCTTGTAGACACTCATTATGAGGAGATATGCTCCACCTTGCGAAGCCCTTGTTGATCCAGATAATTACAGAATGGTAGGTCTCTGACCTAATCTCTGAAAAAGGCACTTGAATTTTCTCCGTACAAATGAAGCAAAGACAAAGGGATGTTTTTCCAAATTTGGATATCGAAGAAAAATAAGTTTGTAAGAATATAGAAGCCAACACATATCTTTGGTGTTGATGACTAGCATGCCAACGAATTTACGCTCTCCATGAGATATGCGATGTGTTGGAAAAATGCAGTTATATGTACCTGCATGACTGTAGATATACTGACACTCTCCATAAGATATGTCTTATTGAAATATTTTGAAATATTCAAAATTCGTGCTTCTTTCTATTTTATTCTTAGCCTTTTATATATTTTTTAATAGAATGATTAATTGAGAAATAGTTTTAGATAGGCACTTCAAATATACAATGACATGACTACTATGTGTTGGTCATGCAAAAATAATTATATGATGTGAGAAATGAGACATTACACACTTTATTTATTTTGCTATATAAACCTAATTCGATTTGGTACCAATACTTTAACTGCTAAACCAAACTGGTTGTGGTCGATTGACTGGTCCATCGCGGGAGAAATGTCTCTCCTATTTCTGTCGGCTATGCAAGTCACGTGATTCTCGGTTTGCTGCGTACGTAATGGCGAGGTTTTGATAAAATACAGAAGTTATTAGATGAAACGCAGAGCAGAGAAAAGAAAATGTAATTATTGATTATAAATTAAGATATTGGGTATGTTTTTTTAAAGTAGTCGATACACTGGTAAATGCACGCAGTCACGGTGTCGTCTTAACAGTTGAAAGTCATAAAATCATGTGCATCAAGTAAAAACAACCTTAAAAAGATAAAGGTGTCTCACATAACATTTATAGGCTGTGTCCTCTGTAAAACGGCCGTAGATCGTAAGTTATGTCTCACGACTAATTTTAAGACTTACGACCTTTTGTTAAACAGGCCCAATTCTCGGGTCAAAATAACCAGTTGTTGTTGTCCGAGAGCACAGTCAATAACTGTATTATACTATCAATCACACTATTCTAATTTACCAAGGGCCAAAATTCGATCTTATTGAAACCTCTTCTTTCTCAATCTTGGACTTAATCACTGGACCAGTTTTAGCCAAACTTGCTTCAAAGCATCCGTGAAGGAAAAAGGTTTGTTAAATCGAAGAGCTATTCCAGGGAAGAGATTTATAAAACATGAAAATAAGATGGAGTGAACATTTCTTTATGAAATATTTGTTTAAATTGTGACAACAAGGAACAAAACTATCCACATGCACAGCAGGGTTTTAAAGTATACACGATGATTATGTTTAGGAAAAAACATTGAAAGTGTTCTTCTCAAGAACAAAGTTGACACAAACTGTCAAATATCAACATGAACGCGTCTAGATGTAGAGTAGCTTGAAGTTTGTTCAGCCCATGATAAGTTTGAGCAAAACAGGACCCTAAACGGGATTCAGCAATTCTTGAAAATCTTATTTTGTAACACGATACTTCCCGTTAGGTATGACCTCGCCGACGGTAACAATCGTTCAACGCAAACTTTACGAGAATTGTATGACGTTGCGCGCAATGATCGAAGATCGCACACGCTTTTTAACTATTCAAAGTATGAAAATCAGTGAACAATCCTATATCAGTTGACAGGTCATAGACTGATTACCAAGACACCGAAGAAATAAACCTGACCCCCTTATAAGTAATCATCAAAACGTACTTATTTTTCAAAATATAGGGATACAATACTAAATTCATGTGTAGGTTTTGCACATAACTGCTATTCCAAGGCCAAGGTGACAATACAGTCGGACTTCAATGTGTTTCATTGAAGTTATAATAGAAAAAAAAACTATTTAGCTTTGAAAATCAGATCTTCCAACAGCCTGTTGGTTTTCCCTGGTTGACTTGTTGCATGAAGGAAGGGGAATTTTTGCTGTACATGTTGTCTACAAAGGAGGGTATCTATCATGCATTCATTTGATGTACCCTAAAGGGCTCAAAAGGGGCCATGAAAACTGAAATTATATGTTTTTCTCAATTTGGACTTCAACAGCAGGCTGGGTGGCAAATGCGGTGACTTTGGCTTTGGTTTAATTGGGTTGTAATATTCCATATAGCATGTACGTAACGGTCGTTATAATGATTGATGTATCGCAGTATGAATTTAACAGCAATTGTTGGACCATTAGTTTCACGCAGATTTTGGCAATTGCAGATGGTTCCGTGGTCCAGTCTTGACTGACCGGCGGGTTTAACGGTCACCAGAGGAAAATCAATCGTCCATTTAAAGTGATTCAGTTTACGGTGTTGTTTGTAATCTCTGATATCAAAAGTGGTCCACTGCCCGTTGTCTTTATCCTGTTCGTTATCGGGAGAGTCGTTGCAAATCTTCCAAATATATCTATAAGGTTCAATTATGGCGTCTAAGACTAAAGAATAATGTATTATATTGGTACAACATTTAGGATTTTCTTTTCATGTGGCTTATATACCATCGGAACAAAAGAAACTGAGTGGTTTTGTAATTTCATCTATAGATTCATACACTAATATTATGCTGCATTTTGCGTATCTTTATTTAATATGCATAGTCTTTCAAATTAAAATCAAGTACAGGGATCCGCTCACGTAGATCGCTACACTAGTGTAGTGATTTTAATCATATTGTCTCAATTCAAACATCAAATCACGGATTATGTCCATTATGGTTGATAGGAACAGTCGCTGAGTAATGTGAAGTGGAGCAAAAAAGTTTCACGTTTTGCTGCAGTAGATAGTCACTAACGCGTGCGGTCCTCCGTTTTTCTACTGCAGAATGACGTTGCGATGGTTGTTGTAAATGAATGGAATGATGTGCTGACGTACAATCTCATCACAATGGCGTACACCGGTTAAGTTGTTCCCCACTATCACCATGTGTTGTAATTGTGCCCTAGACCATAACGCTCTCTCTCTCTCTCTCTCTCTCTCTCTCTCTCTCTCTCTCAGCCGAATTGACGGCGCTGAATAATGCAGGCGTCAATGTAATGTTCTCCGGCACGACGGTACGCCAGAAAAACGACCTTCACTGCTGTGGAAGTGAATCTTGACTTGTCCGAAAACAGAACGACAATGCCTCCTACATCACGCTAACCTCGCAACAAAGTGACGATAGAGCAGAACAAAACGGATAGCAGGACGTCGAGGACGGATGTTGGCCTCTCGTATTCTGTTCCTTACGGTAAGATACGAGGATTTATTTTTCGATACCCAGGGATGCTACTAGCGGTCAAAGAAGCCAATTGGAATCGATTACGCAGGTGTGACGTCCGTGTATACGAATCTCACCGACGTAACCTCACAAGCAGGCGTCCTGATCGTGGGCGGGCCTGAATAGTGCCAGTCTGCTGATATCGTATCCATATGAACTCCAAACTGTCTTGCCACTTTGCTTTGGGACATCCCAGCTTCAAGCATCCCAATATTATCAGTTTCAATCATGCGAGGCATCTCCCAGTCAAAATTTTATTCCAAAAAGCAACGTTTTTCTGTTACAATACATTTAATAATGTCAATGAATGCAAGAAATTCTAATCGATTACTAACAACGTGTCGGTTAGACTCGAAACTTTGAGAAGTAAAGATCGATCGAAGATTTTTTTTTTTATGTTTTCATTTAACTTTAAAGTATACACAGTGTCTGTTTTCTGCTAGTATATACAAGTTTGTTTATTACTCTGTTTAGCGCACAGGTGAGCAATTTGGTGCATTGACCGCTTGCATTTCTGATCAAAATATTTTCGTTTAGGTCGTTGGTGCTGCACATTTTTCACATCTTTGATCTCTTTCTAAAACCACTTGACCAAATGGAAATCATTGAATTTCTGTATGGCAATACTCACTTCATTCAGAGGGTTTAAAATGCCTTTGTGTCCGGATAGTTGAGCCTTGGATATGGAGTCATGAAATCCATAGAGATGTTAAATATGAAATATTTTATTTTATTGAACCTTCCTTTGCGTATTCAGTTTGCATGACTAAAATAGATATATTGAAATGCATGATTACCAAACTTCAATCCTTTGCCCAAAAGGGGCACATAATTTGTTTGTCCCTCACTTCAAAATCATATCGGCTCGTGCCATGACCGCGTCAAACCTAAGACGAAAAATAGGTAGTGATTGCTCCTCCGCCAAACGCTCAGCATTTAGAAGTGAGAAACACGGGTATTTCGGATATGACCTTAAAACGGAGATCCGGTGTCACGATAGGCGTTGGCACGTTAAAGAACCCTCACTGCTACGGCCCTGAGCGCTAAGCATAGGTCTAAATTTGTGGTACTTCACCAACAGTTGGTAACGTCTCAATATGAGTGAAAAATTCTCGACGGGATGTAAAACAAACAAACAATCAATCAATCAAACAATCAAAATCATATAGGAACTTTGTCAACGAGAATATTTAATGAATGATTGGAAAGAAATATCTCATTAAGATCATATTTAGTTGCAATACGAGTCTTGTTCTCAGCATTGTTCTATTTCTGATAAGGGAAAAATGTGCAGATTTGCAAATTTTATATAAAAATTGAAAACTTTTAGAAAAGTAGTAAATTAAGTTATAAAGTCCTGTGTATGCTTTATATGAATTCTAGTCGCACTCTTCTATGAAAAATTTAAAGATATGCAAGGGCGTATGTAAGGGATAATAGATTTACGTGTTTAGGAAATTTAGGAAGGGGGTTTGGGGGCTACTTTGAGGCCTCCAAGTTTTAGAGAGCAAAGGCAAAAGCCTGTGAATTTACAGCATTTCTGGGTGCTAAATTTAGATTTTCAGAAAAGAGGACTTTCAAAACATAAATCTGAATTTTCCTTTAAAAATCCCTGCTTTCGTCCTTAATTATAGTTACAGTCTGAAGTTCTTACGGAAATCATCATCGCTGCGCTGAAAAATGTGGAGATAGTCGGAACCATTAAAGTATCTAGATTTTCAAGACTGCATTTTTCTGTATTCTTAGTTTTGTTGAGGGTTGTATTCTGCTGGTTTCGTAATATGCTTCTTTTCAACATATATTTTCAAATCGAATAATCATGAAAGTAATGATAAAAACTAATCGATGGGACACTGACAAATCAGGCATTTTTACGTTAATGCCAACGTGAGGCGTTGCAGTTCATACCCTCATGTAAATTTAATGCATTCGCTAACAATGCGCGCATGGGGTTTTGACAAATACAGTACCTCTACTTAACGGCTAGGAATCCCTATAGAAAGATTGATTGATTGATTATTTATTGTTTTCCGCCACACTCAACAATTTTTCAGTTATCTGGTGGCGTTCAGTTTTTGTTGGTGGAGGAGAGAACCCAGATGCAATGTACCTGGGAAGAGGCCACCGACCTTCCGCAAGTAAACTGGCAAACTTGCTCACATAACGCCGCGGCCGAGATTTTGAGCCCGATGCTCTAACCACTCGGCCACGGAGGACCCCTATAGAAAGAAAAAGTGAAATGTAAATATAAGAAATAAACGTTAATGCGCCTCATGACGTATGGCTGCGTGAAGCGTCTCAGTTCATTCCAAAAACTAAACTCTTTGCTTAAATGAATCCAGTTTTTTCAAAAACCCATAATTCACAACTTCATTCACCAAGAAATCATTGAAACGATCTACTTTCTCACTTTAACAGCGAACGAACGATCAGCGAGAGGAAAGCGAACGCTGTACGAACGCAGAGCAAACGAAGCTGAACGGTTGATTGATTGATTAAATATTATTTAACGTCCCGCTGGAGAATCTTTCACTCATATAGAGAAGTCACCATTGCCGGTGAAGGGCTGCAAAATTTGGGCCTATGCTCGGTGCTTATTGCCTTGGAGCAGGGAGGGATCTTTTACGTGCCACACCTGCTATGACACGGGACCTCGGTTTTTGCGGTCTGATCCGAAGGACCGCCCCATTTAGTCGACTCTTACGACAAGCAAGGGATACTGAGGATCTATTCTAACAACCCGGGTGGTAAGCGAACGCTAAACGAACGCAATGAAAGGTGAGTGTGACCACTGAACTTGGTGAACGGTGAGTGAATGCGGCTGCAAAGTAAAATGTGAGCTATCATTCTGATATCATGAGACTAGAGTAAAGCTATCATTGCTTTTTTGTTATTCAAAAGACTTCTTAAAGAAACAAGAGGTGTTTGTGAAACACGGATGTCCTCCTCCCTCCCCCATATGATAGCAAAATAATTCTGGTACCCATAGATAGGTCCTGTCACAAGAAATACACATGCAAAATCTGAAAGCCTTAACACAAACAATTTTATAAATTATGACCAAGATAAAGAATGGCCAAAATACAAAGTCAAGCTGTCAAGGTCAAACATTACTGCTTTAAAAAAGTTTTGTCTCAAGAAATACAATATACACATTGTGAAATGTGAAAGCCCCATCACCATCCATTCAAGAGTTATCACCAAAGTTGAAGTTTCTGCGGACAGACCAAAAGGCGGTTATGGGGCAAATAATAATAATAATAATGATAAAGACTAGTGCAATTATATGAAAAAAACATTACATCTATGTACGTTCACCGGTACATGCACAGATATATCTCACGAGGTAAACTTTGCTTCACACTGTTTTAGCTAAATTTTCACTATCGATAGTTTCATTTCTATTTTTCATAATTTTCACCAAGTTTGCATTTTCTTTACGATTATTGTTTGACTCCAATCAAGCATGTCTTTAATATTTACAGTCTCTGTCTATAGGGTATCAGCAAATAACAAATAGTTCAAAGTGGGTAAATACATACACATTAAACTAACGAGGATTATTATTGGTATTCTGTGACATCACCTCAATGGTTGGAAAAGGCTCCAAAACAGTACAAATAATGCTGTACTAAAAATGATACAATCATATGTATAGACCCAAAGCAACAATTCCGAAAGTGTAAGATGGATTTAATTTGTATTTTCCATAGGAGTTACATGTATTAAATTTATCACTGTTCGTTATCATAGCATTTTTATGGAATGAGGATAATGCAAAATTTGTATTTGATAAATTTTAGAATTTTTAACTATCAATTGTGGGAACAACATGGAAAATGTTAAGATAAAATAATTATTGGAAACAAATGTTACGTTAGTTTCAAAATTTGAGAAAATGAATTGCAATTTCTTTCACACTTTGAGGGTTATATCTATTATGAATACTTATGAATTCAATTTGATATTACTGGCACATTATGAAAACATAACATCATCTATACCATGAAAATATCCCATCAATGCCATCACTGAAGGTCAATATTAGCATCTAGATTATGCTCAACTATAGTTGAAACTATTTTTGAGTGTGAAATTTGGATTTCTAAATCGACTACATGGATATAGTTTCAATCAGGGTATACAGATTGTAATAAGAATTATATAATAATAATGCACATATATAGCGCCTTATCTAAATATACTCTAAAGCACTTTACACTACACTAAAATGCAAATCAAAATTATACAGAATACATAAAATCACTTATAAATGCCAGATATCAATATCGCACAATGAACAATTGAAACTGTGAAAGAAATAAAATTAAACTTAGATGGGTAATGATTTCAAATGACAACTTTTTTCTTTTTTAGGGAAATGATTAAAACCACAATTCAAATATAGATATATCAATAACACTTCCTCCAACCTCAAGCATACGATCTTTTTTTCGTTTTCCCGTCGTTGGAAAGATTGAAGTTCTAAATGACAATGAAGGAACAAAGACTGAACTATCAGTGAACACCAAATGAACGATGAACACACAGTGAGCATGTGAACGATGAATGCAAAACTGAACGGGGAGCGAACGCTGAACGTACGCTGTATGCATGTTTAGTGAACGGAACGCAAACAGAAATAAATAGAAAGCAGAACTTGCAGAAGCTGTATTAATAACAAGAGGCCCACAGACCTTATCGGTCACCTGAGTATTAGTTAAAAGGATCACTAGTGCCAAAGGCTCTGAAATCTAGAACATATTTCCTGTTCTGCATATCTAAGCTAAATTCTAATATTCAGTAACATTATAAAACAAGATGCATTCTTAGAACTTAAATGTAATATTTTATGTAACTTTAACACAATACGACTAATTTGGACCTGTTCTAGAGTCAAAACCCTAAGGTTGCAATACTTACAAATTTGGTACATCCTTTCCTGCTTTTCATAACTATACACATCGTATTTAAACCATATCAGCAAACTGATAAATTATAAATATTTCAAATTTTATGTCCATTTACCAGCTCGGTGGAATCAGGTGCCTATGAGGAGTAAGTATAGCCTATCTTTATGCAATATGTATAATCAAGAAGTTCTTTAAATTACGAAAATTTAGATAATTGACTACATGACAAAAAGACAAAATTGCAAACGAAGGAATTAAAGCATAAAGTACACACCTCTGGTTTGCGTTTGTCCCGTTTAGTTCTCGATTTTGTATTCTTTCTAGAATATATATGAAACTGTTCACTGTTCATTATATTCACCTTTTTTAATTTTTTAAAACTGATACCTCCTGGTATGAAAAAAAATCTTGAATTATATATTCTTTTTGAATATTAGATGTTGAAAATATTTGAATGTATTTGATAAGTTTTCATTCCATTTTCATCAATGAATTAAGCCATTAGTAATCCTTTAGTGATTAATGTCACATAGTGAATTTTGTTTATGTCCATGTATATAAATATCGTTGAACAGTTGGTCATGATCAATGTGGTTATTTTCTGTTTATTTGATAAATGCCACTGCCAATAAAAACAAAGATTAAAATTATTGCTACTATCAGCATCATGATCTGTATTTGCTTAGATTAAGAGATAAAAGTTACCCGAATGATATTTGTGAAGATATCAAAACAATTTTCAATATAGAAAATTAGATGAAATATTCCAAAATGTGATAGATCTATACTTGCACACTTCAGATGTTCTGTACTTTCAATTACAATAGAAACGGGTGCTCTCTAGCAGACAGATCATGCACTATGTCTTCGCTAAATAATATAACTTTATACAATATATAGTACTCAAATTTTCCAATTCTTCACTAGCAATGAATGTAACTCCACAATATTTATGCCAAAGTTAGATATCATTTTACTTTTCACGAATTCTCAATGATCAACTGTGGAATTCATACATTCAACTGAGCAGTATGTACAAAAAAAAATCCATTTTGTAGAGAATTTGCGTATCTGCATTGCTATTCTCTTTTAATCAACGGTAACGTGTAGGACCGATGCGCTTGGTGTTTAATTTTGTAGATAATTATAGAAATTACCATAACAACATTACACGTAATAACAGCATATATCACTATCATAAACTATTTGCTTGCTTATAGAGCAGTAGTCTAGGGGGAGATAATTTATCCCAAATTTGTTTTTTGCTTACAATTCAGTTATACAATACACAGTACTCAAATTGTTCACTAGCACTGGATGCAATCCCACATTATTTATTCCCAAGTTAGATATAATTTTCTTTTAACGAATATCCAATGATCAACTGTAGAATTCATACATTCAACTGAGCAGTATGTACAAAAAATATCCATTTTGTAGAGAATTTGCGTATCTGCATTGCTATTCTTTTTTAATCTGCAGCAACGTATAGTTCCGCTGTGCTTGGTGTTTAATTGTGTCGATAATTATAGAAATTGTAGTTACCATAACGACATATACCACACGTCAGAACAGTATATATCACTAAACTATTTGCTTACTTATAGAGAAAGAAAATTGACAGTAGTGTAGGGGGAGATAATTTATCCGAAATTTGTTTTTTGCTTACAATTCAATTATCCAGTATACAGTACTTAAATCTTCCAATTATTCACTAGCACTGGATGTAATCCCACATTATTTATGCCCAAGTTAGATACTAGTATCATTTTTCTTTTAACGAATTTTCAATAATAATCTGTGAAATTCATGCATTCCATGCATTTGTATGTACAAATAATCCATTTCCTATTCTTTTTTAATCTACAGTAACATATAGGACCGATGCGCTTGGTGTATAATTTTGTAGATAATTATAGAAATTGTTGTTACCATAACAACTTATACCAAATGTCATAATGGTAGAGAACGAAAATTAACAATAGTCTAGGGGGAGATAATTTATCTCTTTTTTTTTTTTTTTTGCTTAAAATTCATCATTCAAACTTTACAAATGTATTCTGTGTATTTTTTCCCTTTTACACAAACAAAGGCAATTGAATATACTTTAAAACTACTTTTCTATGCTTTTCAATCACCTCCAGCGAAGAAAAGGAATAAAAAAGTTTAATTAGCTTAATATTTGTGTTAAATGTTTTATTGTTCCAGGAACATATAATCATATTTCAAAGGACTTTGAAAGGACGCGAGCTTTTCTCAGAAGTTAAAATGGTGTCTTCAGGGCCACCAAGAAAACATTAAGTGATGATCCATGCACGGTTCCGGTGGGGGGTTAACAGGATGACGCTTAAAAATAGCAACAGAAAGTAGAATAAAATCAGCATGATTTTAATTGACAATACTGATCATAAACTTCAATCAATCGCCACAGAGTCTTCAAGGAAGGGATATGCAACCTGAAATAAAAAAAACCACCCAATTTATTTAAATGTACTTCATCACGAATTAAACACATAAAATAAGGATATGTCCTTTGACACTTTACATTGGAAATATGCTTTTATACCATATTAAGCAACCGTGGTTGTCAGAACTGGACATTTAATTTCCCATCATTTAATCTAAATTTACAGTGTATAAATTAATTCAGATAAAGATACTTCTTACCAATAAGGGAGAAGGCGGAAAAGAGAAAAAAATACTGATATACTGATGTTTTGAAATACAAAAACTTATTTTACAAAGTATACTATTCCCAAGAAGTTCACTAGTTCAATTTTGGAGTTCTAATGTAATCAAGAGTAGTTAGCAAATTTACTCTAAATGTAATGCGAGAGGAGCTCATAATATAATCTAATGCACACATCAAAACAAGAGGATAAATCTAAAATAATCACAAAAAGATAATGAAAAATTTACACAAAGCAATATTAATATAGTAATTATAGTTCAGTAGGGTATGGACAATAACTCTTCAGAAAGTCTCCTTTGTTTACAATTTATTTTTCGTCAACATGTTTACATTCCTTAGTCAGGAACAATAACTCTTTGGAATTCTTTCTTTGTCTATCAAAATATCGTCAATTTTTTTGCATTATGAGAAAAGTTTATTGAAGATCTTGACAAATATTCTCTTATTGAATGTTGAACTTGCAAACGTTTTATTCTCGATATTTCCTTCCATGTACTCGTTCATTATTTTGTTGCATGCAAATATACACTTGTACTTGTATGCCTCGTGTGGAACATTATCTTATTGAAATAAAAAGGTGTCACATTTTCCTCAAAAATTTACAAATCAATCTTAAGAGAAGCATTTAGAAGACAAGTTATAAATAAGGAAGATTGTGTTTCTTCTTGAGTAGGAAACGGATTAAAAAAACAAGCCTAAGCAAATGTTTGATACAGTTAGTAAATTAAAGGGGAAAAACAGGAGCATTGAATATGCAAGAATGTTAAACAATGAGTTTAGTATCAATGTGTAGCAATGTCTTTATCAAATAAATAAATTAAAAAAAAAAAAAAAGAAAATTAAAAACAGGAAATAAAATTAAAAAATAATAATAATAAAAAAATTAATAAAAATATTTTGTGTGTATGAATGAATGAGAAACATCATGGTTATGCGTTATATTCTTTTGGCAATATGTATTGATTTGCAATGTGCTCTATCATTTGGTGCTCATTACTGACTCTTCGTGTAACATTTATAGTAAATTCGTACTTCATGTCCCACTGTATCATGTGCAGATAGTAACGGTAAAGTATAGACGTACCTTGGATAATTACACGATACACACCTACATGTATTACTAATATATATCTTATTCACAAATAATTCATTAGCTATAACATCTGATCAAAGAATATGTCTTATTTGCAAATACTAACTATACTTATTTACGTACAGAAACTAATTGTAAACAAAGACGAAGGGAACTGCAGAGAAAGGGTGAAATTTAGCTGTTTGAAAGAATACTGTTAAAAATCATTCGAGAAATACTTACGATGACCAGTGCATCCATCAATCTGAAGTGTTTAATTAATCCTAAATGTTCGATAAAGTCCAAGAAATAGAGATAATTTCATTCGAAGCGAACACTGTCCGCCATTATTTTATTTCCGAAATTAGTGACTGACGTCACAAAGTATATATATTGTTCAGATTGCCGTTTTTTGAAGCCTCAGCGATAGAAAATCACCGATAACTAAATATCTTCTGCAGAAATGCTGGAGATACGTTAAGGTTATATAAATGAAGGAATCCTTAACCTCATGCACTCTTTGGTTTTTCTATATATACCTAGTTTTAAAAAGATAAAGCCAAAAAACCAGCGTGTTGACGTTATGACTGAGATTCTCAGGTGGCGATATATACTTTTAAAAAGGGTCCTCTTTTTAAATGACTGATACTCGATAAAACAAGAGTTTTATTCAATGATTTTATGTTAGAATAGTTGTAAAAACATTGAATTTTTATTAAATGAAAATAAAATGGCCGTCTATACAGTAATCTCAAAGTTATAGCCATTTGAAAAAACACACCGTACAAAGTCGACACGGATGTGTCGACTTTCTCCGGTGTCGACTTTCAGCTGGTGTTTATCAGGCGGGTTGTCGACGTTACGCGGGATTTTCGTATATATATATATATATATATATATATATGTATATATATATATATATATATATATATATATATATGTATGTGTGTGTGTGTGTGTGTGTGTGTGTGTGTATTGTTAGTAAACGTCAGTAGGATGTGTACTAGATTTTGACTTGTCGTCAGGTGAGAGTTCTAGATTTTCATATTACGCATGCGTGATAAGCTATTTCATTGTTTACATTAGAGTTCAGACTAAGCTGTATTTTCTTCAGCTGTGGAATACTGCACGACTAGAGCAATCAAAATAGCTGCAACATTGGAACGACAAGTAAGCTCAAAATCTCAGTCATGAATATGTTTGATATATAGCAAGGTAGAGTGATATATTAGTCAATGGGGTGTTATTTCTTTTTGAAACACCCTCTGACAAATGTCAACTCAAACATTGCGCAACAGTATTCAATGTGCTTCATATGCATATTGTGTTGTCATTTAGCAGAAATTGTATTCCTTTTCGCTTTTCTTTTCTTTTTCTTTTCTTTTCGAAAAGATAAAAACAATTAAGGCGGAACTAGAATTGTGTGATCCATGGAGGATATGGAATGAGGAAGCTCAGCAGTTCACTTGGAGGAGATCTAACCCAATTATTCAATCTAGAATTGACTATTTTTTAGTTTCTGATTGTATATCAGTAGAATGCTTGACACCAAAATAATTCCAGGATACAGAACAGATCATTCTGCCATATTTTTGAAATTCAAATCAAGTGAAAGTAATAGGGGAAAGGGATATTGGAAATTTAATTCTCAATTATTATTTGAAGACAGATATATAGAAAAGGTGAAACAATGCATCAGAGATACAATAGAAGAGTACATGGAATCAGGTAACATTGAACAAAAAGAAAGCATTGAGTTCAGAATTAGTAATCAATTGTTTTGGGAGACTCTGAAAATGAAAATGAAAATTTGGTCAGTATCACTAGAAATATTCATCAATAAGAGCCAAAAAAATTAAGGAAGAAAGAAAAGCATTGGAAAAAGAAATTTTACAATTAGAATCCAAAGTAAATGTTTCAGGGAAAGCAGAAGATGTTAAATTACTTGAGGAAAAACAACAAGAATTCAAGGTCAAAGTATGTTGAAGGGTTAATTTTAAGATCAAAAGCAACTTGGCATGAAGTGGGGGGAAAAAAATTCGGAATATTTTTGTAAATTGGAAAAAAGAAATTTTGTAAATAAAACTATTTCTGAACTCATTGACTCTGAGAGAAATCATATTACAGATCAAAATCATATTTTGACAGAGCAAGTTAATTATTTTGCAAATTTATACAAAAGTAAAACAAAACCTGGTAGTCAAGCATCCCACTGTGAAGATTTCTTTTTAAAACATAACACCAAATTAACAAATACACAGAAGGAAAGCTGTGAAGGTATTCTTAGCTTACAGGAATGTAGTGACGCTTTGAGGAATATGAAGAATAAAAAGTCACCAGGTTCAGATGGTTTTACAGCTGAGTTTTACAAATTTTTCTGGAAGGATATTGGTTTGTTTGTCTGTCGTTCTTTAAATGAAGGATACCAGAATAGTAAATTAACACAGTTTCAATCACAAGGCATAATAACGTGTATTCCAAAAGAGGAAACGGACAGACGTTATATAAAAAATTGGCGACCCATTTCTCTGTTGAATGTAGATTATAAGATTGGTTCAAGTTCTATAGCAAATCGTCTCAAGAAAGTACTCACAAGTATCATAAGTGATACACAAAAGGGCTTTATCAAGGGACGTTTTATAGGTGAAAATACTTGGTTTGTATATGATTTAATTGATTACTTAAAAAAGCAACAAAAACCTGGATTGCTCTTGCTATTGGATTTTGAGAAAGCATTTGACTCTTTGGAATGGAACTTTATTACAAAGGCACTGAAGTCATTCAACTTTGGGGAATCGATTATCAAGTGGTTTACAACATTATACTTTTCTAGTACAAGTGCGGTTATCAACAATGGAAATTTATCCAAATTCTTCAGACTTGAACGAGGTTGTAGACAAGGGGATCCTTTGGCACCATATATCTTTATTCTCACTGTAGAACTATTAGCTATATCAATCAAGGAAAATGTCACAGGTATAGCCGTTAATGGAAGAGAAAATAAAATTGGTCAGTATGCGGATGATTCCTTTTTAACTTTGGATGGTAGTGAAAAAACTCTCAGAGAATCTGAGTACTATTGATAAGTTTGGTGTTGTTTCTGGCTTACGATTGAATATTTCAAAGTCACAAGCTATTTGGTTGGGCAGTAAATCAGGTTGTGAAGAAACTTTGTGTGATGAGTTTGAAATAAAATGGGATAATAAAGAATTTAAGCTTCTTGGAATAACCTTTACCAAAAATCTGGAGGATATGGTTTCATGTAATTACTATTCTAAAATTAAATCCATTAAAAAACTGTTAGCATCCTGGATGAAACGAGGTTTAACGCCAATAGGTAAAATTGCAATTATCAAAACATTAGCTCTTCCAAAGCTCATACACTTATTTTTTGCACTGTCTGATCCATCAAAACAATTAGTAGACGAGATAAATAAAATATTCTTCAAATTTATTTGGGGATATAAAGTAGAAAGGTTGAAAAGAAACACAATTGTTGGTAATTATGATGAAGGGGGATTGAATATGGTTCATTTGTCATCTTTCATATCTTACATAAAGTTAAAATGGGTCAAAAGGTACCTATCAGACAATGAGGGCATGTGGCAAAATATGTTGCATAGCACTTTAGACCTGAAATGTGTTGAATTTATTTTTTATTTGTCCAAAGAAAAGTTGTGTGAATTTATGTATCAGATTGATAATGTATTCTAGAAAGATGTGTTTAAAGCTTTAGTGAAAGTTAAAAAAAGTCCTCATGATGTATCAGATTATTTACAATTAGATATAAGAAACTTTGTGGATATTAACAAATGGAATATTTATACTGAATGGGTAAGAAAAGGTATCAAAACTTTGAATGACTTAGTAACACGAAATGGAACTTTTAAATGTTTTAATGATGTTAAAGATGTGGTTGGTACAAAAAAATTTTTGAACTATTTTTGTATTATTTCTAAGGTTCCAAAGAAGATCAAAAGACAAATTTCAGAATTTAAAACTGATATGAATCATGGAGGTCTTGTACCAAATCAATGTATCATACAGCCAATTAATTGTAGATCAAGTATCAAATTTTTGTACCAAGTTTTGAAGGAAAAGGAGTTCATAGCTCCAAAACTGAAAAAGGAAAAATGGGAAAGTTATCTCGGTGAAACAATTTCAGAAAAATGTTGGAAATTTTATTATGAAAATGCTTCAAATTGTACAAAGGAAACAAAATTGATGTATTTTCAATACCGTATTCTTATGTGTTACATTGCTACAAACTCTTTCCTTCACAAACTTAAACTTGTAGAAAATGACTTATGTTCTTTCTGTAAATGTAAAAGAGAAACAATTTGTCATTTATTTTATGACTGTGTTCACACCAAAGCCTTTTGGACAGATTTTTTGTTTTTGAGTATATATAATTTATTATGATATTGGGTTAGGATTTAACATTAACCCCTACATTCCAACCTAAGCATTGGATATGGGGTTTTTTCATTAAAGTAACAAATCGGTGTAAATAAACCAACTCACAAATAAAGTTTGAAGAAAAGAAGACAGTACAGGAAGAAACAAAAAATCAAACAATAAGCTATACTCTGGTACTCTTGTATCAATGATCGTGTTTGCTCAATGATGATCTATATATATTACTATCTATATATATTACTAATACCTCCCATTTCGACTTTAGATGATTATTATTTTTGTGACCTTTCAATTTATATAATGTTCGTTTTTATATTGCCCTTGTTTTACATGTTAAGCGCTTTAGAGTAATTATATAATTAGATAAGGCGCTATATAAAAATAGTATAATATAATATAAATATCTAGAGAATCCAGAGTTCGTAAGATCCATGCCTCTTTACATTCAAACGGGACTTAAAAACGTATCTTTTTAAATTAGCATACAGTGTTTAATCATTTTACCTAGACGTATATCAATTTTATTTCATGTATTTTTAACCTTCAGTCATCTTGGTGTCCTTCTGAATCTTTTGTTGTTAATATTACTTTCATTTGTATTCTAGTGTCTGTATAATTGTGTAATTTGAATTGAAGCGTTTTAATCCTTACCATGTTTACTGTATCACAGGCTTTTTGTTAATGTGGTCATGTGATATAATTTTTATCATGTTCAGCGCCTTAGGGTAAATTTATATATATATAGGGCGCTATATAAATGCATATATTATTATTATTATTATTTTACAAAATTGAAAGTAGTACGCAATAAGTGAATACCGATTCCGATCGAGTGTGACTCAATAAGTTAATACAGCGATTGATATCGGGTTCGAAGTTCATTTTTCATGCATTGCTTCCGACTTTGAACTTCCGATAAAGTTTTCACAAATCGTTCTTTTTATTATTTGGAAACTACTTTACATAAAAAATGCACGTGTCTAATCGGAAAGTGCCCAGTAATATTCATTTGTTCGAATTTTTTCCCCCCACTGTTACCGCACAAGCGGACAAGCATTAATGCCGAGCCCTGAAAGGACTGCGAACGATATCTAGTACTGTTTCGCCGCCAACCTTTCTAATTACTTTTTAACAGCTCTATCTTTTAAATGATTTTTAATGTCAATATAGATATTTATATGAATTTTCTTAAAAGTTTATTTATTTGACAAAACAAAAGAGAAATGAGCATGATTAAGATAAAACCACATATTTCAGAAATCAATGGAAATATATATTTTTAAAACATCTTTCCTTTCCGTGGAACACGCAAATGCCCTTTTCACAGGTATTATAAAAATTAGCAAAATTGCAAAGCTTTTTATAATATATGAGTTGAAATGTTGGCGGGAATCTTGAGTTACCGTGCGTAGTTCTTCTTTGTAGGAACTCGCGCCGTATGGCATTTATAGGCTCTAATAGAACACATTCATAGAAAAATGAAAACCATTTTCAGTAGGGTGACCATAATAGTCAAAATTTAGATTACTAGCATTATTTCTTAATTGGGAATTCAAGACATTTACTTGGGGTTTAAAATAGTGTTATGTATAATCATCAGTGTAAGCACTTTATGGGGACATTTAAGTTTTAAGAATACATCTTGTTTTATACTGTTGCTAAATATCAGAATTTAGCTTAGATATGCAGAACAGGATTTTTTTTGTAGATGTTTCAGTATTAAGGGCAAGTGATACTTTTAATTATACCCAGATGACCGATAAGGCCTGTAGGCCTCTTGTTTTAAAAAATTACTACATATATTCAGCTTTTCATTCATTATTCAATGCATGGCAGTTTCAATTTCTAATAGTATCTGCCATATTTAACGATACAGTTGAGAATCTAATAATGCATATCAAAACAATTCCGACGAAGGTTTGTAATGTCTATGATGCTTCGTGATTAAGCAGACTATCTACCTGTGATTAAGTTCTCTTGTAAGGGACTAGAACATGCATGTATTAGGACTAATTGCTTCAATCTCACGTGTCGAACTGCACAACAGGACCACAAGAACAATAGCATGACGTCACGACAACGTTTTAATTGAACCGATTATGTAATTCATTATATGAATAATGTTTTGTTCGTGTTTTATGTTTTGATTGACTGCACATCAAAATAATCCTTTTTTTTTCATTTCAGAATAAAGTGAAAGAATCATGATCAGCGTGTCCTTAAACACGCAGACCGTATTGGCGGGAGTTAGTATAGGTCTCGTGATGTTTTACGCCATCAAACGAATGCGATATCGTCTGCCACCAGGACCAAGGTGTATACCACTAGTCGGAAATTATTCAGGTCATTTTCTAAAATCTTTGTAGCAAGTTCACACACACACACACACACACACACACACACACACACACACACACACACACAGAGAGATTTCATTACAAAGGCGATTGCGGATAAATCTGTGAAATTTCGATTTTAACATTCCTTTACTTCTCAAGAAAATCAAAGTCGTTACCCAGTTGAGCGTCTTGAGGAAAACCGTTCTTAACACAGGAAAGTGTCGTATGATAGGCTAGGGAAAAAAAACCTTGAGGAATTTCCTGCAGGAAATTTTAATAGCTCATAAGAAGTGTAGGAAAATTTCAAAATGCATTATTAAATATGTTGAAAATCGAAAACGGTATTACCTGTATTTTCTTTAGGAATTTGTAACATTTCTATAATTTTTTTTTTTAAATTCCACTGTCCAATTGGAAGTGATTGATTGTTTGTTGTTTTCCGCCACACTCAACAATTTTTTCAGTTATCTGGTGGCGTCCAGTTTTTGTAGTTGGGTCTCAATGGGCGAAATCAAAATAGTACCAACTGAGCGTTTCTTGAGATTCAAGACTTTGAAATATGGAATTTAATTGTTATTTGAAAGACAGAATAACATTTCCGTTGTTAATGTCGTTGTTTGTTATTATATCATTCCCAATAGTTAATAACGATTGTTTGGTAAGAGAAGTTCATTATTCGCGGGTGGATTTACTACGAAAGAGATTTTTCCCGCGGAATTTATACCGCATGATATCATTAAATATTTACAAAATAACCTGCTCGAATTTGGTTTTCATTTATAATTACTCGTAATTCATCAAGAATCGTAATTTCAGATAAGCAGAAACAGATAACTACTATAGTGGTAAAATTGCGCAATGTCACGGTTCGGTTGCTTCTTCCTAAAACACAATTTTGTTTTCGGTAATCCCGATTCCGATTTTTTATTAAACAAAACGAATGTAGCGTGTGCATCGTGAAGAAAGTAACAGACTGTTTCGCGAAGAAACCCAGGCTAGGTAGCATTCATTAGGAATTGAATCTTGTTCAGTATTCCTATAACCTTCCTACATATTACGTTGAACTTTTGAATTGTTAGGTGTTATTGAAGACAGAGAGTTACTACCGCATAATTGTTGCATCATACATGAACAAAAGATGTAACTTTTATGAACAAGTAGTCTCACTCTGAAAACGTGATATTCTTTTCAGCATTTTTCGCTTGCAATTTGAAGTTAATGATTATAGCCTTTGATAAGTAACTAGTCTTGAAGGGATGCTATATAGGAAGAGGGGGTGGGGGTGGGGGTGTATGTACTTGTTAGGATAATCAACTTTATCCCAAGATCTCCTCTTTTTTATTTTCAAGTAAATAAACATATTTTGCTGACATTTTACACATGATTTTAATCCATTATTTATGTATCTAAAAATAAGGAAATGCCTCCTGCGGCACTGAAACATTTCTCCTACTTTTTCTAATTTCACCTGCCTCTAAATTTGTTTAGAACCCTGATGTATATGATATTGCACCCGACGCCCTTGTGGCTCTTAAGGCCTTTGATTATACAAGTGTATGGGTTGCACCACCCATGGGGATTGTCGTAGTTGACTGCAATTGGTGGGGAAATATAAAATGTCAAAACTACACACCAGAAAGTTACAAAATCTAACGTAGAGAAATACTACTTTTTATCCGAAAAGTGGCGGACAAGTGTTGATACGCGTATCATTGATCAAGTAACTTTTTTCAAATTTCTAACATGCAAGGTGTTTTTGAACTTGATCACATCTATTTTAGCTCCGTGGGGATTCGGGTTGTTAGAATAGACCCTCAGTACCCTTTGCTTGTCGTAAGAGGCGACTAAATGGGGCGGTCCTTCGGATGAGACCGCAAAAACCGAGGCCCCGTGTTACAGCAGGTGTGGCACGATAAAGATCCCTCCCTGCTCAAAGGCTATAAGCGCCGAGCATAGGCCTAAATTTTGCAGCCCTTCACCGGCAATGGTGACGTCTCCATGTGAGTGAAAAATTCTCGAGCGGGACGTTAAACAATATATAATCAATCAATCAATCAACCAATTATAAAAATTCCATAAACCTGTTTTGCATCCAAATTCCATCGACTTTTTTGTAATTTTCGAAATAGCTTAGACGAAGTTCAGAAACGCACCGGTTGTGTTACTTATTGCTATAAACGTCTCAAAATAAACAAAAAAAAAATGCAGTTTAACTATGAATAATTTATTTTCAGATATTGAAATAGGAAGGTAGGGGTACATGTGCGCTTTCAAGTCCATGTTAGATAAACCTGTGCTAATTGTATGATAAAAGGGGCCTCCGTTGCCGAGTGGTTAGAACATCGGGCTCAAAATCACAAAGCCTTTCACCTCTGTCGGCGCGTGTTCGAATTTCGGCCGCGGCGTTATGTGAGGAAGTTTGCCAGTTTACTTGCGGAAGGTCGGTGGTCTCTTCCAAGGTACATTGTATCTGGGTTCTCTCCTCCACCAACAAAAACTGGACGCCACCAGATAACTGAAAAATTGTTGAGTGTGGCGGAAAGCAATAAATAATCAATCAATTGTATGATAAAGTAAAAGATCTTCGTAGTCTGACAGAATGTTTTTTTAAAAGCATAGGAATCCCAGTATAGGAAAAGTTCTTGTGTTGGATGCGCATAGGTTTTCCCCATTTCAGCTATTGCGATTAATGCATATCAGTAAAATTTGGCAATATATATATATATATATATATATATATATATATATATATTATATCACATTTGTATATATTAATAGTGTATATACAATGTAATTGAGAAAGAAGTATGAAATGATCACTTTTGTTTTTCTTTTCAGTGTACACCTCTGTTGAAATCCATAAGAAAGTGAAGGAACTCTCCAAGACATATGGTCCAGTATTAAGCCTGTCTTTTGGTTCGTCTGCGTTTATTTCCCGAAGATTATTGTAATATACCCATCAATAATCCAAGCTTTGATAAGTTAACTTTACAAAGTATGATCTGAATTTGTTTTCGTAGATAAAATGTTTTAGTTTTTTGCTGAGAATGATCTACCGTGTCAAAAACAAAAATGCGTTCCTAAAAATAATATAATTGTATGCTTGTGTTTTAAATAATTAGGAATAATTTACAATCTTATAAACTGTTTTTACAAATACTTATCAAGTTTTGGATTACTACAGTAACTTGATACGAGAAGTGTATCGCGTCTAGTTGACAGGCGCGGATCATCAAATGAAAATCGACGCTTTGCATTGTTTAAACTTTTTGACTGCATTTGTTTGGTACATTTCCATTTGTATTGTTTATTCATAATATTGTAGCTATTAGTGAGTTGTCCCCATACCAATAAGGGCACACTGAGGCAGATCACAAAATTTAACTTAATTAGAATGCATTTTGTATTCATGTACGTTCCATTTTTTTAGGCGTCGAGCTTGCGCGAGAGGCTTCTTGCAATCATGCAGATTTTGTCTCTACACCGCCTTTCCCATCTGAATGGGCGAAATCAAATAGTGCCTATTTTTTACGATTCAAGACTTTGAAACATTGAATTTAATTGATATTTGAAAGGCACAATATCATTTAAATAGTTCATGTCGTTGTTTATTATTGTATCTTTACGAGAAAATTTAATTATTTGCAGATGGATTTAATACGAAACAGATTTTCCCGCGAAATTTGTGTCGTTCGATATCATTAGGTACTTACAAAATAACCTGCCCAAATTTGGTTTTCCCGATTCGTAATTAAGCAAAACGAAAGTAGCGTGTGCATTGCGACGAAAATAACAGGTAATTGTGCGAAGAAAACCCATGCTAGGTAGCATTCATTGGGAATTGAATCTTGTTCAGAATTCCAATAAACTTTCTAAATATTAGGTTGAACATTTGAATTGTTAGACGTTATTGAAAACAGAGAGTTGAAACCGTATAATTGTTGTATCATACATGAACAGACGTTCTATGTAAACAAGTAGTCTCACTCTGAAGCAGTTTTATTCTTTTCAGCATTTTTTGTCTGCAATTTCATTTTATTTATTTTAGCCTTTGTAAAGTAACCAGTCTTGAGAGGATATTATCTAGCAAGAGGAGGGTACATGTATCAACTTGTAGGATAAGCAACTTCAGCCCCCAAACTCTCTTCTTTATTTCTTTTTATGTAAATAAACACAGTTTGCTGACATTTTACAAATGATTGTAATGCTTTATTTATGTACTTAAACATGACAAAATGTCTCTTGTGGCATTCAAACATTTCTTCTCTTACTTTCTCTAACTTACCTGCCCTCTAAATTTATTGAGAACCCTATAATGTATATGATATTGCAATCGACGCCTTTGTGGCCCTTTAGGCCTTTGATTTTGAAATTGTAGATATCAAGTAATGTCAGAGAGAGAGAGAGAGAGAGAGAGAGAGAGAGAGAGTATAAGGCGTTAAGATGTTTGGATCAATTTCACAAATGACTCTTTAACCTTTTTTTCTAAACCAAATTATAGGCCCTCAGACATGGATCGTTTTAAATAATATCGACGTAGTACTGGAGGCAATGGTGAAAAAGAAGGCGGATTTTGCTGGAAGACCAACATTCCCATCTGGTAAAATCATTTGTTACATTTTTGTGAAGGCAATTGTATAAAAAGTTTCGATATGTGAGAATATAAAACATGGTTTTAACTGTGAAACATCTTGATTGATAATCCAGGTGATCTGTTTACGGAGGGAGGGAAAGACATTGCACTGAGTACGTACTCACCAACTTGGAAATTTCACAGGAAATTAGCTGGCAAAGCACTAAGGTACTGTAAGATGACAATGGTAACAGAATGTTATGAAGAAAAAACACTTTTTAAAAACAATCTGCTGAAATTCTTTGATGTCCGCCATCAATTGGACAAAGTTCGGAAGGTACCGGTATGTGCAAAAAGTGAAACAATTTGGACAAATTCAGTAGTTTTATTTACCTTTCAGGCATTACTTACAAGGGAATCTTCTTGAACAGATGATACAAGACAACATGAACAAATTTCTGGATAAAATGGCGAAGGAGAAAGATCCGTTCTGCGTCACAAATTATATAAATCTGATGGTTTTCCACCAACTCTACACCATTTGTTTCGGTGAGAAGTAAGTATAGTTTCCATTGCAGTTTCTGATACATGGTAAACAGTGAAAGAGGAATGCCGGACAGGAATCAATTAAAATTGTAATACATGTACATTGCACGGCGTAGACTTGTTGACCACATAAGCAATCAATTGTTACACTGCATTCATTTATTATCCTTCCTTGGGGATCTACCCCGTGGGGATCCGGGTTGTTAGAATAGATCCTCAGAACCCCTTGCTTGTCGTAAGAGGCGACTAAATGGGGCGGTCCTTCGGATGAGACCGCAAAATCCGAGGTCCCATGTCACAGCAGGTGTGACACGTAAAAAATCCCTCCATGCTCAAAGGCCATAAGCACCGAGCATAGACCTAAATTTGCAGCCCTTCACCGGCAATGGTGACGTCTCCATATGAGTGAAAGATTCTCGAGCGGGACGTTAAACAATATTTAATCAATCAATCCCTTGGGGATCCGGTTTAGAATATGTTCTCAATGCATCTTCTTTGTCGTAAGAGACGACATAAAGGGGCGGTCCTTTGGATGAGACCGCCAAAATCGAGACCCCATGTCACAACTGGTGTGGTACGACAAAGATTCCTCACTGCTGAAAGTCAATATGCGCCGACTACAGACTTACATTTTACAGCCGTATTCCGACGCTGGCGATGTTTCTATATGAGTAAAAATTGTCGAACGGGACGTTAAATAATATACAACCAATCAAGCAACATTATTTATTATCAAAGAATGTAACATGCAGAAATCAATGGTCTTGTACTTCTGACATCATCTATAATCTTTTATCAATCATTAAATCAAGGCTCGCACACATTCTGTCTTCACATAATTGTATATTAATGATTTTCATTGATTACCCTCTCGTAGGGAGTCGGGTTAGAATAGGTCCTCAGGTACCCCTTGCTTGTCGTAAGAGGCGACTAAATGGTACAGTCCTTCGGATGAAACCGCAAAAACGGATGCCCTTTGTCACAGCAGGTGTGGCACGATAAAGGTATTTCCCCGCTCAAAGGCCATAAACGCCGACTATAGGCCTAAATGTTGCAGCCCTTTGTCGACAATGGTGACGTCTCCATATGAGTAAAATTGTCGAGCTATACATCATATATATTGCTAAACTATATAAAACCATCCAAACAACATTATGTATTATGGAAGAACATATCAGTCATTGCTACTGTACTTCAGAAATCATCTACAATCATTTGATCAATCATTAATTCAAGCCTCGCAGACATTCTCTCTTTTCAATAATTGTGTATGAGTGATTTTACCCCAACTAGGAGAGCAGTGGATGACCCAGAAGTGAAAGCACTTCTGAAATTAGATGAAGACTTATTTAACGATTTCGGAAGCGGGGTGCTAGAGGATGCGTTTCCATACCTTAAGGATATATTCCCAACATCGAAATGGAAGAAACTGGAGCAGAAAATAGGCGAACTTTTGACTATACTCCGGGCTAAATTCAAAGACCACGTGGACACTTTCCAACCAGGTTAGATTCTTCCAAATATTTGAAGTCATCTTTCTAAGACTTCTTTAATGAGCGTTTCTAGAAGATGAAAGTCACATAGTTACAGTCATCAAGGGAAAAATAGACAGATGTCTCGTTTAGAAGAATATTTGTACAGTAGGCATTTTCCATATTTTGTAGGAGTAAATAGGGACTTTACAGACAGTTTACTGATCGCCAGACAGGAAGCAGAAAACGAAGGAGATGAAGCAGCTCTGGAGAAATTGGACGATACACATTTAATTCAGACCATATCTGACATATTTTTCGGTATGAGACAGCCATTCTTTGAAATGGTAATTCTAAAATATCATAAATACACATGCGCTCAACGTTTTGAATATCTGTGATAAAAAAATTGTCTTCCTGTAAACAAACTATTCACAAGGTATATCACGCTGCCATCTTGGTTTTAATTTTTACTAGCTGCATCGCTTGCATTTTTTTTTTCGCGAAAAGTTGGATATAATATTATTATTAGACTCTTACCGTTTAGAAGCAACTCTGTTAAGATCTTACCTCGCTGATCGTCATGATGACCTGGAACCATTTATCAGCGATAATCAACCGTCAAACATCGGCTACTACTTCGCAAATGCGAACAATCGATGAAGGGGGAAGGGACAGAAATTCTATTTGATTAGGATAGTGAAAATTAAAGGAAAACTGTTTTGATATTTGTCGTCCCATTTTTATTATTACATTCAATCGATCGGGCTTCTTTTCACAGCAATGAGTTGCATTTCAATTCAGTTTACTTTCGGAAGGTCGGTGGTCTCTTCCCGAGTACATTGTATCTGGGTTCTCTCTTCTGGACCCCACCAGTTAACTGACGAGTTGAGTGTGGCAGAAAACAACAAACAATCAAAGAGTGAATTATTTGTTGCCGATATTTCTGATTTAATAAAGAACTAGTGTGCAAATTCAAGTAACCATGATACAGAAATGAATTTGAGTTCAAGTAATTAAGATTGATAGTTAAATTCGGCTAATTATTATGAATATTTAAGGAATTATGGTATATAATTAAATTAAATTACTATGGTGTATAGCTAGAACCAAGATAAAATTCCACTGAGGTTGTTTTGAAAAGTTCTATATTTGGTGTGTGTTGCTCCTAAAATTGAATGACTTATCTGGAGTTTGTTGATTTCGATTTGCTTTACAATATTCACCATATCGTGCGAATCTTCTCTATGTAGCTGGAGTGGACACCACCAGAATGACCATGGATTGGTTTGTATACTTCATGACAAAACATCCGGAAATCCAGTCTAAATGCCAGGAGGAAATTGACAGAGTTGTAGGTGAGGATAAAACATGCTTGCTTTTATTTTTGATGTATTGCATTTTAGGTCATTATTCACTCATATATATCTTTATTAGGTTCAGACATTCCGTCAATGAAGAACAGAAACGAATTCAATTTTACGGAGGCGTGTGTGTTCGAGACAATGAGGCTGGGGAATGTTGCGGGATTAGGTGTCCCGCACATGACTATCTGTGATTCTCAAGTTGGTAAGCGATATATTAGAGAGTGATATGATGACTGTACCGTACAGGCATTTTTTTTTATTTCCGTGATCTTACCTTGTCAGATTTTTTGGCAAAAGATAGTTGTGAGCGAGTGCTTCTTTCTTTTCTTACTTTGTTAAGAATAGAAATGATATAGGAATGCTTGTATAGGCAACCAGACGAAAAGCGCGGATATAAATTTCACTCGAATGTAACGTAGTACATGTATATAGAATGGTTGCGAATGAAATGACAGCCTTAATCGTGTTTTAAAAGATGATGTAATTAGATTTAAGTAACTTGCTAAACGATATTCAGTATTCTGACTGTATTTGAAATAGGTGGATACGACATTCCTAAGGGCACCACCGTTTTAATTAATCACTGGGCACTTCATCACGACCCGAAGTATTGGAAGGATCCGGAGAATTTCAATCCGTATCGATACCTTGATGAAAGTGGCAAACTGAAACCAACCAAACCAGACAGCTGGCTTCCTTTTTCAGCAGGCCGGCGAGTTTGTTTGGGCGAAACTGTCGCCAAACCGGAATTGCTGTTGATGTGTGCAAATCTTCTGCAGAGATTTGAAATTCATCTTCCAGAGGGAGTCAAAGCAAACCCCGAGTACAAGTTGATGGGATTTGGTGTAGAAGTTCCGTCTGAGTACAAGATTGTCGTAAAGGATAGAGTGAAGAACTAAAAAACGGCAATATCGTCTGTCATTGAATAAAGTAAAAGTTATTAGTGTTCAATATATAATAATAGCAGAAATCAAGCTGTTTGAGTTTGAATTTAATGAGATAGCTGTGTTGTTGAATACCATGAATCTTGAGTACTATTTCATTCAGTCATGTTATTAGCCATAATCCTGAGTAAATCGGATACATTTGATACAAAGGTATCACACATATAAAAGTTATACAGTATTTATTATAGATAAGAATCTTTAATTGTATGAGGATATTTCTTTGTATGCTAATTTTCAATTCAATTGAAGTGATGTTCTTTTTGAATTATAACTTTGCCAAAACTTTCCATATACGCTGGGTAATCAAATAAAATGTTTTTCCATCCTCATCAATAATTTTTCCAACATTATCAGAATATGCTTACTCTAAGGTTGTGTAACACCGCTTACTTTTAATGCGTTCTTGTCAGCAATGTAGTAGGTAATATCGAATGGCAAAGTAAACAATGTGTAAATCTTAATCATAAATCCCAAAGACATATACAAGTTCAAGTGTAGGGCAACACGGACCTCCGACAAAGCGAAGGTAGGATCAGGTGCCATGGAGGAGTAAGCATCCTCTTCTGACCGGTCACTCCCGCCGTGAGCCCTTAGTCGAAATTAGGTAAACGGGATTATCCGTAGTCAAAGTTAGTATGAAAAATGACAGTCTAACAAAGGGTATGAAACAAATCATTCAACATATGTCCGAGAGACACTTTGTAGTCGCAAAGAAGGTCATTATAGCGACCGTAAAATTTGCGAAATGATGACTTCAAGCGAGATTCGTTATAACCCTGCAACGTTAACTTTTTTGTCAGTAGTTGACCGCGCTTTAAAATATTCTCATACGCATGGCATGCTCTCGCGTATCGAATCAACTGGGAGATATACACACCATAAGCAGGCGAAAGTGGTATATTACTACGTAGATATGGAAAGTTGATGATTGCAAAGTTGAAGTCGTCACGCTTGTCATATAATATAGTTGTCAGTCTGCCATTAGAGTCAATATTAAGTAAAATATCCAAATATGAAGCAGACAGGTCAGATTCTGTAGTGTCCTTTATTTCGAGTTCATCGGGATATATCAAATGGACATATTTATGAACATTATGATTGTTGATTGATAAGACGTCATCGATGTATCTATATGGATGGTTGGAAGGACACGGCAAGTTTTTTGTTTTTATCCTGTAACAATTTGTGAACAAATTGCGCTTCATAAGAATATAAAAATAAGTCTGCCAATAAGGGAGCACAATTAGTGCCCATGGGAATGCCAATGGATTGTTGGAATACTTGTTTTCCAAACACTACGTAAATGTTATCTACAATCTAAATATGTTTCTTTTTTGCTCCATAGTTTGTTTGCATTGCACCCCTTTTGTTTGTAATAAAACATAATACATGAATTGCCATACTTGTAGTACTGTTCAGTCCTTCTTTGGTAACGATTTTTATTTGACTTGTCCAATATTACTGATGTATTTAAACGTTAACTTACAAGTATTCTTTTTATATTCCTTTTTCAATCTCGGCACAAGATACGGTGTAAATAGTATTATACCATATTACACGTCATACTGACACCTAAGTGATCTTTCATGGGTGTATCGTGAATCAAACTCATGATAGCCCTACGGTATATCACTGGAACCATAGTCTGGCGAACAGCACGCCATACTTCATCCGGGGTGCATCAGGTGGTCGCCTTTGTTGCACAAGGATCCCGTCTTTGGTATAATAACATCTTCGAATTTGGCGGCCTTTTTGGTGAAGTATCTGATTCCGAAGCTGGAGTATATCAGGGTCCTTATTTTGCCTGGACAGATAAAGAAGCTGGTCTGCAGGGAATGCTTACTCCTCTTATACACCTGATCTCACCTCTGGCATACTCATGGGTCCGTGTTTGCCAAACATTTTATTTTTGTATTACATGTGGGAGTTATGAGATTGATCACTGTTGTTTATTTTTATCTGAAATAACTGCGGATTGATCACTATCCGTTATCTTCACCTTTTCTATGAAATAACTACGGCTTCTTCGAGATTTTTCACATTTTTATCTTCTAATTGTGTTTTCAACTCTTGATGATTACACTCTTTAAACTCTTCTACTAGGATAATGGTGTTTGAAAGTTTAATTCGTTCTATTAGATCTCAACCATTGATCAAGTAAATTTTCTTTCTCTATTTAAAATTTAACATATTTGATTATCAATTTATTGTAAAGTCTGATCATTTGTCTATACTCTTCAGGCAGTAACGCAAACATTTAAGACTGTGGCCTTGACCTTGCCATAGTATTTATGTGACAAACAAATGCCGATTTCTGCTAGCTATTTAATTTAGCTAATCAGATAAATGAAAAAGTGACGATAACGGTGATCAGTCCCATTATTCCCACAAGGAGTACACAATAAAAGAGTTGGAAAAACACCCCTGGATGTCGGAGGTGTAATCAGGTACCTAGGAGGAATAGGCATCCTTTGTCGACCGGTCACACCAACTGTGATCCCAATGACATGATCATACACGAGATTATGTTCTTGTATGATCAATATTGAAATCGCGACAAACTGACAGAGAAGTGTATGTTACATGTGTTCAGAAAACCATCTTTAAAGTCACCATTTCGCAAATTCTATGGACGTTATAATGATCTAATTTGCAAATATATTCTGCCTATGGACCGATAGTCGTCTTATTTGTTTTATTACAATTGTTAGGCCTTGCTTTACATACTTATTTTGACTATGGATTACTTCATTTTCCTGATCAAGAGATAGGGCGTATGTCCTTGTATCGCAGGGTATAACCAAGGTAAAGCAAACGTTGGGCGAGGTTCTTACTAAGTCTAAACAGGAACAATGTTGCAACTTGCAATAATTTGTGAACAACCCTTTACATTTGTAACACTAACCCCGCTCATTCGACAAGACTGTTCTTTATTCGTTAACTATTATCACCATCCTCAATATTAATCACCATTAGACTCTTTTCGTTTAACATCGTTGGAACTCACAGGTTACCTTCCCGTCATACTCAATGTACAACACGGGAAGAGATAACCAAAGCGTCGTAAAATAATGCAAGTAAGATTAAATCTTACCAGGACTGTAGTAATATAATATAAAATGAAGGTGTATCAATACCACGTCTCTAAAACAACCTTGAAGGTTCAGTCACGTGTCGTGGGTGTAAATAAAAGTGGCTGGAAATTGTCTCTTGATACGAGTGAGCTTAGTATGAAGATTAATTTTTTGATGAACGTTAGCTGACGGGTCGACATGTTCCAGGTGAATAAACGAACTCGCAACCATTCGTTCATACTATTTTACACACTCGTACTCGGGGCCTCCGTGGCCGAGTGGTTAAAGCATTGCTCTCAAAATCACAGGGCCTCTCACCTCTAGTCCGCGCGGGTTCGAATCCCGCTCGCCCCGATATATATACTACTCAAAGTTTGATAAGGATCATATAGTTCTTACATTATAAAATCAATATATGAATTGATAAGACACGCAAATTTCATCATAGTGTTGGACTGACCCCTCTTGAGCCTCAAAACACAGGTTAGGTAGGGAAATGCATGCTGCAGTGATCATGAGTAGCACGTGAAGCATGGTACCCACATTATTCACATTTCTGAGTGCTTGTCGTTGATTTGAATTTGGCCATTGTCTTTACATCTGACCTCGTTTAAGTCACTGTTACTCTATAAAAATGCCTCCACAACGTCCAAGACGTCGTTTGACTATTGAAGAATTGGCCAGATGCATAGGAATGCTCGAAAATGGTGCAAGGCAACGTCACGTTGCAGAGCTATTGGGTGTCAGTCAGAGCGTTGTTTGCAGAGCTTGGAACCGGTATCAAGCTCATGGTTCAGCTTCTCATCGACATGGAGGCGGCAGAGAAAGGTCCACCACGCAGCAAGATGACCGTTTTCTCTTGATTTCAGCACGACGTCATCGGTTTGCAACGGCGACTGCGCTTAGAAATGATCTTCTGAATGCAACTGGAGTTAACATTTCCACGCAAACTGTGCGTAATCGTCTTCATGAAGGTGGTCTTCGTTCCCGGAGAGCCTGTATTCGCATCCCTCTTACTCAGCGACACAGACAAGATCGTTTGAATTGGGCCAGGGTTCATGTGAATTGGAGGGTTGCTGATTGGGCCCCTGTACTTTTCACAGACGAGTCGAGGTTTTGTGTTGACTTCACAGATCGTCGTGCACGAGTGTGGAGAAGGGCAGGAGAACGATATCAGGACGCTAATGTTGCTGAACATGACAGATATGGTGGTGGGTCGTTGATGATTTGGGGAGGAATCAGTCGAGCTGGACAAACTGATCTCCATGTCCTAAGGCGAGGCACGATGACCGGAGTGCGCTACAGGGATGAAGTCCTGGATGTGTACGTGAGACCATATGCTGGTGCTGTTGGTCCTAACTTCATCCTCATGGACGATAATGCACGTCCACATCGTGCTAGGGTGGTGGACGAGTACCTGGAACGTGAGACAATTGTTCGTATGGACTGGCCAGCTCGTTCTCCAGACCTCAACCTTATCGAGCATGTCTGGAATATGCTTCAGGTAGCGATTTCACGTCGTCCTGTACAACCAGCCACCCTCTAGGAACTTGAAAATGTTCTGATCCAAGAATGGAACAATATCTCTCTTGCGTCCATTCAAAACCTCGTTGGAAGCATGAGACGACGTTGCCAAGCTGTCATTGGAGCTAACGGAGGCCATACCCGCTATTGACACAGTGTGAAATGGAATGTGCAGAGTTTAAACAATTCCGTGATCATGAAATTACCATGCTTTTCAGGGTACTCTCCCTTTACCTTAGGAGTATGCGATGAAATGTCATGTTTGCCAAATTTTTCTGTCACAATTTCTTGAAGTAAACATTTCTGAACATAAATCACTCTGTGTTGGTTGTCATTCACCTTTGTTGAAAGTTTTACAAGTGCTGAAAAATATGATCCTTATCAAACTTTGAGTAGTATATATATGTGAGAAAGTTTGCCAGTTTACTTTCGGAAGGTCGGTGGTCTCTTCTCTGATACATTGTATCTGGGTTCTCTCCTCCACCTACAAAAACTGGACGCCACCAGATAACTGAAAAATTGTTGAGTGTGGCGGAAAACAAACAAACAAACAAACAAACACAATCGTACTGGATTGTCAGTGCGCTCAAATAGCATTTAAAATAACGCTAGTTGCAATACAACTATATAAATAGAATATGTGACACTTGTGGACATTAATCTTCAGAATTTCTTTTAGATTTGTTGCACTAGTAATATAATTAATATTAATATCCAGTGTTAAATTTGATGACGATCTTCGCTAGCCATGGGTTTTTGTCCACTCAGCTCTTGGGATGTTTATACCCAATGTTCGCAAGATGTACCCTATGAAAAAAACTGATGAAAGAGCGCTGTAAACTTTATTTGTCATCATTTTCAAAGTGGAATCTGAACTTGTACCAAGCGTTGTATATCTCAATACACCATTGACCTCGGATAGATGTAGGGTACCGAAATATGCCGAGGTTTTCCGAATGTGAATGCTTAAATACACTCGGCACTGCTCAGCCGAGTGTGCAAACAAAACAAAAACTGGCAGGGGTAGAAGGAAAAAGAAAATAAAGCGAAGCAAAGAGGAGGGGGAGTGGCCATTCTAACGCCGTCAGAGAAGAAAAGAAGGTAGAGAGAGTATGATAAGAAATTAGCGAGAAATAGAATTTACACTGGAGAAGTAATTGAGAGGTGAGAACAGGAGAAAAGATAAAAGTATAGTCTGACGAAAACATGGCGAAAATATTAATATTGCTGAAAGTAAAGAAATGAATCTTTCCAAAATGAATGTTTGATATTAATACGTGATATGCTCGAAGGAAAATTTTGCTGTCTCTTTTATCTTCTTCTAATCACAATATTTTCTTGGAAGATAGTTAAAGTCGCAGTGATCTCGGCAAGATTCTTCGAGGCGTCAGACCAAATATCCAGCCTGGACGAATCTGGCCGAGATAATAATCACAGTGGTGATTATTTGATAATGGTTCGTGGTTATTTATAGCGAGCAAAAAGGTTGCAAAGCGACACGACGAGCTCTCATAACACATTTGAGTGGGCTTCGGGTTAGAATAGATCTTCAGTACCCCTTACTTGTCGTAAGAGGCGACTAAATGGGGCGGACCGCAAATACTGAGGTCCCATGTCACAGCAGATGTGACACGATAAAGATCCCTCCCTGTTCGAAGGCCATAAGCGCCGAACATAGGCCTAAATTTTCCACCCCTTCACTGTCAATGGTGACGTCTCCATATGAGTGAAAAATTCTCCAGCGGGACGATAAACAATATATAATCAATCAATCACATTTGAGTCACATGCTTTGCTGTTTATAAGCTGAAAAAAAAATCATGAGATTAAACCATAGTGCTAGATAAACAAAATTGTCATCACTGCGGTATACTTCATTGGCAACCTCCAAGGTTGTCACAAGGAATTTTTCTAGGCGAGCCCCAGGCTCATTAAAATTTGATAAGTAGTGTTTGATCGTTAAGAGACATAATGTATGGAGTAATTTTTTTTCACCCTTGTTCACAATGAACACAAGCCAATACCTATGTTCACTTTATTCTCCAAATAATTGCAAACATTTATGTGTTAATAGCTCTGATTACTTACTCAATCTCAGTTGTGATATATTTAGGCCTAAATGTAGTAATTCGCTACTTGGCCTCAGATTAACAAGATTGTAATAATTATCCATGCAGTAAGCAATGCTTTTCCCATCTTCGCTAGCCAATGAAGTGTCGGTTTCATTTACTTTTCCCGATTCTCGTACCATCACCCCGACCCAAGTCAATATGCCATATAAATTGGACATCTTGGAGTGATAAAAACAATTATTGTTATGAAATAGATTTGTTGTTTGTCAATCATCTGTAAATCATAACAAATAACACTACTTTTGCTTCTGATGATAGAAATGGTTACCAGAACAAAAATCCTCATTTTTAAAAGAAGAAATTAGCGCAAAAACGTCGTACTTTGAATGAGTTTTTAAAATTATCTACATATATACTGGATTCCCAAACTCTACAAAAACCTTACAAAGATACATTGCTTGATCCAGTAAATGTTCTAAAAAGCCCCTATCCTTGCTCCTCACGACAATATTAACTGCTGTGAAGGAGAAACGTCAAACGTACTGTTCCACTAAAATATGCCAGAAGTGTAAATGAAGTGTGGATTCTTAAAATATTCTAAAAAAAAAAACCTGCTGTGAAGGAGACACTTCAGAAGTACTGTGCTACTAGATATGCCAGAAGTGGTGTAAATCAAGTGTGGACTCTTAAAAAATTCTAAAAAAAACTTTTAGGGCATTTGAATTCACAAAACTTTTCTCAAATTAACAACATTAAAACGTATAATTTTACAATACATTACACGACCATACCTCACGATAAATTAAAGACTAGACTTCTGACATCATGTGAAGTGACCTGTTGTTATATTCTTATGAAGCATGATTCATTCAAAAGCTTCTACATGAGAAGAAAAGATTTCTTCATGGGGCCTTCAGTTCGACATTTAAACATATCAACGAATTTTATCTAATGGTTATTTTCATTCATATGTTGATTCGATATATCCCAGTGAACTTGAAATAAAGAACATCGTTGAGTCGTCCAAATCTTACTCGTACTTAGATACTTTATTGAAAATAGATGTCGATGGCAAACTAACAACTCAACTGTATGACAAACAAATATATAATCAACCAATCAATGTATAGCCTCGTCTAAAGTCAGCATTTCGCAAATTTTATGGTCGTTAAAACGATCTAGTTTGTCAGTACAACCTTCCATTAGGTCAGATGCTGTCTGACATGTTTCATGCCAGTTGATAGGCAGTTCTTACAACACTGATTCTGACTGCAGATTGCTCCGATTACCTGATCGGGATGTAAGGCTCACGTCGGGTGTGACCGGTCGACAGGGGATGCTTGCTCCTCCTAGCCACCTGATCCCACCTCTGCTATGACAGGGGTCCGAGTTTGCCCATCTTTCTGATCTGTATTTTGTATAGGAATTACGAGATTGAATACTGTTAGTTGTCTTGGCCTGTTCATGGTCTGGAGGTACTGGAAGCTAAAGCTAGATGGATCCAGTACTTTTATAGTACAAAAATTCTCAGTGGCCGTACTTTGACGCAGAGTGCAGCCACAACAACTTGATTCAGTCATTTGAGATTGTATGGACTCCTTAAAGTTTGCATAAAGTGTTATTTTAATATTTTCCAATATTTTTATGAGATATATAACAACAACTCATATAAACAGGGGGCCTCCGTGACCGAGTGGTTAGAGCATTGCGCTCAAAATCACAAGGCCTCTCACCTCTAGTCGGCGCGGGTTCGATTCTCGCTCGCGCCGATATATGTGAGAGGGGTTGCCATTTTACTTAGATAACTGAAAAATTGTCGAGTGTGGCGGAAAACAATAAACAATCAATCAATCTATTTAAACATTTCTCTTAAAGTCAAAATTTCACTGGAAATATTTAAATATTAAATACCCCCTCCTTTCAAACTATTCCAATTCTTTAAGTACTCAGGGCACTCAATAGAATAAATATGGTAATAAGATGTGACTTGTATCTTTAGAAAGATTTTCACAATACAGCGGGTTTATCATGTCTATCATATTAAAATGTCTTAATGAAAAGAAAGGAGGAACTCACTATTCAGATTGAGCTGAGATCTCAGACATGACTGGCATTCTGTCACTTTCTCTGCTTTTGGATCTGACTTTGACTGATGAAGCTACTGGAGTTGAACTTTTCATGGTCATGGAGGAATGCATTTTCTGCACTTCCTTAAATCCTGCTACATTTTCAAACCTGAATAATGAAAAGGCTAAAATAACTAACAGTATTCAATCTCGTAATTCCTATAGAAAATGCAAATCAGAGAGATGGGCAAACACGGAACCCTGGTCATAACAGAGGTGGGATCAGGTGTCTAGGAGCCCTATATTCCGATCAGGTAAACTGTAATAAAGCTTTACAGCTGTACAATATTTTTATTGTAATTTTTTAGCACGGCATTGTGTTGTAAAACTTGATTTCACTTGTTTTTGATACCCTATACCTGACTATCGGAGATGTACGCGTTACCTCTCGAGACCATACGCACAGATACATCGTAAACACGGAAGTGAAGTGAAGCGTAGCAAACCTTTTGCCCTTATATACCAGGAGAACCCAGATGGATATAACAATAGAACGTTCATCTAATATGGCGGATAAGAAAAGAAATATGGCAGACTTACAGAATTCTACCATATTTATTAATTCATGTCAGCTTTAAGTTAGAGTTCTCATAAATACAATAAGAAAGTACATAAATTATATTGATAATAACATTTGCTAGACATGCAGTATAGAAATGTACAAAAGAATATTTTATATATCTTCAATGCATTGCATGTATTATCTGTTTCATATGTATGTATTTAATCTGTCCTGCCAAAAAAAAACCCCCCGAAAATACTGGCAAAAAAGTCAGGGGTCTGGAAACATATTCTTTATTTGCCACACTTGCACACAGGAAAGAATGATCGGTCTGTCCCCTGCACCTAATCTGTCATGGTCTACCGGACTTACTGACAGTATGCCCTGGCTCTACAGGACTTACTGACAGTAGGCCTTGGGTCTACAGGACTTACTGACGGTTGGCCCTGAGTCTACAGGACGTACTGGCAGTAGGTCCTGGGTCTACAGGACGTACTGGCGATAGGCCCTAGGTCTACAGGACGTACTGACAGTTGGCCCTGGGTCTGTAAGACGTACTGGTGGTAAGTTAAGGAGCGGATGAAAGATATGCTTTTAATTAGATTGGGTGTCTTATAAAGTTTGAATGAAGCCTTAAGATCTCTATTGCATCAATCAGATTTTGCTTTTGTGAATGAACTACAGGAGTATAGTATTACACCGAGGTGTTTACATTGGGTAACACATTCAATACGTGTATTACCAAACTTAACTGCTACTTTTATGAGGTGACCTCTTTTATTAAAAGTGACTACTTTTGTCTTTCTAAGCAGCACAAATGTATGTGTTTATACATGTGTGTGTGTGTGTGTGTGTGTGTGTGTGTGTGTGTGTGTGTGTGTGTGTTTTATGTCTTTTTTGTATTTGTAAACTAAGGGATGGGGGATATAGATTATATCATGTCCACGGACATCGGTGTGTAACACGGTTTATTTGGTGGTCAATCCCGTCAGCGAACTTAACTGGACAACCACGGTGATTTTCTCTCTCGACTCTCTGCATCAACAAAGAGTTTCCTACACTATCCACACGCATATAGAAGGCGTTAGAGCACTTTGGTTATTTAAAATAAATCAATGAATTCCGCACACGTCAGCAGAGAAGTGTACTAGATTTCAAATTATCGTCAGGCCAGAGTTCTCGATTTTCACATGCATGCATGACGAACTACTTTATTTGTTTACATTAGACGGGACGGAACTGTATTCTTCTGCAAGAGCAATCAAAATAGCTCCAACATTAAACTGACAGGTAAGCACACACACACACACACACACACACACACACACACACACACTTAAATTCTTACTCATATGTTTGATATTGCGGAGCAAGATAGAGTGATATATTAGTCAGTGAGGTTTGTTTTTTTTTAAAACACCCTCTGGCACATGTCAAACATTGCACAAAAGTATTCAATGTGCTTCATATAAATATTGCGTTGTCATTTAGCAGACATTATATTCTGTACATTTTCAACCGTGTTTACTTGCAGGTTATTTAATTTTGAGTTCGACAGGCGATAGGTTAACCTATCAAACCAAGTGTTTTCGGTTCTATCAAGCCAAATGTTTTCAGTGCTATCAAGCCAAGTGTTTTCGGTTTTATCAAGCCACGGGCCTCCGTGGCCGAGTGGATAGAGCATCGGGCTCAAAATCACAAAGCCTCTCACCTCTGTCGGCGCGTGTTCGAATCTCGGCCGCGGCGTTATGTGAGCAAGTTTGCCAGTTTACTTGCGAAAGGTCGGTGGTCTCTTCCCAGGTCCATTGTATCTGGGTTCTCTCCTCCACCAACAAAAACTGGACGCCACCAGATAACTGAAAAATTGTTGAGTGTGGCGGAAAGCAATAAATAATCAATCAATCAATCAATCTATTAAGCCAAGTGTTTTCGGTCCTATCAAGCCAAGTGTTTTCGGTCCCATCAAACCAAGTGTTTTCGGTCCTATCAAGCCAAGTGTTTTCGGTCCGAGAGGTGTGGCCGATGTAATATTTTAAAATTCTTAGCTCAGTGTAAAACGGACTTGTAACAAGGGATGAATGACCTGGGGTCGCGTAAATCTTTATAGTTTTGTTAACATCTAGCCAACATTGTGAAATTTCTTTATTCCATTTAGTCAACAATATGAGCAATCACATAGGGTTAAAACTGAACTTCACCCACATGTACATATATGGTGTAAAATCATATGACTTGGTATCGTCATATTCCAGGCGAGGAAGGAGTATCGCTCTCCATGCACTTGTAAGGGATTTCTAATTAAAATCTTTACAACTGATATTACTCCCTTTCATGCAAATTGCTGTAAAACGCGGCTCTCGTGGCAAAAATTTTATCGAACCACACCTGCTGTAACTCTGGACTTCGGCTTTGTGGCCTCATCCTAGGGACCGTCCTATTTGATCACCTCTTACAAAAAGCAAAGGGTGAATTTTTTATTCCTATGTCCGTCGTCGTCCGCTAACAATTTTACATTTTTAACTTCGTCTTGAAAACTACAAAGTCAATTGTTACTATATTTGGTGTGAAGCATCTCTAGATAAGAGGAATATAAATTATGAAATTTATGTCCTTATCATCCCTTGGGTCTTAGGAGCAGGGCTAACTGTGATAAAAAGGCTGTATTAAAAAATATCCTCTCATCTCCCACATGTGGGAGAAAAGCTAAATGCGTGGTTATATTGTTCATGAATCCCCCCATCAAAACTGTGAAATTCACGGTCCCTGGGTTAGGGCTTCAGGCACAAGGGTGGGGCCAATATGGCCATATAGTGAAAACGTATTAAATCTTAGAAAATCGTCTCTTCTACTATATATATCTCAGTAAATCTAAATGCAAGATTATGATGTATATGAAGCTTGCTACCTAAATATAAAATTCGTGGCTGGTGGGTCAGAGGTTTAGGCACTTGTGCAGGGCCAGAATAGCCACATAAAAAATGTATAAAAATGATTATGGAATGTTGAAATGATTTGACACCGAGGTATAGTTTGGTAATAAGAAAACCTGTTCTGCTTTCAAGTACAAGGAGCGTACTAGTTAATCCATTATTACTTTATGACATAAAATACTGGAATATGGTTGCTATGGCAACTGAAATATTTCTGAATTCTAAGAATACATTATATTTATGCCAAATTTAATAAATTAAGGATATTGCATCGAAAAAATATTGAAATTTGACTCATATATCCCAATTTTTGATTTTTTTTATATTACCATGAACACTACCATGAAGCCGCAGAACTTCATTTGGGAAAATGTGACATTTTTTATATTTTAATATTTTACACATTAGGGGATGAATTAAATCATACATAACATTCATAGATTTCTGCTGGTGCAGTTTTCAGTACCTGATTTCATAAAATGACCTAGAATTGATTTTTTCCAAAAAAAGTCAAAATGTCAAACCATCGAATTTTCAAAACACTAGATAATCCAATATTAGTTTAATGATGGTTTATGTTGTATTTGTTATAAGTAACCTAAATCTTATAATGAGTAATGAAGAAATTTGTACACCAGTAAAAATTAACTTTTTTTAAAAATAGAAAAGAGGCCAAAATAGCACCTTTTTAAGCATCTTTGGAGCCATTCCAAGGTTTTCTTGTTACCATGGCAGCGGTACCTCAACAACAAATTTTGTTACCAAATTCTATGAGAGGCTATTAAATTATCACTATATGTCAAATTTCAGCAAAATCGGTGAGGTGAAAAGAAAAGGCCAAGATAATTAATAGTATTCAATCTCGTAATTCCTATAGAAAATACAAATCAGAGAGATGGGCAAACACAGACCCCTGGTCATACCAGAGGTGGGATCAGGTGTCTGGGAAAAGTAGGCATCCCCTGTCGACCGGTCACACCCGCCGTGGACCCCTATATTGCGATCCGGTAAACATAAGGCTTTTCTATCACTATTTTGAAAAATTTGATGCTTACAGAGAATGACTCTTAAAATATGAAATTTTGAGCTGAATAGAATATTTTTGGTACTTCGTAAAACTGTTAATTTTTAAGTTTTGATTTTACTTAAAATTTCGTTCACTACATGCACATTTTCATGAAATTAACATACTTTATTTTCCCTAAAATCAAGATTTTCTTGTTTCGTTTCTTTTCTGTTTTTAGTTTGACTTTTATTTATGGTTTGTGCAGAATCTTCTAATGCTGTATGGGGAGAGTATTTTCATTGCACGATCAATATTCAAGGATGTTAATGAAAGTTCTGCATATACTGTTTTAAATGAGTGATAAATTCTGGATATGAGAACCGAGAAAGTTATGGAGAATTCTTTTTTTTGAAAAGCATTGTGTTGTCGAATATATTGGATGACGAAATAATTAACGCTAGCCTAAAGAACACAAGATGTCTTTCTTGTGAAATTTCGTGGGAATCCTGGTTAGAATAGGTCCTCAGTACCCCTTGCTTGTCGTAAGAGGTGACTAAATGGGGCGGTCCTTCGGATGAGACAGCAAAAACCGAGGTTCCGTGTCACAGCAGGTGTGGCACAATAAAGATCCCTCCCCGCTCAAAGGCTGTAAGCGCCAAGGATAGAAGTAAATTTTGCAGTCCTTCACCGCCAATGGTGACGTATCCATATGAATAAAAGATTTTCGTTCTTGACGTTAAACAATCTACAACCAACTCATCTTTTGAAATGAAGTGGAATTATGCATGGAATTCAGAATTAGAACATGCTAAATAAATAAAGAAAGCATCAAAACAGAACACTGTGAAGAAGGTTCGGAATGTTCCTCTGGATCCAGCGAACTTCAGATACAAGGAAATATGTTTTTCAAATTTAAGTTTTGATAGGATATGATAATGGCCAATGGAACGGAAGATATTAAAAATTAAACTAGAAGAGAAAATTATACTAAGGGGAAATTTTCGTGTAAGTGTTTCAGTGAATCTCCGATGTTGGTGTAAATATAGGGGATTTAGAATTACACTTGGTTTTGTTTGGCAAATCATTTGGCTTTCTCTTATTTTCAGCCTACCTATAGGTTATTGGGTTTACATGACACTGTGCAATAATTGGCCAATTACTTTCCATTATTTTTAGAATAGACAGTATCCAATAATGGCTAGTATACTGCAGTTGTTAACTTCCTGGACACCCAGGGGTAACGTTCAACCTGAAAGATATCACGAGTTATAAAACAAAAAGCCTAAAATAGCAAAGGATTACATAACATAAATGTTTTAAATAGACAATGAAAATCAATATTCAAAATCCAGTACACTGTCTATGCTGACGTGTGTATACATATATATACCTCGTATGATCTGTGTATGTGGCAGGGGTGGATCTAGGAATGGAAGCATGGAAGTTAGGGGCGCATCGTCTTGAGACAGGGGGTTTGGGGCTGACTTAAGGTGAAGCCAAGGAAGCTCTTGGAATTTATAGAAATGATGAATCTTAAGTCATTTGTACTATTATCTATCGTTTCACTGAGGTAAAATTAATAAAAAGATACAAATTTTAAATGTTTTTGGAATAAAATATTAATTTTCCCAAAAAAGAGTAACAATAAATCAAAAGAGCTTGCCAATTATTTCTCTAAGAGTGGTTTTATTTTTTTCTAAAACCGTCACAGGTGTGTCTTCAAAGATATTGATAAGCAGTGTACTATATTTTCAACTGTTGTCAGGTCAGCGTTCTAGATTTTCATATAACACGTGCAATATGTACTACTTTATTTTGTTTACAGCAGACGGAACAAAACAGGAATCTTGTGAATGAAATCTTGTCGTGTATTTTATATCATAGCTTAAAATATCTCACTGGAACGAAAGGTAAGCCTATATATAATTTAAAATTTCAGAATCTCCTGTTTATGTTTGATACAGTGGAGCGAGATAGAGTGAGTATGCATAATATTCATATTATATCTTAGTCAGTGGATTAAAACTCCCTCTGTGGCACATGTCATGCATTGTACAGCAGTATTCAGTGTCCCCATATCAATATTGTTTATTATTTAGCAGAAATGTTATTCTTTACAACATTTTTTACCGTGTTTACCTGCATGTTTATTTATGTTGAATCCGATAGTCGACAGGTGAACCTGTCAAGTCAAGTGGTTTCGGTCCGACAGTTGTGGCGGATGTAATGTTTTGACTTTTATTGATTGTCTGTTTATTTATATCCTGTCGAGAAGTTTTCACTCATACTGACACGCCAACAGCTGTAGGTGAAGTACGACAAGATTTCGACCCAAAATTAAATATAGGTGTGTTTAGGTTTCCCGACCTAGCAAACTTTTTGCTGCTGACTCTTAATAATGTATTGGTGATATACAGTACAGTCGTCGCGGATTTCGTATTTTCCACCCAGTCACCGTGGGCAATTTTACCTGGTCCACCCTAAATCTACCTGAGCGATGGCGGTGGGCAACGCGGACTCGCCTATCGCGGTGGATGTCCACTGTACCCGTAAGAGTGCTAGATTTTACCTGGAAAATTAAATACAAAGAGCTGATGTATACTTATTGATTGCTTGTGTATTTACATTCGGGAGGAATTGATATTTAGTCTATGACATACGTATTGAGTTTGCTGTAATAATTCCTCTGCATTTTGCCCACATTTTAAGTGTAACCACGTCATTGTCACTTTTTACATGTAAATATATAATTTCCTACTCTTAATAGATCTAATATAATATAAAATCACAGGCGCTTGACGTAAAGATATATTAAGTTAATAAAGAATATCTTCTAGTCAACTAAATATAATTTATATTAGTTTATTGGAAGATATTTTTTCATTATGCGTTCAAAATGTCAACCGCCTGTGAAAACAATCATATAATTATTGAAGGTTTCCTGCTTAGTATACTTTATTGTTTGTACGTGTTCCAGTATGATTTCAACAAAACACTCGCTAATTGACCAATACTAACATGCCGACCGTCTTTTTGGCTTTTTTTCCGCTTGTTTGTTACATGTAATACCTGCAGCAGCCTGAGCATTTTTAGCTATCCGGCGGCTTGTGCTTCATGTGCCACGTACCCGTGACGCGATATTGCCACAGGGGATTAAGAGAGCGTGTCTCGATTTTGTTGTTGCCGCGACTGAGTTTGTCATGTCTTCTTGAGCTTAGCGGGAAACCAAAACGAGTGTGTGGACTGATCCAAGATCTAATTTCAATTTGATGGTTTTCAAGATAGGAAGCAAAATAGGCAGATAAATGACAGTGGTGCGTGTGAAAATGTTTCAACATCTAAATTCGATTGTGATCCAAACATTATCCGCGATAATCAAGCAATAAAAATCATGACGATTAACAAGCATTTCTTTAATTGATTGACAGCTGCGGGGGTCCAATAAATACCACAGAGAGAGAGAGAGAGAGAGAGAGAGAGAGAGAGAGAGAGAGAGATCCAAATACGGTGTTTGGGTCTTCAAACATTTTATGAATTTGTGCTGCAACTCGGGGACATCGTCGATTAATATGATATAAAAGTCTGTTCAATAGAAATAGACATACAATTAGGACGAAAAAGAGGATGGTCGTACTAGTCTGAACACGTGTTGCTGTCCAAGAGAAGCCAAACTGCTCAGCCCGTGCACGACAGACAGGAATTGTTACGTAACTATAGATAAGATAACAGAAGGTCACGCAATATAGAGAACAATCCTAGGGCGGTTTTGGGGATTAGTTAGAATGGACCTAATCGAACTGATTCTCGGGACAGGCCTTCCGTAGGACATTGACATTTTAACGATGGAACATTTCTAGCGTTAGTTTGTACACTGGATAGCAATTCCTCGAATTCATATGTAGAAAATAATATACCGTCCTTTAATGAGTTTAAACTCATACAGCTTCTAAAATGTCAAGTGCTATGTTTTGCATTAATCATAGGTGAATTAGAGATACGCACTTCTTCATTTCGGATAATTAACAAACAAGCTCTACACTTCATAACATATATTGTCTACAACAAATGAGACCAATTTTATGGCATGAACTAACTTCAGCAACAGAAACATCGAGACAAACTATAAAGTCTTTGCTAAAATAATCCGGTAATTCCCAAATATAATGTGGGAATTTGTGTATTGTCGTTTTCTGAAATGTATTAGCGGGGATATCGAAATATTCTATTATCAGTACATTTATAACATGGTGAAATCTTCATCAGTTTTTTTTTTTTTTTTTTTTTTTTTTGAGACAGAGATGATAGGAAACGTCAGAGAGTAATACCATTGAAAGCATATAGACATACTTATGACCATTTCCACCGTTAATTCTGATTCATATTCTTGCGTACATGCATCATGTCTACATTTTTTTTTATCAGTAGTTAAAATTGTATAAAATAGAGCTGAGAGAGAATATTAGTTGTTGCTTTTGAGGTTTAAGCTTCAGGGCACTTTACCGGTCGGGATTTCTTGGCATGGAAATTTTGTGTCATAATTGTATATTACAGTGTACATGTACGAGTCATTGTACATGTACGTATCATAAATGACAAAAGTATGTAGAAAATAAATAAATTTATTACATGTGTACCATGTTCATAAGGGGGTTTCTTTGCAGTACATATTTGTGCTTGACAGTTTAACAGGTTTATTCAAAATTGTCGGTAAGAAATGGGTCTGCCTCTTCATCCAAAAGAGTTGGAGTAGAAGTGGTAGGAACAAACACCACAAGAAAATATAATCAATGATAAGACACCTACAAATGTATCAAACTAAATGTATATGTATGAAGAATCTTTCTTTTTTAATTGTTGTAGAATGAAATAACATCAATTTATCAAATTATATCGCGTATCTAAATTCGATTATAGCTTAAATCCCTGATAATAATCGATTAATATTAATCATGATGCTTATGCTAAATCATTCACTTATTTCGTTAATTGAAGAATGGCTGGGGTTCTACATAGTATAAGCCATAAAGCGCTGTAAATGATGTTTCATAACTGGACAGTTCTTGAAATTCGGAAAAATCGTTAATGTAGACCTGAGAGTATTGGTTTAACGGCGCCGGAGGGAAGCGTATACTTTTCTGAATACACAGGGTGTTACCTGTGTTCCTGTAAGATTAAATTCTAAGCGTATTCATTTCCTTGTGTATAATATTAGAAATGTTGAAAATTAATTTAATAATTAAAATCGTGTTACCCGTATTTTTATAAAAAAAAATTATATATGATTGAATACTAGCTAAAAGGTTGCTGTGAAAGTTGGTGATATTGTGCTTGTCGTGGAAAATTCTCCCCGCAACATGTGGATCATGGGTCGTGTTTTGGAAGTGATCAAAGACAAAGAAAATGTTGTGCGCATTGCGAAAGTAAAGACCGCATCTTCAGTGTTGACGCGTCCGATTGCGAAACTGTGTCCTCTTGTGGAAATGGACTGTTAATAAGGGACTTGAAAGTGACTTTGAATTTGATTGAACTGTAACTTATTTAGATTTTGGCCTCACTTGAATGGTTTGATAATTGCGTTTTTGTATAAAACCCAATTAAGGGGGTGGTATGTATCGGCCAATCCGGGATTTTTGTGTTGACAATACTGTTTTTGTTTGTTACTACGAGCGCGCCATATATCAGTGTTAGAAGCGTGCAAGATATTTTCGATTGTCAACATGTTGTATATTGAGAATACCAGTGTCAACCAAATTTGACATCTTTATAAGGATTGTTTTTAAGTGTTTATACTGTGTTGCTGGTATAATGAGTTTTCATTTGGTGTATATTGAGATTGTTTGAATGTAAACAATAGTTGGCCGAATACACACTACAGTACGTTGCTAAAATTGATTCGATATTTTTGAAACACTGTAGGAACAGTATATTATATGCTGTATTTTTGTAAAACATATTCTTAATAGTGTTTATTTGTTTTGTTACAGTCAATTACCGTATATGGTTTGCTGATAGTTGGTCAATAAACTACTGTAATATGACTCATATTGACTGAACTGGTATATATGGAACAACAGTTGCTTACATTTTTTCTGGTGAATTTAATGACGTATTTATTCATGATTATTACAACTACCAAGGTTTTCATTGTTTCCAGCTCTGGTCTCGGTACTCTATACAAGATCGAGAATGCCTTCGTACAGTGGCCAATTTCTAGGCTACGTAAGTTTGCAGCATTCACCGTCCCACACACCACGATGACCAAAGAAGTCCTAAATTCTTGTAAGAGAATTTTTTTTTTCTGAACGAGGACTAAAGCCGTCCAAATGCGACTTGTCTACGACGTACAAATGGCACGGCCTACACAAAAACGTCGGGGCATTCAGCTCTCCCAGCTGTTCCCTAAAGCCAAGTCCTTCGCGGCCAATTCCTCCTCTGAGAGAACAACTTTTTTATTTCTTGTTTCGAGGTAAAATGACACTAATATTTTACTGGAGTATTCACTCATAGTTTAATGTTGAAAAACGTGGATTATACGAACATCAGACATTTTCCATATGAGTTCTTGCTAACATTCCGATTCCTAAACACAACCCATTGTGTCATAATTGATGTGGTAGTGAGATGTTTTTTTACCAACCTTAGTTTGTGACTATTGATGCATTACAAAGCCCACAATTTATCGGGTTTGTGTACTACGCGGTAAACATCAAAGGTCGAGAGTCAAGGACGACACGATATACTTGGAGAGTTGAAAACAACGTCAATCAATTTCTAGTGTGCAATCTATTGCTAAATTTCAAGAGATTGACAGGTGTACTGAGACCAGGTAAATTTGAAGACGGTGCGTCCTTTAATATAGGACAAGAAAGATGAGGGTTCTCCTAGTTATTGAATTCAACACTCATGACTGACAGGAAATGTTACCCAACTATATTGATAAGCCAATTAGCAAACAATCTTCGTGGCGAATTCGAAGGTTAGTCTGTACACTGATCAGTAATCCCTACAGATACCTTAAATATTCGTAAATTAATTAATTAATGCCTTCCTCTTGCAGTTCTTTAAACTTTACAGTTTATCAATATACAGCAATGAACAATATAATCAATATAAATGACTTGGTTTTTACAGGAGAACAAACAATACGTACGTTGTATTCAAGTCATTTATCACAACCATTTCTAATAATTAAGAAGCGGATCTACATTGCAATGATCTGTATTACTAAATGCTTACAAAAATGAAATAAACTGCGGATTGGACTTGGGCTTGGACTAATGTAAATCGAGTCATGCTATGTCTTTGCTAAAATAATTCGGTAATCCTCAGACAAAGTAACCCCCTTGAATTATCGTTTTGGGGAAAAAGATATACATGTACATGTATGCATTAACGGAAAGAGCGAATTATTCTATTCTCAATACACGTATAACATCATTATTTTTTTAAGAGAGAGAGAGAGAGAGAGGGGGGGGGGTTACAGAAAACATACAGATTGATGGTCATTTTCTCCGATTATTCTGATTATTTTCTTGCATACATCTGCTCTACATCTTTGATAATTAGTAAGAATTATAGATAAAAAATGTCCATTAAATCGAAACGCACTAGACTGAATGATAATCAATTGATGTGTAAAAAGAGTGTCATGGACAAAGCCACGCTTTTTTCGTTTCGTTTTGTTGTTGGTTTTTTTTCGCCGTGGGCGACCACCGCTATGGGTGGAAATATCGACTTTTTCTCCTCAGGTAAGTAGAGTGGACATACACCGTGGTTCGGCATTGTCCACCTCAGGTAAATCGGCGCCGATCGCCCACCTCAATTCCACGCCCACCGTCCTAGGTGGAAAATACGAAATCCGCGACGACTGTACTGTATATAAAATATAATATGGTACCGATGTTGATGCACCAGATTCGCATGTCGACAAATGATGTCTCTTCAGTGATGTTCAAGTCAAAAATGTTGGAAATCCGAAATAAAAACAAACTTGGAAGAGGCTAAAAACCAAAGTACCCAAATATGAATGTTTTAATTTTATCACAGCAAATTTTTATATGTAATTCATGCTACTGAAGTACTTAGTAACTGGGCTGGTGAATACCTTCGGGGACCAACAGTCCACCAGCAGAGGCATCGACCCAGTGGTTGTAATGTAAAATATATATGGTGCAAAGTTTGATGCACCAGATGCGCATGTAGACAACTGATGTCTCTTTAATGATGCTCAAATCAAAAATGTTGGAAATCCGAAACAAAAACAAACTTGGAAGAGCTGAAAAACCAAAAAATACCAAATAGTGGAACCAAATCCGGCAAAGGATCAGAGCTATGCAAGAGGCAGATAATCCCTCATTTTGAAATGAATTTCTTAATTTTATCATCATATGTACAGTTATGTATTATCTACAAAAATTAATGCTTTCGTCAAATGAATTACAAATATCATCAATTCAGTTGAAGGGAGCATTAATTCAATTTTTGCACTCATTAATTGAATTACTGTTGTATTGCAGCGCGCATCAATTCAGTTGTTGATATCATCAATTCATTTATTGGGAGCAACAATTGAAAAACAACGCGCATCCATTTAGCAGAATAATTAATGCTATCATCAATTTATTTACTGCGCGCTGTAATTCAGAAATGAATATATAATTAATTATTTGACGAGATCGTTACATGAATTGATGTGCGCATCAAATAAAATGATGATATCGTGAAATAATTAAAAATAACTTGAAGTAATTGAATTTATTTTACTTTGGCGTTCCACACACACACACACACACACACACACACACACACACATATATAAATATATATATATATATATATATATATTGTTTCCTCATCTCGAGAAATAATTACTATAGCATGGTATTGGCATGATAAAGAATGTGATAAATGATATCAAAACACAAGTTAATCATAATAACAATTATAGAACTGTATTGAATAGTGGGGAGTTAACAGTTATTTCTTACTGATGATAGGTTTATCCAACTATACAATAGGACTATAAGAAAAAAAAGCATGACATCACAGCAACGTTTAATTTACAATTTATATTTTTATCATTATCATTTGGACAATGTGTTGTTGTTTTTTTTGTTTTTTTTTTTGTTTTGAATTGTTTTAATTTGTATTCAATAATCTACGTCATATGACTGCACATCAAAATAATCTTTTTTTCATTTCAGAATAAAGTGAAAGAATCATGATCAGCGTATCCTTAAACACGCAGACCGTATTGGCGGGAGTTAGTATAGGTCTCGTGGTGTTTTACGTCATCAAACGAATGCGATATCGTCTGCCACCAGGACCAAGGTGTATACCACTAGTCGGAAATTATTCAGGTCATTTTCTAAACTCTTTGTAGCAAGTTCTGAGAAAGAGAAAGATATTCCATCATAAAGACGATCTCGGATAATTCTGCGAAAATTTCAAATCGGATATCCCGTTACTTCTCAAGAATATTCCAAATTGTTACATAATTGAGCATCTTCTAAAACGCGTTCTGTAAATGACATTTATGTCGCGCAACTGATTTGACACGTAAGAGATTGTTCTGTATATGATAATTTTTTTTAATCGAGGCAGCTAATGACAAAACAGTTGATGTTACAGGGATTTCAACAGTCTCATTTAAAGTCAGTATTTCGCAAATTTTATGTTCGTTATAATGATCTATTTTACCTATACAACCTGTTACTGGGTCAAATGCTGTATGACTTGTTTCATACCAATTGTAAGAATGTACTTTTTTTCTTTGAGAAAAAGAAAAAAAAAAACCATGAAAGAGACATGTTTTTCGAAGGAAATGAGGAATTTCATTTCTTTTAAGAACCGAATTAAAATTCTAAACACGGTAGAACATTTGAAATTCCCGTGGGTTTTGTTGAAAGTGGCAGAACGTATTAGACGGATTTTCTCTAAGAACTTAGAACAGTTCCATAATGTATCGTTTTCTTTTCAGTGTATAGCTCCGCCGAAATGCATAGGAAAGCGGCGGAACTCTCCAACAAATATGGCCCAGTATTAAGACTGTCTGTAGGTTAGTTTACGTTTATTTCCCGAAATTTGTAATATACAGCCACCATTAATCCAAGCTTTGATATCGAATGGCAAAGTAAACAATGTGTAAATCGTAATCATAAATCCCCAAGACATATACAAGTTCGAGTGTAGGGCAACAAGGACCTCCGACAAAGCGAAGGTAGGATCAGGTGCCATATAAATTAAATTTTTCAGAGAATGATCTGAATTTGTTCTCGCAAAATAAAAAGCTTATTAAAACTTGCGAAAGACCTCTCTGAAACTGATGACCTCGCAATGCGTTATTACACGTTTTGTTTTTTTTTTTTTGGTTTTTTTTTTGGTGTTTTTTTTGTTTGTTTGCGGAGAATGATCTACCGCGTCAAAAACAAAAGTGTTTGTGTTTTTAATAATTAGAAATAATTTACTATTTCATAAACATGTTTTTACAAATGCATAGTAAATTTCGGATTACTACAGTAACTTGATACGGGAAGTAGATTACGTCTCGTTGACAAGCGCGGATCATCAAATGAAAGTTGAAGCTTCGACATTATATGTAGAAATGCACAGTTGGTGCATCAGAATTGATACTGTTTATGTTTAACATTATGACCACTAGGTTGATGCCTTCGCTGGTGGACATAGTCCCCGAGGATTTTCACTAGTCTATTTGATAAACACTTAGTATGAAAATAAATGAATTAATTGTATATTGTTTAACGTTCCTCTCGAGATTTTTTCACTCACATGGAGACGTCTAAACTAACAAATTCTTCGGATACAATACAAATGAGAACGGTACAATGCAAATGAACATTTTACAATGCAAATAAAAATATTTTATAAGACAAACGATAAATAATTAATAAATACAGGTGAAACAAAATGGAACATTTAGAGTACAATTGAAAAACATTATATAGTATGAAAGAAACATATACAATACAGATGAAAACAATGGACAATACAATTGGAAAATATGTCCTACAAACAGTGTTTACAATACAATATAAATGAAACACTCCACTAGGAACTGAAGAGATCAAAATGTGCAACGTTTAACATGCCATATGTTTCATGTTGCAACAGAATATCACCATCCAATTTTGTTGATACTACTGATTAGCAAATCAGAGAACGCGACTAATAAGGTATTATATACCTGATTATTATTATTAGTATTATATATCTGAGTCGAATCAAGAGTTATCCGAATTTTTACGCATATGGAGAGGTTTGCATCTCGAATCAGCTACGTAGTCGGGCCTCGTTTCAACACTATGCTTGTTTACTTGGAAGTGAAATGTAAGTAACCTGGAATTCAACATAGAACAAAACATTCGGTATAGAAATATCATGTACCAAAAATAATTAGGTGATTTTAAGCAAGATAGTAAACTAATAACTAATTAATCTCAAAATATATGTGAGGTATAATAAAAAACGTGTTTTACTTTTAACGCACTATGCTGTTTATTAGTGTACATTTTGACAGCGGGTGTTAATATCATATTTCTTTGCACAGTGTGTACATTAAAGGCCGATAACTGTAGATTATCTAGGTTGATTTTAATATCGATGTCTCGAACCCGTGTTATATCAATCCTTGTCTGTGTCATTTTGATCTTGTCATTTTTGAAATTGTAAAAAGAAAGTGGAGAGAGAGAGAGAGAGAGAGAGAGAGAGAGAGAGAGAGAATAAGGTTTTAAGATTTTGGAATAATTTCACAAGTAATATTTAAACATTTTTAAACCAAAATATAGGCCCCCAGACATGGATCATTTTAAATAATATCGACGTAGTACTGGAGGCAGTGGTGAAGAAGAAGGCGGATTTTGCCGGAAGACCAAAAATCCCATCTGGTAATAAGATTGCTAAATTTTTGTGAAGGTAACTGTATAAAAAATTTCAATGTATGAGGATAAAATATATGGTTGGTTTTACTGTGATACATCTTGATTGATAATTCAGGTGATCTGTTTACGGAGGAAGGGAGAGACATTGCACTGAGTACGTACTCACCAACTTGGAAATTTCACAGGAAAATAGCAGGCAAAGCACTAAGGTAATGTAAAATGACAATGGTAACAGAATGTTCTGAAGAAGAAACACTTTCTTAAAACAATCTGTTGAAATTCTTTGATGTCCTCCATCAAATGGACAAAATTCGGAAGGTACCGGTATGTGCAAAAAGTGAAACAATTTGGACAAATTCAGTAGTTTTATTTACCTTTCAGGCATTACTTACAAGGGAATCTTCTTGAACAGATGATACAAGACAACATGAACAAATTTCTGGATAAAATGGCGAAGGAGAAAGATCCGTTCTGCGTCACAAATTATATAGATCTGATGGTTTTCCACCAACTCTACACCATTTGTTTCGGTGAGAAGTAAGTATAGTCTCCTTTGTAGCTTCTTATACATGGTAAACAGTGAAAGAGGAATGCTAGATTAAAAGCGCTTGTAATACATTGTACTGCATAGTTTTGTTCGACCATATGAGCAATTAAGTCTTATACTGTTTTCATTTAGTAGCCTCTCGTAGGGGATGCGGGTTAGAATAAGTCCTCAGGTACCCCTTGCTTATCGTAAGAGGCGACTAAATTGGGGCGGTTCTTCAGATGAAACCGCAAAAACGGATGCCCTGTGTCACAGCAGGTGTGGCATGATAAAGGTATTTCCCTGCTCAAAGGCCATACACGCCGACTATAGGCCTAAATGTTGCAGCCCTTTGTCGACAATGGTGACGTCTCCATATGAGTAAAATTGTCGAGCTATACATCATATATATTGCTAAACTATATAAAACCATCCAAACAACATTATGTATTATGGAAGAACATATCAGTCATTGCTACTGTACTTCAGAAATCATCTACAATCATTTGATCAATCATTAATTCAAGCCTCGCAGACATTCTCTCTTTTCAATAATTGTATATGAGTGATTTTACTCCAACTAGGAGAGCAGTGGATGACCCAGAAGTGAAAACACTTCTGAAATTAGATGAAGACTTATTTAAAGATTTCGGAAGCGGGGTGCTAGAGGATTTGTTCCCACTCTTTAAGGATATATTCCCAACATCGAAATGGAAGAAACTGAAGAACAATATAAACGAGGTTTTAAGTATACTCCGGGCCAAATTTAAAGAACACGTGGACACTTTCCAACCAGGTTAGACTCCTCCAAATAATTGAAGTCATCTTTCTATGCCTCTTTGATGAAGATGATAGTCGCATAGTTCTAGTCAGCAAGGGAAAAATAGACAGATGTCTCGTTTAGAAGAACATTTGTACAGTAGGCATTTTCCATATTTTGTAGGAGTAAATAGGGACTTTACAGACAGTTTACTTATTGCCAGACAGGAAGCAGAAAACGAAGGCGATGAAGCAGCTCTGGAGAAATTGGACGATACACACTTAATTCAGACCATATCTGACATATTTTTCGGTATGAGATAGTCGTTTCTTTGAATTGTCATTCTGAAATATCATAAATTCATAAAGAAATCACTTGCATGTGATGTAAAAATTAAAATTACTATTACTCTTTATCTCCAGGATAGGCACAGCAGACAGTATAGTTGTTCATTTTCATAACACAGAGTTTTATTAACGTTTAGTTTGTAAGGTGTGTTTGCGCAGGAATATATAAATAATGATATGTATGACAAATGAGTGAATGGTTCCAGGGGCGTGATAAGGAGGGGGATACTCCCTGACTTAAAAGGTGGAAGGAGAAAGGTCTCTGTGCCTTCTTTATAAATAGATATGTTGTTTGTTGATTGTTGATTGTTGTTTTTCTGCCACACTCAACAATTTTTCAGTTATCTGGTGACGTCCAGTTTTTATTGGTGGAGGAGAGAACCCAGATACAATGTACCCGGGAAGAGACCACCGACCTTCCGAACGTAAACTGGCAAACTTTCTCACATATACCGGCGCGAGCGATATTCGAACCTTCGCCGACTAGAGGTGAGAGGCCTTGTGATTTTGAGCGCGATGCTCTAACCACTCGGCCACGGAGGCCCCATTGTAAATAGATATGATGAATTAGGTCAGTAAAAGAATCTTCGCCATTTTGAATATTTCTCTAGTTTCTTTTTTTGTTTTGTATAGGTCCTTTAGTATAGACTGTGTACATCCTTTGTAATGTTTGTCAACACTGGAACAACAATAAAAACGTATTCTTTGTGATCTCATGAACTGAACAGGATATCTTTCTGTGCTATTTAATTAAGACAGGAAGACAAAAAACGAGTGTTTTGATATAAAAAAAACTTCCTACGTTCATTTCTATTATCACATCCTAACGATCGAGTTTTGTTTTAACAACGAGTTACATTTCAATCATTTGTTGCCGATGTTTCTGATTTAATAAAGAAATAACCACAAATTCAAGTAACCATGATGCATAAATAAATTAGAGTAAATAATCAAAATTCATTGTTAAATTAGGTAATTATGAATAGTTAAGTTGTTATGGTATATAATTATATTAAATTACTATGGTGTGTGGCTATAGCCAACATAAAAAATGAACTGAGGTGGTTTTGAGAAGTTCTATATTTGGTGCCCGTTATTGCTAAAATTGAATGACTTATCTGGAGTTTGTTGATTTCGATTTGATTTACAATATTCACTATATCGTGCGAATCTTCTCTATGTAGCTGGAGTGGACACCACCAGAATGACCATGGACTGGTTTGTATACTTCATGACAAAACATCCGGAAATCCAGTCTAAATGCCAGGAGGAAATTGACAGAGTTGTAGGTGAGGATAAAGCATGCTTTTATTTTTGATGTATTGCATTTTGGGTCATTGGCTTACTCAGATATATGTATATTTTTATCAATCTTTATTAGGTTCAGACATTCCGTCAGTGAAGAATAGGAACGATTTCAACCTTACAGAGGCGTGTCTGTTCGAGACAATGAGGCTGGGGAGTGCTGCGGGATTTGGTGTCCCGCACATGACTATCTGTGATTCTCAAGTTGGTAAGTGATATTTCATAAAGTGATATGATTAAGCTACTGTATATCACAGACATTTTTTTTTATATTTCCGCGATCTTTCCTTATCTAATTTGTTGGCGAAAGATAGTTATGAGCGAGTACTTCATTTTCTCACTATGTTAAGAAAGGAAATGATACAAGAACAGCGTGTTTCGGCAAAAAGAAAAAAAAAACACGAAAAAAAATTTCGCTCGAGTATAAAGTAGTATATGTACATAAAATGTTTGTGAGTTAAATAAGAACCTGGGTCGTCTTTTAAAGATGGTGTACTTAAATTTAAGTAACTTGTTAAGCGATGTTCAGTATTCTGACTGTATTTGAAATAGGTGGATACGACATTCCTAAGGGCACCACCGTTTTAATTAATTACTGGGCACTTCATTACGACCCGAAGTATTGGAAGGATCCGGAGAATTTCAATCCGTATCGATACCTCGATGAAAGTGGTAAAATGAAACCAACAAAACCAGACAGCTGGCTTCCTTTTTCAGCAGGCCGGCGAGTTTGTTTGGCCGAAACTGTCGCCAAACCGGAATTGCTGTTGATGTGTGCAAATCTTCTGCAGAGATTTGAAATTCGTCTTCCAGAGGGAGTCAAAGCAAACCCCGAGTACAAGATGATGGGATTTGGTGTAGAAGTTCCGTCTGAATACAAGGTTGTCGTAAAGGAGAGAGTGAAGAACTGAACTGAGGACAATGTCATCCATCATTTAATACAGTAGGATTAAAATCAGTTCTGCTCTATATATAGGAGTAGTCGATATCAAATGGTTGAAATATCATGAGATTACTATTGTTCCAAAAATGAATTGAATTTTAGGGTGCGTAGAAAGTTTATTATATAGCTGTGTTTAGAGATTGTGAATCTGTAGTATGATTGCATTCAATAATTGTTTTCCTATAAAGCTCTATAATTGTGTTATTAGCCATATTCATCACATAGATAAAGTCTTCAAATGTAAAAGGGCATTCCTTTTATGGAATAATGCTAAATTCAATTGAAGTGATATTCTTTTGTGAATAATTAGGTTTGTTTTAATTTTTTATGTATACCGCGTAGTGAAATAAAATATATCTTCCATCCTAACCAATATTTGTCCATTATCAACAAAATATACTTACTTCAATAGTGGTGACATTAAAATGCTTACGTTCGTTTATGCGTTTTTCCTTATTAAAAACCTTATAATTTAAATATGTTCATTTTTTTGTTCTGTATAGTTTGTTTGCATTGTATCTCTTTTCGTTTGTAATGAAATGATTGTGTCCATGAGAAAAGGGTGCTTATGACAATTTTTACAAATTCAAACTTTTTTTTAACGGAATTTTGTATTTGATAGTTTAAATGTCTTAAAAAGGAATTTTTACCACTTTACTTCATCTCTAAGACCCATATTACTGCGTTTAAAGTCATGATACATCTAATCATCATCGCGTAACGTCGTGATATTTCTACGAAGTTATGGACGCCACTACAATAGAGTGCAACACAACTACAAGAAAAACACATGAATGTAATGTTAAGATAGCAGTATTTAGAAAAGCACGTTTTAATATTTAAGGCCATAGTTTCAAATCATTATGTTATGTCTAGTTGGCTACATGTACTGAATTCAATTACACTTGTAGCAGACAAGGAATAGATTTGTAATCGCAAAGAAGGTCATTATAGCGACCGTAAAATTTGCGAAATGATGACTTCATATGCGATTCGTTATAACCCTGCAACGTCAACTTTTTTGTCAGTAGTTGACCCCGCTTTAAAAATTCTCATACGAATGGCATGCTCTCGTGTATCGAATCAACTGGGAGATATACACACCATAAGCAGGCGAAAGTGGTATATTACTACATAGATATGGAAAGTTGATGATTGCAAAGTTGAAGTCATCACGCTTGTCATATAATGTAGTTTTCAGTCTGCCATTAGAGTCAATATTAAGTAAAATATCCAAATATGAAGCAGACAGGTCAGATTTTGTAGTGTCCTTTATTTCAAGTTCATCGGGATATATCAATCATTACCAAGGTGTTGCAGTGATGTTTTAACACATTGGAGAATTTAGAAACATTGTAAATGTGAAACCACCATTTTCAAAGAACGTTTATAGTTTAACGACAATATGAAAAAGTGATTTTTTGGAAAAAATGGTATAAAAAGGGCATTTTATATATTAGAGATATTGTGGATGAAAACAAAGACTTTCTTACCCATGAAAAATTAGGTAAACTATACAATTTAACCATATCAATTTATGAATATTAATGTTTAAGAAATGCAGTACCTTCAATTTGACATTTAGATATATCGACGACGTTTTATCTATTAACAATGATCATTTTCATTCATATGTCCCAGTGATATATCCCAGTGAGCTTGAAATAAAAGAAACCACAGTGTCTTCCACTTCTGCTTCGCACCTAGATGTTTTACTGAAAATAGACGGCAAACTAGCAACTCGATTTTATGGCAAACCGGATGCTTTCAATTTCTCCATCATCAACTTCCCTTATTTATGTGGCAATATTCCATCATCACCTGCATATGGTGTTTATATCTCCCAACTGATTCGATACGCAAGAGATTGTTCTGCATATGACCTGTTTTTAAATCGAGGTGGGCTGCTGACAAAAACGTTGATGTTACAGGGGTTTGTACAGACTCGTCTAAAGTCAGCATTTCGCAAATTTTATGGTCGTTATCACGATCTAGTTTGCCAGTACAACTTACCATTAGGTCAAATGTTGTCTGATGTATTTCATACCAATTGTCAGGCCGTTCTTGACACAAGAAAAAGGATATCTAGGCACACTGATTCTGACTACAGATTGTTCCGTTTACCTGATCGGAATATATGGCTCACGGAGGGTTGTGACCGGTCGAAAAGGGATGCTTACTCATCCTAGGCACGTCTTCGATATATGTAAATGTGGAATTGAAGGCCACAACAAGAGATTTTTTTCTTCCAAAAAAAAAAAAAAAAACAACAACAAAAAACAAATATACATTTAACCTAGGAAAATAGACATAACACTTCCGACAAAGTAAATGAAATAGTCGCTGTCTTCACATGCCAGAACATAGATATTTCATTGATCTACTTATGTCTTTTTGCAAGCTTCATTTATTCGCAATCTTTCACCAGATGTGTATTATTATAACAAAAATGACAGGGGCCCTTTGAGTAATAAGGCTTATAATTCGTTTTGGCCTCCTGATAACTCTGGTTCATGTAACCATTAGATGCCGCCATATTGTATATATTGGGATACATGCCAGGTATCATAGGATACATCATAGATGGTTGACAAGGATACTAAATTATTCAAATGGGATTTTGCCCGTCTTTTGCATATCAAGATTATCAATCTTATTGTCATTCTTATCCTCAGATTTTTCCTTTAAACACTTGGAAAATGCCTCAGAAATAGCATCTTCAACTCTTTCCTCCAAGCACTGACAGACATAAATTAGAAATCTGCAACTTTGACTCATACCTATTAGCTTGCCTACATAACTCTTCAAACATATCAGCCTATTCATGGAGCATCTTTCAAGCTGTTTTAAACAATTCATCAAAAGTCAATAAAATAAATGCTTGATTGGAATCCTCCTGAAGGCACCTTCTCTTTAACTCCTTAATCATCTCGTCTTTTGCCGTTTTCTCGAATGAAGAAACACTTTCCTCTAAACTTATATGACAATCAAGCCTTCTTTTTTTAGAAATGGAACCTGAAGATTCTGAACATGCTCCAGTATCTCAAGCAGATACACTAGTACCAGGTACCTATGAAACAAAATCAAAATAACATATGTTTTGTAAATAATAAATCTGTACAGTAAATTGAATATACCATTGAATCTTCCAGTATTTGTCCTTTGGGCTGCCCCTCAATTTGAATGATCAAATAACTGAACATCTATAGAGACTCTTCTGGCATATCATACTAAGTGAGTATAAGTACGCGTAATTTAATATACTCCTATAACCCAGGAGTTAAAAGACTACGTCACCAAAAGGTTACAATCATGAACTGGTATGGCGCTTGTTTGATGTAGCATTGTAAAATTCATCACGTGGCTTAACTATTTGACCTTCAAGGAACTAAATTCATCTTAAAATCATCCAAGGTTTATATATGCTACATAACAATAATACAAATAATATGTGTATAGTGCCAACCTGCCAGCTCCAAAAGCTCTGCTCTTGTTAAAGTGTTGACCAAAACATCGATTTCCTCGAATTCCACTCTTGAGAATTTTTTTAACCCCTCTGGTTTTCCTCCTTTTATCTTTTATCAGAACAGACACTAGTTTCACCCGTTTCAGAGAGTGTCTCGTTTTCAAATCGGTAGGTTGAACCCTCTTCAAAACAAATCAAAACATGTGCACATAGATGTAATGTCAAAAATAAACAAACGAGAATAACTCTATCTCAGTTACAAAACACATTTTTTCTCAGGTAAATTCGCATAATTAAAAAAAAACTCATTATTTTCAACACAACAATACAGAGACATAAACGTCATATGCAGGTGATGGAACATTGCTACATAAATATGGGAAATTGACGATGGAGAAGCTGAAATCGTGTCGTTTGTTGAGATGTTAGTTTTTAATTAACATCTGTATTCAATAAAATATCTAAGTACAAAGCTGATGTGGAAGAAACTTATAATTTCTAACTTATAAACGTATACAAAAAGACTCAGCTAATAAAAGAAAACAATTCGTGCCTATGGAAATTACAAAAGGCAGCTGGAAGATCCGATCGTAGAAGACTATGTGTATTTTGTCAATGAGGAACTTCAGCATCTTTTTATAGTACGCACATTTGTGAAGATAGCAAACGGTGAACAAATTCATAAGTATAACGGTAACAGTAGGACAAGCATGGCCGCTGGACACACCAGATGAGGTCCTTAGGAAGAGTATAATATAAGTATCCCCTGTTAACTTGTAAAATACTCTTATACTTTTTTATCTATCAAAGTGTCAAGTCCGTCCCTTTTATATTTTGTATATGTTATAACAACTGACGGGTACGTGTGCGTAGAATCAGGGTGGTTTAACAAAGTAATGTTTTGGGTGACTGGTCGTAGGTTATGAATATTTCCGTGTTCCATTGTTATTGAAGAAGCAATTCTATATACTATCAAAAAAAGCCTAGTTCGTTTAGAATGCAGTTGTAATAATGGGCCTTACAAACAAATACAATGTTGTTGCCAGCTTTGTCAACTGGAACCAAAAGATATTACTCATGTAACCTATCTAACTCTTTTATCACTTCTGATTTACTAAACACAGAAGGATAGATGGTATGGATTTTTGTTTTGACATGTCTGATACGGGATTTTAATATTCCACTTATACTTTTTAACGACATATTCAGCTGGACTATAGTTAAAAGCAGACGAAGATCAAGAACACGTAGGTGGATTGAGTATAAGATGATCAATATCAAGGCTCTGTAAAGTTTGTTTTTAGTTAAAAATAATTGATGCAATAGTGGAAAATTTTTCTGTAGGTAATACAAGGGGTAGGCTTGAACTTGAAATACTCTGGCATACAAGACTGAACCTTTTTATGACGAAGAATGTTGCTTATGTTGTCGGCCTCAATTCCTTTGTTAGTAAATTTGAGTTTAAGGAACTGGCGGCTAGATTCGGATGTAATATCATCCAAAACCCGCGGTGGTTTAAAGAGCCTGCGATGGACAACATTCATAATAACAGAATTTAGTCTATATTCTGGTGTGCGAAAATCCACATAAAGACTAGTTTTGGCTTCTACAAATAACGTATTCAAAACGCTCAGTGTAACAGAGTATAATTTTGTGCGAATATGATGTGGACCTAATTGTCTGTTGACATAAGGTAAAAGCGAGTCAAGTGTAACATCGTGTATATTAGGTTTTTTATATGAACGATGTCCATGACTGAGTTTGCGTCTATGAGTATTTGGAAAAAGTCCCATCACATTAACGTTATTTCCTAGTGGACTAGTCAATTTTCCGACATTGCATATATTATAATTGCATCCATATGGAAAAGCAGTGCCTACAGTTTTAATTCACTGATCTTCCCGTTGTCTACAGAAAGGGGTACTAAAAGTAGGATTGTTTGTATGATGGTATTTCTTCCAGAATCCTGACCCTTATGGACAAGATGGAATGGTCTGGGGAATTAAAATGTTGGTAGAGAAGGTGATTACCCCATTATTAATTTAAAACCTGTGGGCCGATATTCTTTTATTGAGTGACCCCTTAGTTTCCCCGACATACATTAACCCAGAGAGATTACACTCAATAGCGTAGACAACATTAGATGCTTTACAGGTCAGATTATCAAACGTTTTGGTGCAGAAACTACGTCCGGTGAGATTACTAATAAATGAATTACTGGTGATCAATATATCACGTGTATTACAATTTTTTACAAAATTTTTGGATATGGAGCACATGGGATCTAAATAAGAATCATCAAAAATACTGGCAATCTTTAATTTGAGTAAACGTATTTCCATTTCTGTACCAAAGCTGACTATCTGACGACTGTACATATGATGAATGATTATTAACCGAAGGATAATCCTAGGGACGTCAACCAATCTGTTAGAGCCTGTGTCCCTTATAGGCTCCACAGAGGGACAACTTTTTATACTGGACGACGTGTTAGCCAGTATGTTATCTGTGTTATTTATATTCATGGAAGAAAATATATCGAACAACAAGTATCCTGGGGTTCAGAGTGTCCACCAGCAGAGATCCATGCTCGATGGTTAAATGAAAAGGCTAAGATAACTAACAGTATTCAATCTCGTAATTCCTATAGAAAATACAAATCAGAGAGATGAGCAAACACGGACCCCTGGTCATACCAGAGGTGGGATCAGGTGCCTAGAAGGAGTAAGGATCCCCTGTCGACCGGTCACACCCGCTGTGAGCCCTATATTCCGATTAAGTAAACAAAACAATCCGTAGTCAGAATCAGTGTGCCTAGGTATGCTTTTTCTTTAAGTCAGCATAATAATTAATTAATGTTTACGTGTCATTTGCATAAGTTATCGTGACTTGATTATGGTAAAATCCGCAAGATAATCAAAGTTTGTATTTTGAAAAGCAAATGAAATAAATTGTGCTGCTAATATGAAACAGTTGGCAATTAATTTATTTGATAAGCATATCTCCAAACCAAGATAAATATGTTGATATGCCACATTCTTATACGGACATGTACCATATTTATGTCAGTATGTTAATACATGCTAATTACTAGCCGCCCGCGTGGCGCAGTGGTTAGAGCGTCGGGCTCAAAGATCTGATGATCCTTGAGTCGGGGGTTCGAATCCCACTGTGGGACGTGGGTGCCGGTCTTTCGGATGAGACCGTATAAACCGAGGTCCCGTGCCGCAGTAGGTGTGGCACGATAAAGATCCCTCCCTGCTCAAAGGCCCTGAGTGCCGAGCATAGGCCTAAATTTGCAGCCCTGTCACCGGTAATGGTGATAGCCGCCGGATAGCTGAAAAATTGCTCAGGCGGCTATAAACAAACAAACAAACAAACAAACATGCTAATTACTTCTACTTCTAAATCAAACTAAGCAGGGAGTGGTTTTTGCACTTTTCCTATTGACCTACTTAAAATCACCTTAATCTTAGTCACCTACGCGCTTTGTTGTTTATGAGTTTTGGATCTATTGCTAGCTGTGTAGGTCAATATTATATCTGCGTACATTATAGTCTGGTCCAGATTTTGAAAAAAGAGGCTAGAAATGGGTTCTAACGGCAAATTATTATTATTTGGTCCAACATAACTTTTTAACCTAATTTGCGTATGCTGAATCCGAAAAAATATGTTGAACTTCATGAAAATGGCGTTAAATAGGTCAAAATGGCGATTCAAAATGGCGGTGTTGAAATTTGCAAAATTATCTATATGGCTTTATTTTAAAAAAGTTTATTGCAAATTAAAGCAATTTAAAGGCTTGTACTAAACTTATATGTGTCTGAAAAATAGAATAAATTGTTCAATGTTCGTTAAACAATTAAAATTGTGAAAAAAACGATTAGATCCCAATTAACTCATTTTTTCGCAACCGCATATTGACGCACAGTATATATATGCATTTTGATATGATATTTAATGCTTATTTCCTTCTAATTGTGCAAATTATTCAGTTAACGTATTGCATACTTTATGATATAAATGCACTTGAAATTCAACACAGTGTTCAATGGTTTTCACAATAGCGCGACCGACACAATCGAGGATCGAATTAACAAATGATTCTGACATAAGGTATAAAACTGATGGCCGAGGTTATAGGCTTGTCATATCTCACCACTCATTGATTAGAAATCATGACTGAACGATCACTTAAGCGAAGTTATCAAATAGATACAGATTTGTGTGTTATATGTCAGGAAAAAAAGACAGACACGTTAGAATTAAAAAGCAAAAAGTCTATCGAAACGTTGACCGAGAGGGCATCTCGTCGTAAGAAAGTTAAAGATGCCAGGAACTATGATGCCATTGACAGAATAGAAAAATTAAGTCCGAATGATAGAGTTCTATGTCATAGGAAATGCTATAATGCATTTACTCACCCCAGACCAATTCAGTTAATGGAAAGAAAAGCATGTTTGCTTACAAACACATCTGATACAATCAACGTCGATACAGAGGATGATGTACCGTCTACGTCATCTTGCTCACACCCTTCTGCAGCAGCATCCCGAACTTTGCGAAATGCATCTACACCAATAGATTGGGAGTTATGCATATTTTGTCAACAACAAATTAAACAGAAGCTATTCAACATTACAACATTTTCTGTTAGCGACATGGTTCTTAAAAATGCAAAGTATGACAACATACTTCGTGTTAAGTTAGGAAACGTTAGCGATTTGATAGCTGCAGAGGGTAAGTACCATCTAAAATGCATGAATGCTTTTAAGTATGATACACAAAAAACAGAAAAGGAGTCAAAATGTGAAGATCTGGCCATGATATTTCTTGTTCGAGAACTGGAGTACGCAGCCAGCAAGTGCCAAATCTTACAGCTCTCTGATACATGGAACAGGTACTCCAAGTTGGTAGAAGAGGTAGGATCTGAAATGCCACAGTCTTTTATCACTCGTAGATCAACGTTTAAAGAAAATCTGCAAGCCAAGGTGCAGAATATCTTCCAGTTTCTTCGTCCCCTCGATAGAGCAGTATCTGAACGCGAAACTCTTTTAGTGCCCCATATTCTTTCTAAATCTCATTTTGGAGATATGTTTCATGATGACCAAGATACCATGGATGACGAATTACTCACTATGCCATGTTATAAACCTCCACACAACTCATTTCATGAACTGGTACATGTTGCACTAAGATTAAGATCAGACCTGCAAGATAGACCTGGTCACATGGGTTTGAATGTTTGTGAGGCTGATGCCGTAAGTTGTGTCCCAGATAGTATCCTCATGTTTCTGAATCTTCTTTATGGCGGACAAGAGGTCTTTGATTGTACTGATGGCAATGACAATCCAGATTGCAGCAGACAGAAGAAAATAGTGAGCGTAGCTCAGGATATTGTGTATGGGGTAAGTAATGGAAAAAAGTGGACTCCAAAGCATATTGGCCTTGCATGCACCTTGCATCAAATGACAAGGTCAAAACAGCTGTTAAACTTGTTTAATAGTGCTGGTCACACCCTGAGTTATAAAGATGTTCTGCGTGTTGACACTGGGCTTGCAGAGGAAAGCCTTCAGTCTATGGACGAAAGGACTGGACATTTCCTTCCCTCGAATTTAAAGCCAAGCGTTTTCACACACTTTACAGCTGACAATATTGATATTAGTGATTCAACACTGGATGGCAAGGAAACATTCCATGCAACGCAGATAGCATGTTGGCAACGAGGGTCGGGAAATGACATTAACCTTCAGCACATAAGTCCATCTTCAAATGAGACATTGAAGGTACCTCCTCAGATGGACAGTATTGTCATTTCCCCAATAGTAGAAGGAAAATCACAACCTCACTATCCCAGACCAGTTACGTTAGATATCTTCCAACCTTCTGACTCAGAGAATCAATTGTCCTCTCAAGAGTTTGCTAATGAATTGGCGTTTCATTTGCACAGACATAAGCAGAAAGTCCCAGCTAGTTGGTCAGGACATAATCAGTCTGTCAGTAGTAAAAACCCGGATCTCACACTTGTTGGTTACATGCCTATTGTACAAGCACCTGCTCATGAAATGGATACACTTAACACAGTTGTCCAGAAATGCATGCACATATCTGAGCATCTTACATACAGTTATCACAGTTGATCAAGCTTTGTACTTTAAGTTGATGGATTTAAAATGGTCAGTTCCTGAGTATAGAGACAGGCTTGTTCCAAGAATGGGTGGCTTACATATAGCTATGAATTTCATGAAATGTATAGGAGATCATATGAGAGGTTCTGGTTTGCATGAACTGTGGATGGAATGCGAGTTATTAGGACCTGTGGCTGCTGAAAATGTATTAGGTGGAAAGCACTACAGTCGTGGCATGAGAGCCCATAAAATTACTGCTCAAGCAATCTGGAAGATTTTACTGCCAAAAATGTTGATCATTCGCAAACATTGAATGGCATCATGACTGAACAGCAAGACATACTTTCTAGCATTGACCAACTGCAAAATCCTGTTTTCAAAGAGTATTTTTCAAGTTTCAGACAGGAAATTGACAACCCAAATGTCCTGTTTTGGTGGTCATATTTGGACATGGTTTCTATCCTTTTAATGTTTACAAAGTCAGAAAGAGATGGGCTTTGGGATTTATATTTGAAGTCTTTCCGTTCAATGCTCCCATGGTTCTTCCGATATGACCATACAAATTATGCTAGGTGGGGTAGTGTGTATCTTGCTGATTGCCACCAATTGCCTATTGAAGTACTATCAGAGTTTCAGGATGGAAATTTTGTCGTCAAGAGAAGTGCTGGAACTTTCAATCAAGTTGACCCAGACCAAAGTCAAGAATGGCTAAACGCCACGGGTAAGAAAGGTGGTGGAATTGTAGGAATTACTAGAACTCCATCTGCTCTCAGTAGGTGGTCCCTTTCCTACAATCTGAGATCTCATATAAGTCTTCTTACAAAGGTGATGTACGATGTGAATCCAGATGACATTCTCACACACAAGGACGCATCAAAGAGTCGACAAGTTACTGATGCAGTGTATGAGGATTCGCTCGTTGATGCAATGAAAAGGTTTAGAGTATTTGACCTTTTGTACGAAAGAGATCAACTAATCAATATAGTTACAAAAGACAAAGCTACAGATATGATCAAGGAGTCCTTACTTTCTGCAGCAAATTTGGGACAGATATCATTAGAGAATTTCGTAAAAGATCGTCTGATACCAAACATAGAAACAAGTAGTTTACAAGTTCCTTTGAGAAGTGTTCTGAAAAAAAGCTGCTCATTAACATTTGACTCCTTATACAAGGTACAAGTTGTACCAAAAGCTGTGGAAAAGAAAAAAATTCTAAAGGCAGATCGGAACATACTGCAGAGACTTGTCATTGCATATAAGGCCGGACGAGAGGTTGATTTAGAGCAGATTTTGAAACACGAGCTCCTTCCTGTGCCGATATCTATAGCGGATACCAGCGGTGCACTAAAGTCTGGAAACAAATCTGTTGTTTTAGAAGACATACTTCAAGATGTTGATGTAAGGGCGCGAGTCGAAAATGTAGGCGAATCACCAGCTTTGATCATAGATGGCCAGGCTTTAGTTCAGAGCATGAAAACACATGGCATGAAAACATTTGGAGACTTTGCAGATGAGTTTGTTTCCACTGTGGTGAGAAAAGGGGCCATGTATTCAAGAGTTGATGTTCTGTTCGACCGTTACAGGGAACAATCTATAAAATCGGGCACTCGTTCTCGTAGGGCAAAAGGGCAGCAGCCAGTTAGAAGGGTTATTGAAAATAAGGATGTGCCACTCCCGAATAACTTTTCAGCTTTTTTGTCTTTGAATGACAACAAGAAAGACCTAGCTGCCTTTTTATCTGAGCAGATAATTCTTCATGCACCCACAGAGAAAACTGTTGTTACTGCTGGTGGGTTTCTCGATGAGAATAGCGTTAAATGCAATGACGAATTCCTCGATATATCTGCCCTACATGCGTCACATGAAGAGGCAGATACTAGAATAGTTCTTCATGCCATACATTGTGCGAAAGAATCCACTTGCAGTTCAGTTGTTGTACTAGCATCTGATACTGATGTTTTACTGCTACTTGTATCTTTCTTTTCAGAAATAAATATACAGTTGTGGATGGTTGCTGGAACATCTGCAAAGCCCAAGAACATTCCTATTCATGCTGTTGTAGAGAAAACCTTTACCTCTCCAGAAATGTGCACGAATCTGTTAGCATTCCATGTTCTGACTGGATGTGACACAACTTCTTTTTTCTTTGGGATATCCAAAAAAACTGGATTTAAGGTTTACAAAGACAATGTTGGGCTTCTTGGGGGTTTTGGAGAGGGCAATTTAACTGAACAGAAAATAGTCGACTGTGAAAAGTTCGTATGCAAGCTGTATAACCAGGGCACAGTGTCGTCAACTGACTCGGTTAGGAACATTTTATTCGGAAAATCCAAGAGCCCCGAAAACATGCCCCCCACTAGCGATGCCTTGCATCTGCACATTAAACGTGCACATTATCAAGCGCTGGTATGGAGACAAGCAAATATAAGTAACCCCACATTACCATCTCCAACTGAGATGGGATGGAAGTTGAATGAAGGTATTCTAGTGCCTATTCTGATGACTTTAGACCCAATTCCAGAATCTTGTTTAGACTTGATTGCATGTAGTTGCACAACAGGTTGTAAAACATTGAGGTGTGGGTGCAAGCGTAACAATTTGCTGTGCATGGACCTTTGTAAGTGCAAAGTCACAAGCAAAGAACAATGTAGGAACAGTATACGTTGAATTTTGAGGAAAAACAGAGAAAATTCGGGTTTTCTTTCGTGCAATGGCTTTTTTAGGGTCGCATGCTTATTTCTATCTTTTTCTCGATGCTATTGTATTTTGTAATCATAGTTTTTACATTTTTTTTTCTACATGCGCGTTTCAAAACGATTTGAAAAAAATTACTGTCCGCCATTTTGAATCGCCATTTTGACCTATTTAACGCCATTTTCATGAAGTTCAACATATTTTTTCAGATTCAGCATACTCAAATTAGGTTAAAAAGTTATGTTGAACCAAATAATAATAATTTGCCGTTAGAAGTTCTTTTTAGCTGAAATCGGACCAGTATATTACGAGTAAGTTCTTTTCACTGAATGCTAAATATGTGTTGAGAATGTTTTCTTTTCCAGATCCCTGTCTTGTTTAGTGTTATATTTTTCGAATGTTTCTTTTCAGTTTATATGCACCGTACAAATATGCTGATCTTTTGCGTTAATTTCGTTTTGATGCTGTCTACCAGGTTTTGTGTGGAGTTTTGTGTTGTTTTTGCTTTCGGTCTTTTTTCCTTCTTTTGCTTATTCATGAAAATTCCATGTTGTTCTCTTTCAGACACATCATATCGTACAATGTATAATATAATAATGATTATTATGATATAATAAGTGTATCACCAATCAACATAGCCGGTCGTGGTAGCTCAGTGGTAGAACGTTCGTTTCGTAACCCGGAAGTCGTGAATGCGAGCCCCGTTCGTGCTATGGAATCAACGATGAGACGTTAACGTAGGTAGTATTTGCTCCTTAGCCTAACGCTCTTCTGTAGAAACGACAACCGGTCGCGGTAGCTCAGTGGTTAGAGCGTTCGCTTCGTAACCGGGAGGTCGTGAGTTCGAGCCCCGCTCGTGCCATGGCCGCGTCAAACCTAAGACGAAAAATAGGTAATGATTGCTCCTTCGCCAAACGCTCGGCATTTAGAAGTGAGAATCACGGGTCTTTCGGATATGACCTTAAAACGGAGGTCCCGTGTCACGGTAGGCGTTGGCACGTTAACGAACCCTCACTGCTACGGCTCTGAGCGCTAAGCATAGGTCTAAATTTGCAGTACTTCACCAACAGCTGGTGACGTCTCAATACGAGTGAAAAATTTTCGACTGGACGTAAAACAAACAAACAGAAACGAGAATCACGGGCTTTCGGCTATGACCTTAGTCCCCGAGGGTATTCACCAACCCAATTGCTAAGTACTTTAGTACTTGCATGAATTACGAATAAAAAATTGCTGTGATAAAATTAAGAAATTCATTTCAAAATTAAGGACTCTCTCCCTCATGTATAGTTCTGATCCCTTACCGGATTTGGCTCTACTATTCGGTATTTTTGGTTCTTCAACTCTTCCAAGTTTGTTCTTATTTCGGATTTCTAACATCTTCGACTTGCGAATCACTAAAGAGACATTATTTGTCGAAATGCGCATCTGATCGAACATTGACATGAACTACGTATTATTCATATTAGGATAATTATATGGCTGAAAAGCTAAGATAACTAACAGTATTCAATCTCGTAATTCCTATACACAATTATATTACGTCATAATTGGGGGCTGACATATTTTGATCATGTGACCGCACGCCATCACTGCGCTGATATCATTGTAAACAAAGCTAAGCAAGAACTGGTGTTCATCGATATTTTCATCTATTTTTAATATTTGTCTGAGAACACGATGGATAAGAAGAGTCACAGTAAGATTTTAACATATGTTACATTCATAATATTTCGTGGTTTTTACGTTTTAATCTTATTTCTACCATAATTTTAGTTAAATCCGCGATCCGCCCAACTTTCAGTTCCCAGTGTTTTTGCATAATAAATCACGAAGTAAAAAGAAACTCGTAAAGACGACTTGAGACATTACAAATTCATTTCAATATAAAGCAATGTATGAAGTAATAAAATTAGCGATGGATCGTGGAATTTTCAACGGAAGATGTGTTGGATCTGACTATTTGTTATCTTATTATTTTTTTTCCTTCGGATTTTTTTTTTCAATTTCAGCATTTCTGTTGTTGTTTTTGTTGTTAATTTAGATGTCCAATCGTATAATTTGTCCGTAAAACAGCTATATGGATTGAATCTTTATTGCTAGTTATTATTCAATTTTGATAGTGTATTACAACGAGATCCACCGAGTTGGGGGGGGGGGGGGGACACAATATCAGGTAGACCCTATCTAATTTTTTTTTTCATAGTAAAAAATCTAGTAGGATTAAGCAGAGATATTACATTCTGTGTATCGGTTTTAGTTTTTTTTGTTTTTGTTTTTGTTTTTTTTTTTTGTTTTTGTTTTTTTTTTGGTTTTTTAGTTGTTTTGTTTTGTTTTTTTTTGTTTTGTTTTTTCTCTCCATTTTTTCTTGGAATTCAAAACTAATAAAAGGAATGAGGCAGGGACAATCTTCATGGGGCAGGTCATGCTCCTCACATTCTCTCTTTTTCCAAAGGTATAATTTTCGTTGATTGTTGCTACAGCCAAAAACAATACAATTTCGCCCTCCACTTCTCTCATACGGCATTTTGTTTATCAGCACAGTAATGGCGGACGTCATCAACGACCCCTGTAGGCAAAGAGCGATAACTCTTTAAACACTTCGGAATATAATTGTATATAGAAAATACAAATCAGAGAGATGAGCAAACACGGACCCCTGGTCATACCAGAGGTGGGATCAGGTGCCTAGAAGGAGTAAGGATCCCCTGTCGACCGGTCACACCCGCTGTGAGCCCTATATTCCGATTAAGTAAACAAAACAATCCGTAGTCAGAATCAGTGTGCCTAGGTATGCTTTTTCTTTAAGTCAGCATAATAATTAATTAATGTTTACTTGTCATTTGCATAAGTTATCGTGACTTGATTATGGTAAAATCCGCAAGATAATCAAAGTTTGTATTTTGAAAAGCAAATGAAATAAATTGTGCTGCTAATATGAAACAGTTGGCAATTAATTTATTTGATAAGCATATCTCCAAACCAAGATAAATATGTTGATATGCCACATTCTTATACGGACATGTACCATATTTATGTCAGTATGTTAATACATGCTAATTACTAGCCGCCCGCGTGGCGCAGTGGTTAGAGCGTCGGGCTCAAAGATCTGATGATCCTTGAGTCGGGGGTTCGAATCCCACTGTGGGACGTGGGTGCCGGTCTTTCGGATGAGACCGTATAAACCGAGGTCCCGTGCCGCAGTAGGTGTGGCACGATAAAGATCCCTCCCTGCTCAAAGGCCCTGAGTGCCGAGCATAGGCCTAAATTTGCAGCCCTGTCACCGGTAATGGTGATAGCCGCCGGATAGCTGAAAAATTGCTCAGGCGGCTATAAACAAACAAACAAACAAACAAACATGCTAATTACTTCTACTTCTAAATCAAACTAAGCAGGGAGTGGTTTTTGCACTTTTCCTATTGACCTACTTAAAATCACCTTAATCTTAGTCACCTACGCGCTTTGTTGTTTATGAGTTTTGGATCTATTGCTAGCTGTGTAGGTCAATATTATATCTGCGTACATTACGAGTAAGTTCTTTTCACTGAATGCTAAATATGTGTTGAGAATGTTTTCTTTTCCAGATCCCTGTCTTGTTTAGTGTTATATTTTTCGAATGTTTCTTTTCAGTTTATATGCACCGTACAAATATGCTGATCTTTTGCGTTAATTTCGTTTTGATGCTGTCTACCAGGTTTTGTGTGGAGTTTTGTGTTGTTTTTGCTTTCGGTCTTTTTTCCTTCTTTTGCTTATTCATGAAAATTCCATGTTGTTCTCTTTCAGACACATCATATCGTACAATGTATAATATAATAATGATTATTATGATATAATAAGTGTATCACCAATCAACATAGCCGGTCGTGGTAGCTCAGTGGTAGAACGTTCGTTTCGTAACCCGGAAGTCGTGAATGCGAGCCCCGTTCGTGCTATGGAATCAACGATGAGACGTTAACGTAGGTAGTATTTGCTCCTTAGCCTAACGCTCTTCTGTAGAAACGACAACCGGTCGCGGTAGCTCAGTGGTTAGAGCGTTCGCTTCGTAACCGGGAGGTCGTGAGTTCGAGCCCCGCTCGTGCCATGGCCGCGTCAAACCTAAGACGAAAAATAGGTAATGATTGCTCCTTCGCCAAACGCTCGGCATTTAGAAGTGAGAATCACGGGTCTTTCGGATATGACCTTAAAACGGAGGTCCCGTGTCACGGTAGGCGTTGGCACGTTAACGAACCCTCACTGCTACGGCTCTGAGCGCTAAGCATAGGTCTAAATTTGCAGTACTTCACCAACAGCTGGTGACGTCTCAATACGAGTGAAAAATTTTCGACTGGACGTAAAACAAACAAACAGAAACGAGAATCACGGGCTTTCGGCTATGACCTTAGTCCCCGAGGGTATTCACCAACCCAATTGCTAAGTACTTTAGTACTTGCATGAATTACGAATAAAAAATTGCTGTGATAAAATTAAGAAATTCATTTCAAAATTAAGGACTCTCTCCCTCATGTATAGTTCTGATCCCTTACCGGATTTGGCTCTACTATTCGGTATTTTTGGTTCTTCAACTCTTCCAAGTTTGTTCTTATTTCGGATTTCTAACATCTTCGACTTGCGAATCACTAAAGAGACATTATTTGTCGAAATGCGCATCTGATCGAACATTGACATGAACTACGTATTATTCATATTAGGATAATTATATGGCTGAAAAGCTAAGATAACTAACAGTATTCAATCTCGTAATTCCTATAGAAAATACAAATCAGAGAGATGAGCAAACACGGACCCCTGGTCATACCAGAGGTGGGATCAGGTGCCTAGAAGGAGTAAGCATCGCCTGTCAAAAGGTCACACCCGCCGTGAGCCCTACATTCCGATCCGGTAAACGCAGCAATCCGTAGTCAGAATCCGTGTGCTAAGAACGGCCTAACAATTGGTATGAAACACATCATACAACATTTGTTATAATGGTAAATTGTACTGGCAAACTAGATCGTTATAACGACCATAAATTTTGCGAAATGCTGACTTTAGACGAGACTGTACAAACTCCTGTAACATCAACTTCTTTGTCAGTAGCACGCCTCGATTTAAAAAGCGATCATAAGGAGAACGAGGTCTTGCATATCGAATCAATTTGGAGATATAAACACCATATGCAGGTGATGATGGAATATTCCATATAGATAAGGGAAGTTGACGACGGAGAAATTGAAATCAGCCCGTTTGTCATAAAGTTGAATTGTTAGTTCGCCGCCGGCATCTATTTTCAGTAAAATATCTAAGAACGAAGCAGACGTGGAAGACTCTGTGTTGTGTTTTATTTCAAGCTCACTGTGATATATCGATTCCACATATGAATGAAATGATCGTTGACTGGGGTATTAAATGTATTGTAAACTGAAGCATGATTATGAAGAATTTCATTTTTTGAAAGTATAAATAAATGTGGAATTAATTCCAAGTTCGTTTAGAATGCAATTGTAATAATGAGCTTTACAAACAAATACAATATTATTGCCAGCTTTGTCAGCTGGAACCCAGACAAATTCCTCATGTAACCTATCTAACTCTTTTATCCCTTCGGATTTACTAAACACAGAAGGATAGATGGTATGCATTTTTGTTTGACATGTCTGATACGGGATTTTGATATTCCTCTTATATTTTTTATCCGTTCTGAGAAGGTATCAAGTTCTTCTTTTTCAGATTTAGCCCATCGTCGGGCATAATCTTCGACAGAATTCATAATAGAGGTGAAGTTCGCCAATGGAAAGACCGAGATTATCTGAATTTAGGACCTTTTAAAATAAGTGATTTTAGATCTTCATTTTCAACTATATCAACATTACCAGTAATGCTATGTACAGCTGGACTATAGTTAAAAGAAGACAAAGAAAAAGAACACGTAGGTGGATTGAGTATAACATGGTCTATATCTAGGCACTGTAAGTTTGTTTGTAGTTAAAACGTTTGGATGAAATAGTAGAAGTATATCTGTAGGAAATACAAGGTGTAGACTTGAACTTAAAATACTCTGGAATACAAGACTGAACCTTTTTATGATGAAGAATGTTGCTTATGTTGACGGCCTCAATTCGTTTGTTAGTAAATTTGAGTTTAAGGAACTGGCGGCTAGATTCGGAAGTAATATTATCCAAAACAAGCGGTGGTTTAAAGAGCGTGTGTGTTTAGGGAGTTTTATCATAGTCTTGCACTATTGGATAGAACATTCACTTAGTAACTAGAAGGTCGAAAGTGTGAGCTCAGTCCAGATTTTGTCAATCCAAGGCAGAAAACAGAGAATGTATCGGCATCTAAATACGTTTTATCGGTCTTTCGAAGAAGAACTTAAAACAGGGTTAGTGGGTTACAACAACTCTTTTTGCTTCGGTCTTGATCCCCACGCAGAGGTCTAAATTTGCGTCACTTCACCTACAGCTTATGAAGTCTCGTGTTAAGTGAAAAAGTCGTGAGGAGACGTACCAACAAATCAGCAAAGTATGTTGTTTACTTCTCCCCAACTATTTGTATGTTGTGTCCATCTCCCCCACCTTTGTTAGGCACATCTCCCACAATCTTTCTTTGTTGTGTCCACCTTCCCACTCTTTATATGTTACATACATATTCCCCACTCTTCGTATGTTGTTTACATTTCCCCCACTCTTTGTATGTTGTGTACACCTCCCCACTCTTTGTATGTTGTGTACATCCCCCAATCTTTGTATGTTGTGTACATCTCCCCCATTCTTTGTATGTTGTTTACATCCCCCACTCTTTGTATGTTGTGTACATCCCCCACTCTTTGTATGTTGTGTACATCCCCCAATCTTTGCATGTTGTTTACATCTCCCCACTCTTTGTATGTTGTGTACATCCCCCACTCTTTGTATGCTGTGTACATCTCCCCACTCTTTGTATGCTGTGTACATCCCCCAATCTTTGTATGCTGTGTACACCTCCCCACTCTTTGCATGCTGTGTACACCTCCCCACTCTTTGCATGTTGTGTACATCCCCCAATCTTTGTATGTTGTTTACATCTCTCCCACTCTTTGTATGCTGTGTACACCTCCCCACTCTTTGCATGCTGTGTACACCTCCCCACTCTTTGCATGTTGTGTACATCTCCCCCAATCTTTGCATGTTGTTTACATCTCCCCACTCTTTGTATGTTGTGTACATCTCCCCCACTCTTTGTATGTTATGTACATCTCTCCCACTTTTTGTATTATATAATATATCTCTCTCAGTCTTTGTAGAAATAGAAAAATAGAGTTGTGTTCAATTTCGTTTTGAAATATATTCAGAGTCAAAAGGAGTGATAAATAAAAATCTTAAAGGACATTCTCGTAAATGTCTTCTGAAACTGCTTAAAATATTGATTTTTTTTTTATAAGTTGTTTTATTTTAACACCTTCCACTACATACAAACAAACAACATTGACAGATGACACATTCAGCTAACAAGTCAGTGATAAAATTATTAATGTATGAAAGCATATATTTATGGTCTGAAAGGTCTTTTTGGAGAGAGAGAGAGAGAGAGAGAGAGAGAGAGAGAGAGAGAGAGAGAGAGAGGGAGAGAGGTACAAATGTATCATTGTCTTAGCAACAGATTTTGATAAAAATACATAGAACAATTCAAAATTTGAGGAGGGAAATAAATGAAATTGAACATGTTGAAGTGACGGAAGAAATATACACTATAAGTATAACATATTAATTTACATGATCAATAATACAAGATTCACATACCATTTGCCAGTGTTTTTCATACTCATCATATCTACAATTTCTTAAAAGCAAGTATTTCTCAACCATAATTCTGTCTGTAATTATTTTTGTAATTGCTGATATATGAACTTGAGACTTATTTTGATATTTACTAGAAAAAATGTAATGTTTAACTATCAGCAGAATCAAATTTTGAAATCTATATATATGTCTATTACGGTATTTACCAAATAACACAGTAATTTTGTCAAAATTTACAGGGATATGAAACTGGTCTAAAATCCATTCTTTTACTTCACACCATAGTTCCCTTATATTTTGACAGTCAAAAAATAGATGTTCTAAAGTTTCTATATCAACTCCACAAAAAAACACATATTGGGGAATCTTTAATTTTAAATTTGAATAAATATTGGTTGGTAGGAAATATTCTGTGAAGTATTTGAAACTGCAGCCATTGATATTTTGACTCTTGTGTGACTTTAAAGGGAAGCTCAAAAATCTTATTCCAATTGATTTCAGGAAAGGTATATCCATTTTCATTCCATTTTATTACAGAAGTAATTGTTTCCCTCTTTTTGTGCAAAAGATTGCTGTACATATCTTTACAACCTTTACTATTTTTATAGAAGAGTATGATAGACTTTGGAAGGATTGGTCCTCTTAATTTTTTCCCTATGTGATTAGGAAGCACAGATAATATTGCATTTTTAAGTCCAGCATATTCAACTAAGTTAGTTTTTACATGAAACATAAGTACATCATCTAGAGTTAGGAAATTCCCATTGCTGTCGAAATGATCTCTAATGAAGACAATCCCTGCGTTATAATAGTGTTTCAAGAAGACAGACTCATTACCTATCTTTACTTTAGGATTAAACCATATGTATTCGTTTAGTATGTTAGCGTCTACCTGACTGTTGATATTGGTTATATGCACCCAACTTGAGAAAACATCTTTCCAAAACATATTATCTATTCTTTGGGATGTATTTAAAAGGAAGTCTGACCCTTTTAACAGTAACTCTGATATTTTTATTTCAAGGATTGATTCTAAGAGTCTTACCCATTTGTTATTTGCATGTATTATTCTTCTAATCCATGATGATTTTAAGGCTACTATAAACTCATTATAATCAGTCATTTTTAATCCTCCAAATCTATAATCTTGGACAATTGCATTTTTTTTAATGTCATGAACATTACTCCCCCAAAGAAATTTATACAACTCAAATTCAATTTTTTTTTAAATACTCTTCTCCAGGATTGGGTAATGTTAATATTAAATGGTTAAGTTTGGGGATAAGTAATGATTTGATAATTGATAATCTGCCAAGTGGTGTTAATTTCCTTCCTTTCCATTGATCAATTAATTTTTTAATGTTTAGCAATTTGTTATCATAATTGATGTCGATCATTTCCCAGAGATTTACAGAAAATTTAATTCCTAGCATTTCAAAGTTTGTGTTGCTCCAGTTCAGTTTCCATCTAGAATGATGAAATATCTCTTTTGAAAATTTCTTGCTACCTATCCATACCATGTTTGTTTTTGAAAAGTTTATTTTTAATCCAGAGATGTTTGCAAAGAAATCTAGCTCTCTTAAGATACCATCCATAGATTCCGGTGAACCATCTGAAATAATAGAAGTGTCATCGGCATATTGGGATATTTTATACTCTTCATCTTCAATTATAATACCTTTAATGTCTTTATTATTCCTTATTAAGATTCCCAGTATCTCGGCACATAATATAAACAAGTACGGATATATTGGGTCCCCCTGTCTACAACCTCTTTGAGGAGAGAGAGACTCGGATATAATACCATTCTGTATAACACACGATTTAATACCATTATAGAAAGTTGCTACCCATCTTTTGATTGAAGGACCAAAGTTAAATATATTTAATGTCTGATTTAGAAAATCCCATGATATTGTATCAAACGCTTTTTCAAAATCAATTAGCATTAATAAACCAGGTGTGTTTTTTTGTTTCTGTGTATTGCAGTAGATCATAAATTAGTTGAATATTTTCTCCAATAAATCTGCCTTTTATAAATCCTGTCTGATCGTTGTTGATAATCTTATCTAGAAATTTTTTAATTCGTTCCGCAATACAACCTGATGCTATTTTGTATATAACATTTAGTAAGCTAATCGGGCGCCAAATTTTTAAGTATTGTTTTGCCTTACCTGCTTTAGGAATGCATGTTATTATACTAAGTTTGTTTGATTCTGAAAATTGCTGTTCTTCATAAGACTTATTGATTGCACGTGTTAGAAATGTTCCTATATCTTTCCAAAAGAATTTGAAGAATTCACAAGAAAAGCCATCTGGTCCTGGACTTTTGTCATTTTTCATTCGTTTTAAGAAATAGAGAACTTCTGAGTTTGTTACTGGACCCTCTAAACTGTTAGATTCTTCTTCACTAAGTTTCGGAAAATCATACAAATCTAATCTTTCAGAAATATTTTCTGATTCAATAGTATTTCTTTTTTTGTATACGTTTTCATAAAAAAGTTTGGTTTCATTTAAAATTTCATATTGAGATGTGATGGTTGAGCCGTCATCTTTTTCAATTCTAGGAATTTGCTTATTTGTATAATTTCTAGATTCCACACTAAGAAAATATTTAGAAGGTTTTTCGCTCCTTCTTCTATCCATTTTATTCTTGATCTTAAACATTGACCTTTAAATTTATGTTTCCTTATTTTTTCTATCTCTTCATGTTTGTCTGAGAGTTCTTCACCAGAGGTTTGATAATTATTCTGTTCTAAATCTTTAATTTCCTTTTCAAGAATAGACTCTCTCTCAATAAGCTTCTTTTTCATGTATGATGCATAAGAAATAGTTTTGCCCCGGATTTCCATTAATAGTGTATCTAAGAATAGCTGATCATTTATTGTGAAATTTAGGTTTTCGTTTTCTATAAAATGTATATTGTCTAAGTTATAAACAAGACATGCATATTGGTTTTTAATATCTAAAATCTTTTTCTTAATTATTTCTACATAATCTTTGTCCCCTAATAATGAATTGTTAAACTTCCAAAATCCTTTACCTTTTTTAAATTCATTTAATTTGCAATGTAAAACAACAGGTGAATGATCTGATCGATAACTATTTTCATATTTAATGTTTGTCACCATGTGTTGTAGTGATTCTGATATTAGGAAGAAGTCTAGTCTAGCCTGTTTCACAGGATATTTCCTTCTCCATGTATACCTTTTTAATTCAGGATGATTAGTACGAAATATATCCTTGAGATTCAATACTTCTATTAATTTCAAAACTTCAGCACTGGCCTTTGGATTATTGTGATTCTTATAATTCATTGAATCTAGTTCCTTATCTAAAACAAGATTAAAGTCACCTCCCATAACTATATGTTGTGTACAATCACATCTACAATCTTATTAAGTAATTCTGAGTAGAAATGGGGTATGTCAGAATTGGGACCATATAGATTTATCAACAAAAATGGTATATCCTCAATGATAACATCTAACAATAAGTAATTTCCATTATCATCCTTAAATTCATTAATTATTTCAAAGTCGAAATTATTATTTATAAGTGTTGCTACTCCTCTTGCATTTGATTTGTAAGAGCTAAAAAATACTTTGTATCCCCATTGTGTTTTGATAATGTTTTCTTTTTCGGCAGTGAAGTGTGTATCTTGCAAAAAGTAAATATGATGATTTTTTGATCTGAGAATTTTGAAAACATCTTTTCTTTTATTCATGTCACCGAGCCCCTGACAATTTAATGTAAGTATTTTAAGATTGTTTTCACTTAAGTTTTTATCCATGACATCCTAAGTTCAGACAGGAGAATTGCATATGTACCTCTACAGAAAAAGAAAAGGCCAGAAAAGCCGAAAGACATTGAAAAACAGACATTTGAATAAAAGACAAGGATTATAACTAGCCACATGCTCGAAATTGCTAAGGTGTCCGAGCAAGATCCACCAAAAACTAACAGTGATATATTACTTGTAGAAAGGAGAAAATGAAATCTCTAATAAAGTAAATACATGTTTACATTTGTGGAGAATAACTCATTGCATAGTCCATACCAAAATTTATATATAAGAAGTTTGATTCAGCTGTACTTAGTGTTTTAATATCATTCAGGGGGAAATTATTTCTCAAAAACAATTACAACGTTCTGTATATACTGCAAGTATTTCCGTTGGACTGTTCCCTGCATTACAGCCAATAGAGAAAAGGTTAAAACAAATATGTGAACAGCGCTTCTGATTAGGAAAAAAATTGGACTATACAATAAGATTCACCCCGTGTTATGCATATCAAGAATAAAACTTACTTAGTCAATTATATACACAGTCAAGTGTCAGTCAAGTGTTAGGCACACTATCCTCACACAGCACTTGCCCTATCTCCTGGAACAGCGTTTTTTACAGCACTAAGTCCGGCAGTTTTAATATGAGTGAACCTACGGGGTCCTATCTTTTCACCGAACCATCGTGATACTACAACGAGCGAATTTTCCGTGTCATTGTCTTTGAGCACTTTTAGAAGTGATCGTCCGGCCCCGTGTTCGCCGTCGTCGTCTGATCCTTCGTGCGTGATCCCGTCCGAACTCGTGAAGCGGTACGCATATACGTTGTGGCTGGCACTCGGGATGGAATCCAGACGTATTATTTCCAACAATGCTTTTCTGACCACCTTGAATGAGTCTACTGGTGTAGAATGGGCAAGAAACCGGTTTCCATTGTCTTCAATAGACTTCCCTGGTGTGATCAGTGTTTTGACCTCTTCTGATGTAATCACTTCGTCTGCTGTCGGTCTTGAGCCCACCTTGTCCCGGTAAACGGAGTTACTCTGAGTGAAGACAAGCCTGTCATCTTTAATTTTTGTGTCGATCTGTCGTTCCGAGTACTTTTTCTGGATATCAAACAGCTGTTTCCTTTTCTCGCGCGTCTCCTCCGGTAATTGTTGAGCAACTCTGATGGCTGAGTTCTTGGCTTTTAACACTTTAATTCCGTTCATCACCACATCTTTCTGAGATTTGTTGGTGAATTGCACACAAACCGGTCTTGGGAATTTTCTGCGCGGATCATACTCCCCTAACCTGAAGACTTTCAGGACTCCTAGGTTGTCTGCCACTGACCTCTCTATGTCCATCTCAGAAATAAAAACATTCCTGATAATATCTGAAAGGTTCTCTGTGGTCTGTTTTCCTTGGTTCCTCTCAGGCACCCCACTAACAATTACGTTGTTTTCCATGGACTTAGTTTTTAACTCCAATATTTGTTTATTCTGGGTATTCACCTGGAATTCAAGTCGGATCACATAATCCCTGAGTCGCTTCATCTCGCGTTCCATCTTTTTCTGGCTGTCTTGCAATTCAGAAATTGTGTATAAAGTGTCATTCGCCTGTTCCTGCACACTTTCCAGTCTTTCGTTTATGCCGTTTCGCGATCTCACTTCTGGGATAAAACCTCAGTGTTGGCATAGCATATCTCACCTGCAAGGCGTTTCTAGTCGATATCATGCACCTCTAGCAAAGGTAATGGTATCTTTATACAATTACGTCTAGTAATCTTGAAAAGAACAAAATAAATATCATCATTTAGGCCGCTTATAACACTTCACGTGTTTCCAGGGCTCTGTTTTGATCTGCTCTCAATTTTGTATTCTGTCTTGCATTAGTATTTATGAGATTGATCAGTATTCGTTATCTTCACGTATGTTTCATAGCGAGACAGTAACATCACATTTAAATCTCATATCAACGAACCTTTATAAATAAGGCAATAGAAGGAAAATGTACAAATAAAGAATTGTTTAGTAGGGCTAATTAAGCCTCTCGTAGCCTTGTGAAGATGCCATGAAGACAAATGTGTATAGACAGGCCAAGATAGCTAACAGTGTTCAATCTCGTAATTTTGTCTATGTGGTGTTTTATATGCTATATTAATTAAGTCCAGAAATATTTTATTTGAAAATCATTTCCCTCTGTTGCAGGCTAAAAACAGAAAGGCAATAAATCAACATGATCGACGTTTTCCTAGACGTACAGACCTTGTTGACGGGAATTAGCATAGGTCTCGTGGTGTTTTACGTTATCAAAAGAATGCGATATCGTCTGCCTCCAGGACCATGGTGCATACCAATCGTTGGACATTACTCGAGTAACTCTTGAATTAATACCCATGATAAATGCTTGAAAAAACGAATGCTTCATTCCCATCTTTACAAAGGATAAGGAATATCATATTTATTTATTTATATATGGTGATAATTAAGACAATGATATATTCCACCCTTTTATATGTCCTATTCAAATCACTAGAGCTAAATCAAAATGCCGAAATCGTATTTCACCTATACAATGTATATCAAACTGCATGTGAGACAATGTAACGCTCCTTTTAGGATTTGTAGTAAGAAAGTGCTACCAATGGACGATGATTAAACCCAAAGTTTCTATCGAAAGCGTGCGTATAATCAACATCCATGGTCTCTGCCTCTTAGGTTCCCACATTTAAGAAAATAAACAACCCCCTTCCTTCCCATTCGCAATCACTCTTTCCCATCCCTCAATGCACATTTCTACTGAATGCTTGTATCTCATTTAAACATTTGTACAGAGAATTTTATAAGCAAAATCAGGTGTAAAGAACGGCTTAACACGTCAGACAACATTGGACCAGTTGACATATTTTATAACGACCATAAAATTTACAAACTACTCACTTTAAACGCGACTGTAAGAGCAAGTTCTTTATCAGTAGCCTGCCTCTATTTAAACACTGATTATACTCAGGAAAAGCTCTTACCTATCGAATTAGTTGAAATAAATAAATTCCATATACAGGTGATAATGGAATATTGCTACATAAATGTGGGAATCTGACGATGGAGAAACCGTTTCTCATAAAGTTGAGTTGTTAGTTTGCCGTTAACATTTCTGTTTAATAAAATATCTAAGTATGAAACAGATGTGGAAGACTGTGTTGTCTTTTATTTCGAGTTCACTTGAGAAATATAAATATACACTGTTCTTCCGTACACAGTTTAAACGGAAAGTTATACTTAAAAGCTAATAATGTCCACTGGATAATGCATACTATCGAATGAAATTTAGCGTTACAAAAATATCGCAGTATCTCAGTGGTTAGAGTGATCTTTTCGTAAAAGGGAGGCCGTGAGTTCGAGACCCACTCGTGCAATGGCAGTGTCAAACCTAAGACATAAAAATAGGCAGTTATTGCTCCTTCGCCAAACGCTCGGCATTTAGAAGTGGGAATCACGGATCTTTCCGATATGACCTTAAAAATAGAGGTCCCGTGTCGCGGCAGACATTGGCACGTGAAATAACCCTCACTACTACGGCCCTGATCGATAAGCATAGGTCTAAATTTTTGGTATTTCACATACAGCTGGTGATGTCTCATTATGAAAGCAAAATTCTCGACGGGGAGTAAAACAAACGAGCAAGACAAAAATAGCGATCAACTCAATCCGATGCGCATTAGAAGTTCTACAGAATCTGACTGAAGAATGTATGCGAAAAATTTATAAAAAATAAAATCAAACGGAAAATGAATAAATATCACAAATAAATAAGAATATATTTATACCACGCATATTTATGTTTTTCAACAGGTCGTGGTAGCTCAGTTGTAGAGCGGTCGCATCGTAACCTGGGGGTCGTGAGTTCGAGCCACACATATGCCGTGGCCGCGTCAAACCTAAGACGTAAACATAGGTAGTGATTGTTCCTTCGCCAAACGTTCCGCATTTAGAAGTGAGAATCACGAATCTTTCGGATATAACCTTAAAAACGGAGTTGCCGTGTCGCAGCATGCGTTAGCACGTTAAATAACCATCATTTCCACGGCCCTTATCGCTAAGCATAGGTCTAAATATGTGGTACTTCACGTACAATTTATGCCATCTCAATATGAGTGAAAAATGTTCAACTGGACGTACACAAACAATCAATCAAATAAACAATCAATGTTTGTGAAGTTTGTTCTGAAAGTTTGACACAATTTGTAATATACCTGACCAAACTGAAGGCTTATATTTCAATTACATATGAATAGTAACAGAATGTCTTAACATTTTTCAGTTTATTCCTCTGCTGGAATGCTCAGGAAAGTTACGGAGCTTTCCAAGGTATATGGTCCAGTTTTACGCCTGTCGTTTGGTTAGTTGGATTTGTACTTCATATCTTTAATATTTTAAAATCATTCAAATGAAAAATGCTTGAGATTAAAGTATTTTTTTTCTGTTTTGTTTTGTTTTTTTTGCTTGTTTTTTTTTTCCACTTAGTTAAAGTTTATTAGAAATTTCTAATATAATTTCTATATATTTTGAGTTGAATGTTCACATAGATATTGTACATTGAGAATTACTTATATTCTATAATGTATATAGAATACATATGACATATATTCGCAATTGTATGAAGGAAAAAGCTCTATAACAATAATAATTTTTTCCTATTACACCACGCAGGATGCACAAATAATAGTTCAAGTAATTATATGATATAAATTTTATAGAAAAGTATATTCAGCTCAAGTATGTGTAAGACTATATGTCAAAAGTATATAATTCTATCAAATATGATATACATATATATATATATATATATATATATACATATACACACACACATCCATATATGTGAATTATTGATTATAATATAACATAAATATATATAGTATCTGAATAATATTATTCGAGTAATATATTTCTGTACATTGATCATATATGTAAAAGAGATCTAAATATAGCCCGCGCCGCCTCAATGAGTCCACACATCCGACATTTCATTTTGACTCACTGAGTGGCTCTATCAGAGGACAGGATGCTCTGTATAGTGGCTTTAGATCTATTTATGTTATAAACTGATATAATATGGTTGTACAAAAAATGAGTTTAAATTATATAGTTCCGATACGGTAAAATGTAATTGTACATAATTGAACTTTATTTCACATGATTCACATAAGATGGCAAAATTTTTCAAAAAGTCTATATTCAGCAAGTACATTGAGGTTTTTCAAAATTTTGGCATATTTCGTAACTGAAAATTTTACATGTTGAAAAATATTATAACAGGTTTCATCGAGTGAGTTTAGTCTACAGTACATTTTGTATTTATATATTCTATATGCTGTATAGGAAATCAATAAATTCAAAGATTTAGTTTTACTATTTCGTTCATGAAAGAATCCGACCATGATGTGCTTCCATTTTACATTGAAATTCAGATATTTACTTAAAGCATTCCATACTGGGACAGCATTTTCACATTCAAAAATAATATGCTTTGTTGTTTCTCTTGTGTGACAGTTTTCACAATTGCTATGTGTGTCTCCTTTCCATTTACTGAGAAATACATTATTACAGAGAATATTATTCAAAAGCTTGTAATTGAATTCAGACAAGTGCTTGTCAGGAATATCCAACAATTTACATTGATATATATATTTCCATTCAACAGATTCAATGTTGAATTCACTATTTAAAACTCTCTGATAATATGGTTTCTGAAATTTTTGGTATATTAAATTTTCATAGAAAACATTGCATTTTTCTCTCGAACATCTACTATTCCTGTGTAAAAGAGAAATTTATATGAGTGCTTTATATTAATAAAATTGCAGTTTGAAAAATTATGTTTTTTACATAAACGTTTGAAAACATCAGAAATAATCCTAAATTCACATAACCAGTTTGACTTATTTCTGATACAGTTCGAAAAATCTGAAAGCTTTTTAAGGTTGCCTCCCTTGTCTAATAAATCTTTTACATACAAAATTCCACTGGATATCCAATTTTTAAAAAACAATGTATTACCTTTATAATAATAAAATAATAATAATAATAATAATAATAAGTTTATTTTGTAAAGCGTAAAGTCCATACTGCTCTAAACGCTAAACAGAAATTACAATTGTTCCATATAGGTTGTTGTAGAATCACATCTGCTGAAATATTGTCTAAGGCACAAACGTTACACTCATTGAAAGAACATAACATTTGTCTATAAAATAATGGTAATTTTTCTAATTTCATGTTCTCAATTTTTTTATCTGAAAAAGACAAAACATATGGAACAGTAATATTCAACTGTTTACAATAGCTTTCAAAAATGTTATACAAGACAGATTTAGTTTTCAACAATCTTGGAACCCAGGCAGCTTTTAGTGCTTTAAGTTTACTTTCAATATCGACGATTGATAGTCCACCTTCTGAAAAAGAACCTATCAAAACATTGCGTTTAATTCTCTCTGTTTTATTCCAAATAAAGTTGTAAATAAGACGTTGTATTTCCTTAATGAAGTTATTATCAGGCATAGTGAGTATTGAAGCAACATACACAAGTTTAGATATAGCTAGTGTCTTTACTATACATGCTTTTCCAAATAAAGTTAACTTTCTTCGTTTCCACGATTCAAATAGCTTTTCTATATCATGGTAAATTTTCATCCAATTTTTATTGTAACATTCTTCCTTATCATGTCCAATATAAACCCCCAAACATTTTACTGCTTTATATGTTATCTTTATGCCGTATAATTCATCATATAAATATTTTAGGTTTCCTAATAGAATACATTCTGTTTTATTTATGTTTATTTTTGACCCCGCATGTTTACAAAATTCATTTACAGCATCTAGAGATGCTTTTAACGAAGCGTCGTCTTTCAATGCTAAGGTTAAATCATCCGCGTGCTGCACATTTTTAACTTCATGGTTCTTTATTGATATACCTTTTATATTCGGATTTTGTTTTATTTTGGTAGCTAAGATTTCTGCGACAAAGAGGTACAACCTTGAGATTAAAGTTAAAGTCAGGAAATAAGAAAACGTTTGATTCCTTTGAACGACGTTTGTTCAAGATATTTTAGTATTCATATTACATGTAGATCTTAGAAGCATGAACATATACAATATTTCACAGCTTTGAAACTTTATTAGTCTCTATATACCACTCTAAAATTATTCTTGAACAAAGGGTTTGAAATTGATATGGAATAGTGGTGATAAAATCCTACTAAATGTGTTCACTCAGCACTGTTCGTGTATATGTATTTTCCTTAATTAACTGCTGTTGATCAATTCATGTACAATTCATAAAGGTCCATCAACCATCATATTTCTGAATGATATTGAAGTTGTGCTAGAAGCAATGGTAAAGAAGAAGGAGGATTTTGCTGGACGACCTCACTTTGCATCTGGTAAGTACTTTTAAGTAAACGTATAGACGCATATCAGGAACATGTAATCTGTACAAAAAGATATACAGTTTTTGTTTTCGTTATATCAATTTAATAAAATTAATAATTGTTTCATCACTCACATGAGAAAATTATAAATCCAGCTGAGATATTTAGCGAAGGAGGCAAAGACATAGTGTTCACTACGTACTCATCCAAATGGGCATTTCACAAAAAGATAGCAAGTAAAGCAATCAGGTAAGACTGAATCAAAGAAAGAGTTTGGGGGATATAATTTTGGTAGAGTTTGCTATTGAATAGTGTTTCAATACAATACGGAGGAAGTGATGACGTTATAGCTTTGTTTATGTGGAGAGAGAGAGAGAGAGAGAGAGAGAGAGAGAGAGAGAGAGAGTATGAAAATTTAGTAAAGGAAATCAAAGTTAATCTGTCTTAAATTTATACCCAATATGTGTTGCACTCTAACTATATATGGGTCAAATTATTCTGTTTGATAATATAACAACCCTCGAAAAAATATTCTCCTCGTCCTCTAGGCTTGGTAAATATTGTATTTCTCGGGTAGATATAGGATCGGATTGCTCCTAAAATGTACAGATCTGTATATTATTATTATCAAGTACTTTTAGGTATTACCTACAAAACGACCAACTGGAAGACGTGATAGAGAACAACATGAAGGAATTCCTGGATAAAATGGCACAAGAAAAAGATCAATTTATCATCAAAGATTATATGGATCTGATGGTTTTCCACCAACTGTACACAATTTGTTTTGGAGAGAAGTATTCTTATTGTCTTATTTCTATCTAATGATGTAGTTGCTTTTGTTAAGAGAAATGAAAAAAAAAACCGAAATAAAAAACATTGATAAATCTCATAACTCCTATAAGGAATACAAAATTAAGAGTTAGGTAAACGCGGTCACCTGGATATATTATAGGTGGGATCAGGTGCTTATAAGGACTAAGCATCCCCTGTCGCCCCTGTCTCACTAGCCGTGATCCCTATACCTTGATCATGTAAACGGAATAATCCGTAGTCAAAATCAGTGTGTAAAGAACGGCCTAACAGTTGTTATGAAACACGTCAAAGATCATTTGACTCAAAGACAGATTCTATTCACAAACTTGATCGTTATAACAACCATACACTTTGCAAAATACAGACTTTAGACGATATTGTCGAAACTCCTGTAACATCAACCTGTTTGTCAGTAGTTTGCCGTGATTTAGAGAACTGATCATGTACAGAATAAACCCTAGCGTATCGAATCATTTGGGAGACGTAAACACCATATGAAGGTGATAATGGATATTGCTACATAAATATGGCAATTTGACGATGGAGAAGCTGAAGTCATCCAGTTTGTCGTAAAGTTGAGATGTTAGTTTGCCGTTAAATTTATGTTCAATAATTTGTGTCTTTTATTTCGATATATCGAATCGAGATATGAATGAAAATGTTTATTGTTAATCGATTAAACGATAAATCCAGATGCCCAGTTAAAGAAAAATCTTATAATGAATGTTTAAGAACAACAAAATGAATTACATAAGAACAATTCCGAGTGACACCATTCAGATGTCAAAGAAAATTGCACGTTTATTAATAGAAATGTGAATGATTTGTTAAGATACTAAAAACGAAATTCTGAAGTGAAGATAACTGTTTCAATTTAACTGATTATTGATATCACTTGAGTAATTGGCGGATTTCAACAGCTTAGAACCAAATGAGTCCACCATATTTTGTCTACATTCATTCATATTAATGATATAAAGGCGACCTACTGATGATCCAGAAATCAAAGGACTCCTGGAACTGGATGAAGCAATATTTACGGATATTGGAGTCGGGGTCCTTGAGGATATAATACCTTATTTTAAAGACATCTACCCAACAGCTAAATGGAAACGCATTGTCAGCAAAATGAACGGAATTTTGGATATATTTCGAGCTAAATTCAAACGACACGTGAATACGTTTGAACCAGGTAATGATGATTTTAATCATAAAACTGTAAGTTTTATGATGTTAAGTGATACAAATAGATGAAAATCGCATCTTATCACTGTTAGTAATCTAGATGAGGAACAGGTGCAATTTTCTAGAATCTTCGGAATTGTTTCGTTATACTTTGTAGTAAAACTATACGTTTATTTCAAGGTAGAAATAGAGACTACATCGACAGTTTACTTATCGCCAGACAGGAAGTAAAAAACGAGGGGGAAAAAGCGCTCCTGGAGAAGTTGGACGATACACATCTAGTTCAGACAGTATCGGATATATTTTTTGGTAGGGTATTGCAGTCAATAACAGAAACCTCTTTATTTGCTGGTTACAGCACAGTTCGAATACATAACTAAAATGATACATATCTGTAATAACTGGCAAAGTAGGAACCTTTTTTTTTACATTATGGTCCTGTCTTAAGTAAAATTACATTGGTTGTGAATTGTTTTACTAGGCGAAGAACTAGAGCAAGACGTGTAATTGTATTTTTGTGTGAAATTGTTTGGGGAAAAAGTCATACATTTTCCTTTCACTATACTCCTCCTCGAAGCCCTATACTAGTTTTGATGTTACCACGGGTCGGTGTTTGTCCTGTTTTTAATATTCTATTGTTTATAGTATTGTGTGATTGATCACTCTTCCTAATCTTTGCTTTTTTCATTTATTGCTCAAAAATGTCTAACGTATTATATAAATACCATGCAGCTGGAGTAGACGTCATCCGATTTATCATGGACTGGTTTGTATACTTCATGACCAAGCATCCTGAAATGCAGTCCAAATGTCAGGAGGAAATTGACAGAGTTGTCGGTGAGGATGACGGATGCGTATTCTGAATTCTAAATCGATTGATTTCAAACATATCGAAAGTAAACGTATTCATGTTGTTGATTTGTATTTTCTATAGGAATTGCGATATTGTATACTGTTAGTTGTCTTAGCCTTTTGATATGACCGAGTTATATTTGGAAGTCATATGTCCTACCTTGCATCTCATTTGAACATCTACCACTTTAGGCATGAGACGTTTATCACTGAAGGATCGTGACGTCCTAGATTTCACACAAGGATGTATATTTGAGACGATGAGGCTTGGAAAAGTTATAGGAATGGATTCACCACATATGACTATATGTGATTCCCAAGTCGGTAAGAAATATGGCGACACAACATTTATCTCTATCATGAATTTTATGGAAGGTTATACCAGACGATGGACTAAATATGAAAAGGTGGAGCTTGCCATCTAGTCAGAACAAATTGTATAAAGTATTATTGGAATATCGCATTAGAGGCATTAAAAATGCATGTTATCTATCATTTTGTGTTTAGAAAACTACATGTGATGAAATAATGAGACAGGTTACTACGGATTTCTCCGTTTACTTGATCAAGATATAGGGCTCATGTGAATCTTGTATTATTGATCATCTAAATTAATATGTTATACTTATAGTGTATATTTCTTCCGTCACTTCAACATGTTCAATTTCATTTATTTCCCTCCTCAAATTTTGAATTGTTCTATGTATTTTTATCAAAATCTGTTGCTAAGACAATGATACATTTGTACCTCTCTCTCTCTCTCTCTCTCTCTCTCTCTCTCTCTCTCTCTCTCCAAAAAGACCTTTCACACCATAAATATATGCTTTCATACATTAATAATTTTATCACTGACTTGTTAGCTGAATGTGTCATCTGTCAATGTTGTTTGTTTGTATGTAGTGGAAGGTGTTAAAATAAAAAAATAATAAAAAAAAAGAAAGATATAGGGCTCATGACGGGTGTGACCGGTCGACAGTGGGTGCTCACTCCGCCTACGCACCTGATCCTACCTCTGGTATATCCACGACCCCATGTTTGCCCAACTCTTAATTTTGTATTCCTACAGGTGTTATGAGATTGATTATTGTTCGTTATCTTTACCTGTTCATGACGGATGCGCATTGGTTCCAGCTGATAAAGCTTACGACAACATTATCTGTGATAAACTGAAAAAGACATTAAATATCATATAATCAATCAGGCAATGATATACTTTAATTTCCTCTCCCAAATACGAAATTCTTCAAAACTCACGTTTCAATTTTAAGCCCATTTGATATCCCAGTTCAATGTGACGAATCGATATAAGGTTACGTATCCATGCTCTGAATCCAAAGCATCTCACAATCACCACACATAGGATACATTGCAGCAGCCAGTAAAGCGTCTAGCAAGTCCCAGTTTTTACCCTCCACCAAAATACCTGTCACGAAGGAAAAACAAACCAACAGCATTAAATACACAACTTTTGAATACCACCATTCTTAGCGACAAATACAAAATAGTCTTTTTGACAATTGACAAAAATCGCTTTCTCCAATAAAAATGAAACCCGGAAATATTGATGTCTTTTGATCAGTCATCCGCAAAGTTATGCTGTGAAACACCTCTTTGATTCTACGCAATAGTATTCTAAAGTTGATAATAAAAATATGCTGGAGTTGCACTGTTTGTAATAAAATTGGTGTTGACAAACAAATATCTGGACCTCAGCCCATTTCATTGATAATAAAAATGTCCACAATTAGGTATTCACTGTATAATGCAATGAGATTGAACAATTGATAATGATTTAAAACAAAAATGATCAGGACAGTGAAAGGATGAAAATCACATGACTGGAAAATGGCTAGAAACCGATCATTCTCCACATGAGACATTTTAAAGGAGTTATTTGTTCTTGGTAAAATAAGAAAAATCTAATTTTCTAACACAATATGTGCGATCAATTGATTGTATGTTACATCGTTATCAGTTTATATTCCATTTTACCAAGATATCTGTGTGGATATTGAGTTTTACATGCCTATTTCATTTAGATATAAAACTTAAACGGTACCATTTTTTAACCAAATAAAATTAAATGAATAAATAGATAAAAAATACTGGAGCAAATTCCGGCTAAGGATCAGAGCTCTGCATGAGGGAGATAATTCCTGATTTTGAAATTAATTTCTTAATTTTATCACAGCAAATGTTTTATCCATATTTCTCGCTAGTAACAAAGAACTTAAGCATCTGGACTAGCAAAACCTTCAGGCACTAACACTCCACCAGTAGAGGCATAAAATCAGTAGTTATAAAATAAAACATGAACGGTACCAATTGCACCAGATGAGCATTTCAATAGATAATGTCTCTTTAGTGATGCTCGAATCAAAAATGTTGGAAATCCGAAATAAGAACAAACTTCGAAGAGCTGAAAGAACAAAATAAAAAAAAAAATGGCCAAGTACTGGAGCTAAATACGCCTAAGGATCGGTATTCAAAATTTGCGGTAAGAAAATTAAATGCTACTCTATGATCTGATTGAATGAATGAATATTATGTAACGTCCACCTCAAGAATTCTTCATTCATATGGAGATGTCACTATTTTACGACCTTAGAGCAGTGAGGCATCTTTATCGCTCCACGCATGAAGTAAATGATATATATATATATATATATATATATATATATATATATATATATATATGTGTGTGTGTGTGTGTGTGTGTGTGTGTGTGTGTTAATCATCCGACAGCAAGGACCATGATGGATTTTTCCGTCGAATCAATTTCACATTTGTTCAAGAGAATTACTGATCATTATGATGTTGATTGAACAAGGAAAGGGAATTTTCAAACATTAGGAAACGTTATCCTGGTTTTGAACCTGCTAATATATACCTTAAAAACGAATAAGAGTTGTAATTTTTATTTTTGTGATACGAAAAGGTGACGATGACCAAAGTCATAACTCCTATCAGGAATACAAAATTAATAGTAGGGTAAAGACGGACCCCTGAGGACACCAGAGGTGGGATCATGCGCCTATGAAGTGAGCTCCAGATTCACCATAATTTCAAAGAAGAAAAACCTTTTTTAAATATCTTGCTGAAAATGCATATATCCTATCTCATAACCCAAAGTAATCGAATTTACGTGCAAGAAAGGAAAGAAAGATATGCAAAAATTTGCGCAAGAAAAAGTAGAAACAAGGTCTATACTAACTTACATGGACAGTTTGCTTTGTTTTGAATTAATTAAAGAACTCGTAGTCATGAGTAATTAAAACCATCAAAAGTACACAGAATCAGTGAAGATTGCTATCAATAGCTCCATAAAGCAAATGTATGCTGAATCATTAGAATCCATAACCCGCAAGATAGAATACCTCTGGTATGTCCATCGGTCTGTGTTTGTCCATTTCTCTGATTTGTATTTGTTATAGGAAGTACGAGATTGAATACTGTTAGTTATCTTAACTTTTCATCTTGTAATTATATGTACATGTAGATTATATACATAAACTATATCGTATATCCATGTGATTATTACATTATCTTTGGGCCATGTAATATTAATAGACTACGATAACGAAAAGTACTCAATCTCGTATATGTAATTTAAAATAAGATAAGTCAGAATTCATCTATTATGACAAGTAGCATCACAGTAATTGCAGAACTGAGATGTGTTTTACCTTTTATACGTATTTGGATACAACATTCCAAAAATACCATCACAGTAATATTAGAAGTGAGATGTGTTTTGCCTTTTAAATATAGGTGGATACGACATTCCAAAAGGAACGACAATTTTCATAAATTTCCATGCGCTTCACCAGGACCCTAAATATTTTAAGGACCCAGAGCTATTTGATCCTTATCGATACCTTGATGAAAATGGTAAATTGAAACCAGCAAAACCAGACAGTTGGCTTCCATTCTCAGCAGGCCGCCGAGCTTGCTTGGGAGAAACTATCGCCAAACAAGAATTATTTCTAATGTGTACAAAACTACTCCAGCGGTTTGATATTCGACTTCCAGAGGGCGTCAAACCAAATCTGGAAACAACAATATCCGCATTCGGTATAGAAATACCA